>OZ057413.1:111149606-111689606 GCA_964056705.1 Troilus luridus | reverse complement strand
TTATTTTCATTTTATTTTATTTTTTATTTTTATTTATTTTATTTTTTTTTATTTATGTTTATTTTTATTTTGTTTTATTTATTTTCATTTTATTTTTTTTATTTTTTTATTTTATATAATTTTTGATTTTGATTTTAATTTATTTTTATTTTGTTTTATTTATTTTTATTTTATTTTATTTTTTATTTTTATTTTATTTTATTTATTATTATTTTATTTTTTTAATTTTTATTTTATTTATTTTTATTTTTATTTTGTTTTATTTATTTTCATTTTATTTTATTTTTTATTTTTATTTATTTTTATTTTGTTTTATTTATTTTTATTTTGTTTTATTTATTTTTATTTTATTTTATTTTTATTTTTATTTTTATTTTATTTTTTATTTTTATTTTATTG
The DNA here is from genome assembly GCA_964056705.1 of Troilus luridus. Classification (NCBI taxonomy): domain Eukaryota; kingdom Metazoa; phylum Arthropoda; class Insecta; order Hemiptera; family Pentatomidae; genus Troilus; species Troilus luridus. The sequence goes on along the minus strand of OZ057413.1, from coordinate 111,689,207 downwards.
TTTATTTTATTTTATTTATTTTTATTTTATTTTTTATTTTATTTTGTTTTATTTATTTTTATTTTATTATATTTATTATTGTTTTATTTTATTTTTTATTTTTATTTTATTATATTTATTATTGTTTTATTTTATTATTTCTTTCTAAATATTTCTTTTTTTTTATTATATTATGTGAACAGGTTTTCTTGAGAGTAGTAAAGGAAAAATTATATTGTAATATAATCAGACCATCAAGAAATATGAGAATCAAGTTTCATCAAAGTCGAATAATCCTACTCTTTGAACTGTGATTACAAAACATTAGACTTAAAGCATTACAGATCTTTCGCAATATTTACAATATTGCATTGAATTCCTGGCACCATATTGTTACCCTATATAGTAGCTGTTTTAGCAGGTTAGCCTTTTTAATTACCTCTTGTCCATTACACATTATTTTATACTTTCAGTTTTTACATGCCTGTCTTAAATAGGGTGATGATAAAGATTTTGGTTCGAATGTCAATTTTGACCCTGGCGATTTAAAAAAAATGCTATTCTGTTGACACCAAAGTGTATTTTTGGAGCATGTTTATCCGAAGAGTTAGTAATCCAAGATGCGATAGTGTATGATAATTGTTATGGTTTTGTTTTAGCATTGATCACAATTCAATAAAAATATTTGTTTCTTTTTAATACTTTGATTTTCCAAAAACAGTGTACAAGAATGGTGGTGCTATAAGAAGAGGATCTTTCTCTTGCTTTATTTTTTAAAAAATGGTTAAAATTGTTTAAATGTACAATATAAAAGTATGTGATCTCAGGCACAACAGTTTCCCCAATACATTATACATCTATGAACATGTATAATGAATATATTATAAACTTATGACACAACTGATTATATTAACATGTTGCTCAAAGTAGGTGTTGAGTAAATGAATAAACCGTTGTAATAAAATGGTGGCAATTTATGCGTTTATGTCAATATGTAATACGATATGTGACTGTTTATATTCTTGTGTATTTGTTCTTTTAGCATTGTTGCAAACAGTAATACTTTTGAATATTTTTATTTTGAAGAGAAATACTTTTAAGTGGTTAGGACAGATGTAACTATAATAGCAAAATTATTGACTGAGAATAACCAAAGGTTAAATCCTTGATTTCGCGCAAAAATCATTGAAATGTGAGGGACTGAGGTGAGTGCTTTGGGAGTTGTCTATTTAGTCATACTTTTATATTGTACATTTAAACAATTTTAACCATTTTTAAAAAAATAAAGCAAGAGAAAGATCCTCTTCTTATAGCACCACCATTCTTGTACACTGTTTTTGGAAAATCAAAGTATTAAAAAGAAATACATCATATTCAGTCACTGATTAAACTAGTCATTCCAATGTCGACTTTACTACATCTCATAATTATGGAGTACGGTAAATCATCAGGAATTGCACTCATGCATGACCTTTTTCATTCATTGTTGGAATGAAGCATCTGTTTTTTAACTATTATTAAAAAATAAGCTCAAATACTTACTTTTTGAAATGGTTCCATCCTTTAGTTGTTTCTCTTCCTCCTTTCTCACTTCCATCATGAGTTGAATGAAGTCATTCCTGTGAAAGTTGTTTTCTTCTCGGTACTTCACGATACTCATTACAGACTTTATAAAAAAGGCCGTCATACCTCCTGGCATGCGCCTCCAGTTAATGAATTTGAGGAAGTTGCCGAAATGTACACCCAATGTTCGGCGTAACTTGCCCCATCTTGAAGGTGCAAATATAACTTTTCCCAGCTTTTTGAACTCAGAATTAGGATCCTTTATAGCGTTTATGTTTAAACCGAAGGCGCAGGATCCGATGACATCCATTGTAAAACCAGCCATCTCCTCTCTCACCTTGAATTAGTTTAATCAGTATTACTTTTATAGGATTTGTTAAAATTGTAACAACATTTAAAAGAAAAGAAGACCCACTTCTGTTTGTTTTTATAAGCGATAGAAGTAGGGTGTGATGTTAATAATTAATTGAAATATCTTTATAACTAACCTCTATAGGCTTTCCAGCATTTGCCTGTTGAGAAATGTGTTCCACACTAGCCTCTGAACACTCTACTACTTGTTGTATCATTGTCTTAAGCTTGCCAGAACTGAAGACAGGGGAGAGTTTGTTTCTAAGCACTTTCCAACTGTTTCCGTTTTGGTTGACCAAGTGATTTGCCAATGGATCCTTGTCCACATTAACAGTCACTTCACGGTCAGTGAAATACGAAAAATCTTTAACCATAACTTGCTCAATGATTTGTGGGTCAATAAGTAGCAATTTAGGTTTCCAGAATCCCCAAATGCCTCCATATTGTTCACCTGGGTGATATAAACAAAAAATTAATCTTTGCTTTAATAGAGACCTTTTTATGGAAATAATTTGAACTAAAAGTACACCCTCTAGCTTGCCTTTGCTGAATATATCTTAGTTTAACTGACGGTACATTAAATAAAACGTGCAAACAATTGAAATACATGGTGCGCATCAATTCGACTGAGGTAATGATGCACATATTTGCGAGTGACCATCCTTACTCTTGTCGCTTTCTAAAAATGTGCCTCATTTTTGTAGGGTTGTATTTCAAAAAGTTTAGCTATCTCTTACAAGGTTAATAAATAATATTCTATCCCTGCACTCAAAATTTGGTGGAAGAGCCTCAGCCAAGGTGCCCAAGAGGCGCATGCGGCCATTGGTGTTCCTAAACGTTTTGGGTGGTGGATGCTGGGATAGCTGGTGGAAATTCTCGTATGTTCTTCCCTGCAAAGTCCGATAAACTTGCTGATCATTCATGAGAATGGGCCACAAAACTCATGTGAGTCATGATAGAATAGGACATATCTTTTATATATGGATATAATTAATAAAAAAAAAAATCTTGGATGAATTACATGGACCGACCTAGTTTACTGTTTATAAACTAACGGTTGTGTGCCAGGAGGTGATTTCGCCAAGAACAGGCTCAACGGCATGTGTCCCACCATTGTTAGTTGGAAAATCCAACTTACAGTGTATGGGTGAGAAGATTTCTAAGTTAAGTCATGGGTGCAGTTCAGAATGAAGACGGATGGAACCAACGAAATCTACTAGAAAAAGAGGAATGAGTTTTGGATGCTATGCGGAAGAGGAGGCTTACATTTCTCGGACATCTGTACAGAATGAAGAAACAAAGATTGACTAAGTAATTCATTGACTACCTTTAGAAAAAGTATACCACGACAACGTGGATATAATAAGTAAGGTAGGATTTCGAAAAGTTGGACATGACAGAAGGAAATGACGTGCTAGAAGAAAGTTAGTTTGGAAGTAGAGTGGATAATCTGGAAGGGCTTCTGAACGCATGAAAGAATATTGAAGACAGAGAAAACTCCAGTAGAAGAAAGGAAAATAAAGTTGTAACGTGATCCAAATTGGTTAGTACGTAAAAAAAAAAATTAAGATTGGGTAAGCTTCGGGATGGTCTGCAGATTCTATAGGTTTTATGGTTTGATTGGCAGATTCTTTCTATGGCTGTTATAAAATTATACAATTGAAGAAAACTATATTAGTTTTGTAAACGGTATTTTGTACTCTGGTTAGTATAATAACTAACAAATATGATTAAATTAGTAGAAATGATTTGACTTACCTTTTAAACAATTATACTGTTCTTGTTGAACCTCGTGGGATGGAGTAATACTCAATGCTGTCGAGAACGAATTCCCGAAGAGCGGGAGTGGGCGAATGTATTTGACGTTTTTTGAAGCCCAGTAGCCATGATTCTTTGTCAGTATGAAGTACAAAACAGTCGTGATAAGAGTCAACCAAACGAAGCTGTTATTCGTGAGCAGTTCTAGAATATAGTGCATCTCTAATTGATGTACCTGTGATGCTAAGAAAGAGATTTGTAACTCCTCAAGACCAGTAGTAACTGATGAATTTTATCCTCGAAGCCTATCTTATCAATTCTGATGGCAATGACTTTCAGAAAACTTGAATGTAAACAGCTCGCTGTAGCAAGATTACATTCAAAATATTCATGTTTGAACAGGGTCATGATTTGACTGTTTGTTATACAATATCTTGTTTTCTAGATGCGCGTCAGAGGCGTGCTCTAGTGAGAGGTGGCACTCAGACTTTTCTCTTTCCAACGAAATGTATAAAAATATATGAATTTAATACTATTTTATAAACGTTTTTATTTGGGGCAACACGCGAATTTTTATTATTTGGACTATCAAACACCATTTCATCTGCCATTAAATATACCTATACATTTTTTCATCCCCATATGTAGTAGTCATGAAAAAATAATCTTACAGAAGCGAAAAACTGTTTGCTATCTCAAACAGAGGGGTACTTGTGAGAACTTCCATCACTATTCCTTTTTAGTATTTATTTATTCAAGATACAGGACCAAGAAATAAATAGAGTATTAATATAATCAGAGAAATATGATATATATATATATATATATATATATATATATATATATATATATATATATATATATATATATATATATATATATCTGCATGGGAAATAAAAATATTGCAACTTGGAAGTCTAGCCTTGAGGGAAACCCCGCTTTTCCATATTCCCGAACTGATTTTGAAACAAATTTGAGACTTGGGTTTTCAAAGAATGCATCGAAATTGGGGTTCTAATACCGTAATCGATGAGGAGATCAATATTTTATTCGTTGCTTAAAACTGGTTACTGTGGTTCTTCAAAACGCTAGTGGAGAGATAAGAATTACGATTTTTTCAAGGCTATCTATTTTGAGTCATTGTTAAAGACCACAAGAAAAAGTAAAAACAATTGTAATTTGATAAAATTTAATTTTATTAAACCAGAAAAAAACATTTTTCTGCATTTTTTTTTAATGCATAGTGAACATAGGGCAATAACAATATTTGGGCATGAATATGAGAAGAATAGATTCTCAAAATGCCGGCAAATATTATGCCGAACGATATTATTTTCTAAAACCAGCATCTTTGATAACCTAATGATTTATCTTAATAATAGGATGTTGATAGTTGATAGGATGTTTTAATTAAATAGTTTTAATTAAAGAGTTCATGTTCACAGAACATCATTATTTTTTATAATATATCTCTATTCACTTACTGATATCTTATATCTCTCATGTATTGTTCCTTGTATTCTTTCATCTTTATTTATATAACTTCATACCTATGTATACCTCTATATAATATCTGTATACCTGGATACAACATCTGTTATATAATGTATAGTGTATACCTTTATATAACATTTATACCTTTACATAACATCTGATACTTATATTTTTAAAAATTTTTATTTATATTTCACTTCTCGGCCTGTCATACATTAGATTCCTTTTCTTTACGTTCTATAATATATTATTCTCGATGTATTCTTAGGTATCCTAATTTTAATTCACGTTCTTTCATTTCACTTATGATACTCCCCATGAGTCTATTTTCATACTATTGTTTTCTTTGCAATACATTTCTATCTTTATTATACTAAGTTGTCCATACTCATTATATTTATATCTTTTCCATTTTATTTTTTTCTGTTTAACTTCATTGCTCTCTTTGTATTTTGTTTTGCATTATCACCTTTCTTTACATCTACCATGTAATCATCTTTATTCATATATCCTTTCATTATATATCCTTCACTTTTTTTATATCTCTACATTTTGTTAATTTTTCTGTACCTCTATTTTATGTATTTTTACAGTCTATTCTGTTTTTTGTCTGTTTTCTCATAGCCCTGAAGATGACCTACATAGTAGGTCGAAACGTCGGCACTTAAAATAAAATAGTTTCACCTATTTTTGCGTGTTTTCTTGACTGCACCCCCAACTATCAACATCCTATTATAGTACCTACAGTCAACTATTTCTTTCTCACATGATTTATCTTAATCTTAAAGTATTATTAATCTTAAAATACACTTATCTAATTTTTAGAATTTTCTGAGAAGTATAAATATGTTTCGCAGAAAGTAATAAATTTTATAATTTATTTTATTTTATTTTTGTATTAATTGTTATAATTTTTAAATATTTTTATAACATAACGATTACTAAAAAATAAAATCAAATAAATTATAAATAATATAATGACGTAACGTCATTATCAACAAGATCCTAATTTAAGTAATGTTCAATGAACATTCTTCCCCTTGTATACATCGCAAAATTGCGAGAACACGGAGATGTGGGATCAATGAAGATTTGTCTGGCCGTGTCAAGAGCCAGGCTAGCTCAGTTCGAATCCCGGCCCTGGACAAATCTTTTCTCTTCAAAATAAAAATATTTAAATAATACATTTTATATGTTTACAGGATTTGACTTTGAATTAATTTAAAAATTAAAGTCCATAAAGGTGATTTCGGTAACAAAAATGTGAAATTATATTAAACACATTTAATGCCTTTCTTCATTTTTTTGTCAAAATAGGAGTTGTATGCGATATAGCAATCAATGCTATCTCTCTGAGATAAATTCCAAAAAAGTATCTCTAATGTGTAATGACACACTCTTAATTATTTTTACAACTATAAATGAAAATATGGACTAACAACTTATTATTGTGGTAAATCACCTATTTACAATAATTAATCAACAGCCCTACTGTAATCTTGAATATTTTATACTGCCACTTCTAAATAAAAAATTACCATCAGTCATCTGGTATTGAACACATGTTTGCATATGTAATAGTTAAAGGATGCATATTTAACAGGTTGAATTATTTTATTTCAATTATTTTATTTTATTATTTTAATGAATTATTTTATTGTCAAATTATTTTATTTCAAACTAGTTATATAAATTGTGTTACAATTGTGATATTCTTATCAGTTACTAGACAACTCATACATTGTATTTATTGTGAGGAAGGGTCTTTTAACAGCTTAAAGAATTTCCTATCACATGCATTTAAAATTTTTTAAATTGTCAAGTTTACCGAGGAGGATGAATCGAAATTAGAGCAGAAATTATGGTATGGAGATGGGTTTCGATACGATGATATTCGTTAGGTTTCTGTTTGATTCATGAACTCGGGTTGAATGCTAGGTACCTCATGAATATATTCACCCGAGATTTTTGATAAGAAAGGTACAGCTTACCTGAGGGTAGGATATGAGATAAGATTCCTATCATTAGCGAGGAAGGGAAAAGGTTTAGTGAAGTTACTCTCTATGATCCTCGGTCGAGATCGGCTCCCAGATATCCCTCTACTCTTATCCACAAGTCTTATCAATCCGAACCCTGAGGCGTTGGGGAAATTGAATCTTTCTGCTTTGTTTTTCTGGGTCTGATTTCAGATCGGTCGATCGACTTAGTTATGAATTGATGAACTTATCAGAAAGATTCAACAATTCTGAGCTGAGCGGAACTGCGTCAGAAATGAGGTTCCTACATAGATTGATGGGGGGACTAGGAGGGATCCTATTAGAAACAATATTACAAGAGAACGGATGGAAGTACCGGAACTAAAACCTTTTTGGACAATAGACAGCTCAAGTAGTTTAGGCTTATCATCCGCTTGATCCTATAAAGCTACTAGAAGCTCGAATCACTTGGATGAAACCCCAAAGGCGTTTCAGTGTTTCTTATAAGCAGTTCAAACAGACTATTGTTGATTATTATTCGTATTTTGTCTAAAACTCGTACAAATAGGGTTCGTTTACACAGGAGTGCTGCTCAGGACACTCAAGATCCACTAGCTTACGAAGTAGGATGCTGTGAGGTACGTTATCGTGTGCCTATTGAAGTTGCTGCATAGCAGTTGCTGTACACTTATCGAGGTCTGCATACCTTAGTCTGAAGTTGCACGATGTGGTTTGGTTGTTAAGATTTTATAAGGATAATGAAGGATCTTACTACGTGTTCTTGAGGGTTGAAACGCTTTATTTATTACGAAAGTAACACAAGGTAAATTGTTGTACAAAACAAAAATTTATTACTTACAGTGGTGCTCAATAATAATCAATTTCAGTATGTTAAACAATATGTGTAGGTTTTAAAGAGCTAAGTTTCATTCGAAGGGTCGTCTGGCGCTGCAGGTGAAGGAGTGGGTCGATCCCTGTTGGCGCTGGTCGCAGTTGCAGGCGATGTTGAAGGTCGCTCCCTGTTTTCTCAGTCCACCGCCGATCCCGTGAGGTGGGCTGCCTTCAGACGGTCCATTGTGATGGTCTTTGGTCCTGAAGGCCACTCCACCTTATAGGTTTTCTCCTGCCGGGATATTACCTTGTAGTATCCTGTATAAGGCGGTGTAAACGGCTTCCTCACCGTATTATCCCTCGGGAACATGTGGGCGCAGTGCTTTAGGTCTCGGTGTACGAAGATCTTGGCCGCGTTGCTGCGGTGTGGCGCTGGCCGCAAATTTCACAATGTGTCGCGCAAAATCTTAAGCGTTGACACAGCGCCCTCCCATCGCCCTGATGGTTCGAAAATTCTCTCAAGAGACGCAGAGGCTGACCGAAAACCATTTCCGCAGAGCTGGCTCCTATATCTTCTCTCACAGCTGACCCGAGACCCGAAAGGACTGTTGGAAGTGTCTTCGTCCATCCCGCCGTATTCAATGTAGCCATGAGGGATGACTTTAGGGACCTATGCTCCCGCTCCACACACCCGTTGGACTGAGGATGGTACGCCGTGGTCCTGTTTCTTTAAATACCAAGGGCGCGAGTGAGGTTAATGAACAGATCTCACTTGAACTGGCGCCCTTGGTCGGTAGTGATCCTAGCCGGCGTACCATAGCGAGAGATCTACGAGCAGACTACCACTTCTGCCACCTTCGTGCTGGTTATCTCGTACAATGGACACCCCTCGGGCCAACGGGTGAATCTGTCTACTATTGTAAGGCAGTAACGCATGCCGTTGGACTGTGGCAAAAGTCCAATGAGGTCCACATGTAGGTGCTCAAATCTGCTACTGCGTGCGAAGGTACCTGGAGGAGTGACTGTATGTCGGACGACCTTAGACCGCTGGTGAGGAATGCAAAGACGAGCCCACCTAGATACGTCACTTTTCATTCCTGGCCAGAAAAAACGCTTTGTGACCAGCCGCCTCGAGGTTCGTATCCCGGGATGACTGACCCCATGTATGTGGTGAAAAACATCTTCTCGCATGCAATCAGGGACGTAGGGCCGCGCGTGATGGGTAGAGGTCTGACAGAGGAGTAATTCTACTGTACCTACTGTGGCTTGATCCAGTGGAGCTGAAGAGGAGTTTTCTTCTGTAGTTCCGGAATTTCTGAATCCTTCTTCTGCTCATTTGCCACATGAGTGTAGTCTTCGGACGAGTCTTTGTCCTCTATCCTCGGGAGTGAGTCGGCTACGGGGTGTTTTCCCCGGGTAGGTGGCAGATGTCAGTGATGAACTGGCTGAGGAAGTTTATTAACTGAATCTGCTTGGGCGTCGTAGTTCCTGGTATCTGGTGAAAAGCATATTCCTGCGGCTTGTGGTCCGTCCTTATCATGAAATTGTGTCCCTGCAGGGAATGCCGGAATTGCTTGATGGATCGGTGGATAGCCAGCAACTCCCTATTTCTTCTCGGCTGGAGCTAACGCTTTGGAGAAAAACCTAAGAGGTCTTCAAATACTGCCACCCTTCTGCTGCAAAACTGCTCCAACCTTCATACGAACATCATCCACCACCTACATCGTTCCACAACCAACCTTACCCCCACCACCCACCTCATCCACTCCACCAACCTCACCCCCATCATCATCCACTGCATACCTTTTTTTTTTTTTTTTTTTTTTTTTATTTTTTTTTTTTATTTTATTTTATTTTTTATTTTTATTTTATTTTATTTATTATTATTTTATTTTTTAATGTTTATTTTATTTATTTTTATTTTTATTATGTTTTATTTATTTTCATTTTATTTTATTTTTTATTTTTATTTATTTTATTTTTTTTTATTTATGTTTATTTTTATTTTGTTTTATTTATTTTCATTTTATTTTTTTTATTTTTTTATTTTATATAATTTTTGATTTTGATTTTAATTTATTTTTATTTTGTTTTATTTATTTTTATTTTATTTTATTTTTTATTTTTATTTTATTTTATTTATTATTATTTTATTATTTTTTTTTTTTGGGCCCCCTTCCTGCCATTGCTGGCATACGGGGTTCTCGGCAGTGACGGGTTGATGCGTTGGGTTTACGCACGCCCGCCACTGCCAATAAATCAACTTTTTTTTTTAATCTTTATTTAAAAAAAAAACTACATTAAATGGGGGGGTACCATTTATTTTTGTGGGTACATTTTTTTGTTAATCTGTGGTGCTGCCCGGTCCACGGATGTGCACCTTACTGTTGGGGCAGCACCTTTACACCTCCTGGCCGGTCTCCATCCGTCCGGATGCCGTCCAGCCCTCCTGGTCCGCATTCGTCCGGTCCTCAACTGCGTCTCTCTCATCCGGGGGGGGGGGTTCCCCATCTGGCTCCTCATCTGGTGGCTCCACGTCTGGTGGCCGGATCCTGCTAATGGTGAAATGCGCAGGCCCGACCACTTCCTTCCACCCGTAGACAAACTCCTTGAAGAAGGGGTAATTCCCTTCCTCCATCAAACGGGGGAAGTCCTCCTCGGCGAGGGCGAAAATCCCGGTTTTCCGCGACAACCTGGCACGGTGTCCTTCCATCGCGGTGCAGGAAACAATAACGTGCTCCGCTGTCTCAGGGACTCCACAGGCAGGGCACCGGGGGTCGATTTCTCTCTTATGCTCGCTGACCTTTCCCCGGAACCCGCCTGTCCTGTCAACATCTGCGAGACCCAGTAGTCCGGGAGGACCCATGTCGCGGCCATTCTCGACTGGACGGTGGGGAAGAACTTCCTCAAGGTGGAGCCTTTCTGGCTTCCCACCCACCGTCCGTTCCACCCCTCGATCGAGTCCTCCCCAACAATCGTCCTCCATCTTTTTTTTTTTTTTTTTTTTTTTTTTTGAGCCCCCTTCCTGCCATTGCTGGCATACGGGGTTCTCGGCAGTGACGGGTTGATGCGTTGGGTTTACGCACGCCCGCCACTGCCAATAAATCAACTATTTTTTTTTTCTTTATTTAAAATAAATAATACATTTATCTTGGGGGGGTACCATTTAATTTGTTTGGGTACAAGATTTTTTTTTTTTGCATCTGTGGTGCTGCCCGGTGCACGGATGTGCACCTTACTGTTGGGGCAGCACCTTAAGACTCCATCCGTCCGGATGCCGTCCAGCCCTCCTGGTCCGCCGCATCCGTCCGGTCCTCATCTCCATCCCTCTCCTCCGGGGGTGGTTCCCCCTCTGGCTCCTCGTCTAGTGGCACCTCATCTGGTGGCTCTGGTGGCTCGCCGAGGGGCCGGACTCTGCTAATCGTGAAATGAGCAGGCCCGACCACTTCCTTCCACCCGTAGACAAAGTCCTTAAAGAAGGGATATTTGTCAGCCTCCATCAAACGGGGGAAGTCCTCCTCGGCGAGGACGAAGATCCCGGTTTTTCTCGACAACCTGGCTCGGTGTCCTTCCATCGCGGTGCAGGAGAGCACTACGTGCTCCGCAGTCTCAGGGACTCCACAGGTAAGGCACCGGGGGTCGACTTCTCTCTTATGCTCACTGAGTTTTCCCCGGAACCCGCCGTGTCCTGTAAGGATCTGCGAGACCCAGTAGTCCGGGAGAACCCACGTCGCCGCCAATCTCGACTGGACGGTGGGGAAGAACTTCCTCAAGGTCGAGCCCTTCTGGCTTCCAACCCAACGCCTGTTCCACTCGTCGATCGAGTCCTCCCTCAATATACTCTTCCATCAGTTAGGGGTCTCGCCGATCCTCTCTCGGAGTCCCTCCGGGAGCGCCGCAAGCCCCTGCCTCTTCACCTCATATTTCAGGGCGTCCTCCCTGAGGACGAGGTCCAGGGGCATAGATCCGGTCAGCACCTGCACCGCCTCGTGCGACACCGTCCTGTAGGCCTTAGAAACTCTCAGCAGAGCCAGTCTCTGGTTGGTCGCCAGCCTCCTCTTATGCGGTTGCGTGAGGTTACGGCTCCACACAGGGGATGCGTACCTCAGGATACCCAAGACCACGCCTTTGTAAATGGTCATGGTTGCCGGGTACCTGAGGCCCCAGAAAGCACCCCCTATTCTTCCAAGTCCGTTTAGTGACAGGGTCACCCTATCTTTCAGGTATGCTAGGTGAGGGGTGGCGTCAAAGTTCCTTCTGAACCTCACGCCGAGATATGTCACCTCCTCACCCAGCCTAACTCTTTCACCATGAATCTCCATAATGATAGCGTGAGCCCTGTCTGTGGAGCCTCTGATTAGTATGGCCTGGGTCTTGGCCGCGGCCATACTCAGCTTTTTCCCCACGCACCATTCCGCTACGAGACCGGCGCACCTCTCCGCTTGTGTCTTCAATCTGGCTCTGCTATTTTCCGCCACGATGACCGCCAGGTCGTCGACGTAGGCCGTGGCAAGGAACCCTTCCTGTTCTAATTCCCCCAGCAACGGGTCAAAAACGAGCTTCCACAGGGCCGGTCCCAGGACCGACCCCTGCGGGCATCCTCTCTCGATCCTTCTCTCGACCTCGTAGTAGCTACCTCTAATCCTAACGCTCCTGTCACTGAGGTAGCTACTTATGAGGGAGTACAAGTTACTGGGGGTGTTGAACTCCTGCAGCCGCTGAAGTACACAGGGCCACCATACACTGTCGAAGGCGGAGGATATGTCAAACATTATAAGCATAACATACTTCTCCGCCTTACCCTCCACGTCCCTGCGCACCCTCAGCAGCGCATCTGTAGTTCCCTTGCCACGGGTCGAGCCGAATTGCCGTGGATGGCTTGCTTCGATGAGGACCGGCTTCAGGCTATTGACGATCAAGCTCTCCAGGACCTTGCTGAGGACCGGGAGGAGGCATACTGGTCTATATGCCTTGGGATCCTCTTTATCCTTACCTCCTCCCTTGTAGAGCAGTCTCAGGTCCGCGATCCTCCACCTACTCGGGAACCACCCCTGGTCTAAACACTCATTGAAGATTCCCAGGAGGTCCTCCTCAATGAGGGGGGCGCTTTTCCTCAGGATCGCGGCGTCAATCTCATCAAGTCCTGGGGCTCTGCCGATCCTCTGCCTTTCCACGGCGAGGCGAAGGTCCCATATATCCCATGGTGGGCAAAACTCGGTACCGGGAGGGCACACCGTGGTGCGTCTCACCATCCTTTCTTCTTCTGTATCCTGGGACGGATCATCCCTGGGGTATGTATAGTCTACATACATACTCACCGTCTCCTCCAGGGTGACTGCCTGGGCATCTTCCACTCTGAGAGCCGCCATTAATGTTAGCGGCTTCACCTTGCCCAGTGCCACCCTGTACGGGATACCCCAGGGATTCTTCTCAGTCTCCTTGACGATAAATTCGTCCCAGGATTCCTTTTTCCGGTGACGCACTCCGTTTCGGTATGCCATCCACTTCATACCGTCCACTACATCACTCCCATGACGAGGAAGGTTCCCAACACTCACCCTCACCATCCACCTAACCCCCACCATCCACCTCACCCCCCCCCTCCAACCTCACCTTCTCCACCCACCTCATCCCTGCGTCAACATCGTCCCCACTCGTACCAGCCTCATCCCCAACACTAACATCGTCCCACAACCAATCTTACCCCTACCACCAACCTCATCTTCATCATTAACCTTGTCCCCACCACTTTTTTCCCCCATCCCTGGCATTCCTGACATACGGGGTTCGACAGTGGCGGGTTAGCGCGTTGTGTTTACGCACGCCTACCACTGCCAATAATCAACTCTTTATTTATTAAAATTTCTTATTGTTCAATATACGGGGGGGGGGGTATGTATATTTAGTGGGGACAAAATTAAAAATTATTCTGTGGTGCTGCCCGGTTTACGGATGTGAGCCTTACTGTTGGGGCAGCACCTTTTAGGCCTCCTTTAGACCTCCGGTCTGCATCCGTCCGGGTGCCGTCCAGCCTTCCTGGTCCGCCGCATCCGTCCGGTCAGCATCCGTCCGGTCTCCTACTTCTCTCTCCTCCTGGGGGGGGGGGCGCTCCTCTCTGGTGGCCGGATCCTGCCAAGAGTGAAGTGTGCAGGGCCGACCACGTCCTTCCACCCGTAGATAAATCCTTGAAGAAGGGATAGTTATCCTTCTCCATTAACGGGGGAAGTCTTCCTCGGCGAGGGCGAAGATCCCGGTTTTCCTCGACAACCTGGCTCGGTGTCCTTCCAATGCAGTGCAGGAGACCACTACATGGGGCACCGGGGGTCGATCTCTCTCCTATGCTCACTGAGCTATCCCCGGAACCCACCGTATCCTGTCAGCATCTGCGAGACCCAGTAGTCCGGGAGGACAGGACCCATGTGGCTGCCAATTTCGACTGGACGGTGTGAAAGAACTTTCTCAAGGTGGAGCACTCAACTCGTCCGCGACCACTCGTCTTCGGCCCATATTGACCTGCAGAATTTGCAGCCTAGAATACGAATACCGGGTCCTCTTCGACTGCTTGATCATCATCTCCATTACCTCCGGCACTTCCTGCTACCCACGCCGGAGTTCCTTCCCCTCTCTGCCGTTGGCCTTGCAATGCCTATATGTTGGTGGGAAATGTCTCACTTTTACCGGGCAATCCTTGATCTTATGCCCTGTCCCTTCGCACCACCTGCACGCCTTCTCCTTTGTGCATCCCTTCGCCGTGTGGCCGTGCTCAAGACTCAAGACATAGCAGGGGGTCGAGGCAGTTCCTGATGATCAAGAACCACCATTCTCCGCTCATGTCTTCTATCGACAGGGTTCATCAGTGCTAACCTCATCGCTTGTTGGACCTCGATGACCCAGTTCTTGGTCAGCCCGACCCTCGCGGGAGTGGAACAGCAGGATCTTTTCGGGACGGGAGCTGTTCGTGGATCTTCCCGACCTCCCACCCTTCCGCATTTCCCTACAATGTGATGTAGGTGGGAGTCTCCTCCGGTCTCATCGGGACGGCGGGAATGCTAGCTTGGATTCCAGCGAAGGCAATCCTCTTCTTCTTTTCCTTCTCTTTTGGTTTTTCTTATTCATCCTTCTCTTCATCGGAAGTTGGCTGCTTCTTCTTCCTCTTCCCTTTCACCACCACCCAGTGTGAGGCGTCCGAGTCGCTGGAGTCCCCGGCCATATTCCTCCCGCGGCAAATCTCCATTCCGCTCCTTCTCTGGGGCACTCGTCCCCACCACTTTTTTTTTTTTTTTTTTATCACCTTTCCTGCCAATATGGCATACAGGTTTGTTACCTTGAGTGGGGGTTCACCACTCAAGGCAACTCTTACCAATTTTATTCTTTAAACAAACTTTATTTAACTGCAACTATGGTGCAGTCCGGTGCACGGTTGTGCACCTTTGAACTGCACCTTATCCTTCTCGTCTTAGTTCATCTTCCAATGGATCTGTCGTCCATTTGTTCCATCCTGCGGTGTCCCTGGTGCTGGTCCTCGTCTCGTGAATTCCCATCAGTCATATCTCGTCCTCTTCGCAAGGATTTCGGACTTTTTACAATGAACGGGACAATCCCGACTTCCAGCCTGGTGTATTATGTTCCCGTAATTTTCTTTTTTACAATTACTGCAGGTGGGTTTCTCACCTGCGGTCCTATTGGGACATTCCTTTGCTAAATGTCCCAGGCCTGCGCACCACCTGCATGTGACCAACTCCTGTTTACAGGTCGCCTTGGAGTGTCCATAACCCTGGCACTGCAGGCATCTTGGGGCGTCGAGGGTGTCCAGGAAGGTGAGTGTCCACCATCCCCCGACTATCACCTCCTCGCTATGCAGGGCGTACCTGATCTGGGGATCCAGCTCTACCACCCAGTCTTTGGTAAACCCTGCTCTGCCTCGCCTCCCGTAGAGGATGCGCTCTCGTCCCCACCACTATCCTCACCCTCATCACCACCAACCTCATCCTCTCGACCAACTTCTCCCCAACCCTCCATCTTATACCTAACCCCGACCTCATCCCCTACCTCGCCCCGCCACCAACCTCATCCCCAACCACCTACCTCACCCCAACCGTATACTTCACCCCTACCTCTAATCTCTCCCGAACCACCAATTTCATCCCCACCATGAATCTCGCCCCACCACCTACCTCAACCCACAACCTTTTTTCTTTTTTTTTGTCTCCCTACCTGCCATTTCTGGCATACGGGTTTCGGCAGGGGCGGGTTAATGCGTTGGGTTTACGCACGCCCGCCACTCCCAGAAATAACTCTTTTATTTACAAACAATATTATATATTCTGTGGGGTTCCATTTAATTAATGGGAACAATAACTTAAATTTCTATGGTGCTGCCCGGTGCACCTTAGTGTTGGGGCAGCACCTTTAGGCCTCCTGGTCCGCCGCATCCGTCCGGTCATCCGTCCCTTTTCCTGTCCTGTTAGGACACCTTTCCTGTCCTGTAAGGATCTGCGAGACCCAATAGTCCGGGAGGACCCATGTGGCCGCCAATCTCGACTGGACGGTGGGGAAGAACTTCCTCAAGGTTGAGCCCTTCTGGCTTCCCACCCACCGTCCGTTCCACTCGTCAATCGAGTCCTCCCTAACAATCTTCTTCCATCTGTTGGGCCGATCATCTCTCGGAGTCCCTCCGGGAGCGCCGCCAGCCCCTGCCTCTTCACCTCGTATTTCAGGGGACGAGGTCGAGGGGCATCGCTCCGGTCAGCACCTGCATCCTCAACCCACAACCTTTTTTTTTCTTTCTTTTTTCTGGCATACGGGTTTAGGCAGTGACGGGTTAGTGCGTTGGGTTTACGCACGCCCGCCACTGCCAAAAATCTACTATTTTCTTTTAAAATCTTTATTTATATAATTGTTACATCTTCTGGGGGGGGGGTTCCATTTAATTGATGGGAACAATATTTTTAAATCTTTCTGTGGTGCTGCCCGGTGCACGGATGTGTACCTTACTGTTGGGGCAGCACCTTTAGGTCTCCTGGCCGGTCTCCATCCGTCCGGATGCCGTCCAGCCCTCCTGATCCGCCGCATCCGTCCGGTCCTCATCTCCATCCCTCTCCTCCGGGGGGGGGGGTTTCCCCGTCTGGCTCCTCGTCTGGTGGCTCGCCGAGGGGCCGGACCCTGCTAATCGTGAAATGAGCAGGCCCGACCACTTCCTTCCACCTGTAGACAAAATCCTTAAAGAAGGGGTAATTGTCCTTCTCCATCAACCGGGGGAAGTCATCCTCGGCGAGGGCGAAAAAACCCGTATTCCGCGACAACCTGGCACGGTGTCCCTCCATCGCGGTGCAGGAGAGCACTACGTGCTCCGCAGTCTCACGGACCCCACAATGCGGGCACCGGGGGTCGATCTCTCTCCTATGCTCACTGAGCTTTCCCCGGAACCCGCCGTGTCCTGTGAGGATCTGCGAGACCGAGTAGTCCGGGAGGACCCACGTAGCCACCAATCTCGACTGGACGGTGGGGAAGTACTTCCTCAGGGTTGAGCCCTTCTGGCTTCCCACCCACCGTCCGTTCCACTCGTCGATCGAGTCCTCCCTCAATATCTTCTTCCTTCTGTTAGGGGTCTCGCCGATCCTCTCTCGGAGTCCCTCCGGGAGTGCCGCCAGCCCCTGCCTCTTCACCTCATATTTCAGGGCGTCCTCCCTGAGGACGAGGTCCAGGGGCATCGCTCCGGTCAGCACCTGCACCGCCTCGTGTGACACCGTCCTATAGGCCTTGGAAACTCTCAGCAGAGCCAGTCTCTGGATGGTCGCCAGCCTCCTCTTATGCGGTTGCGTGAGGTTACGGCTCCACGCAGGGGGTGCGTACCTCAGGATACCCAAGACCACGCCTTTGTAAATGGTCATAGTTGCCGGGTACCTGAGGCCCCAGAAAGCACCCCCTATTCTTCCAAGTCCGTTAAGTGACAGGGTCACCCTATCTTTCAGGTATGCTAGGTGAGGGGTAGCGTCAAAGTTCCTCCTGAACCTAACGCCAAGGTATGTCACCTCCTCACCCAGCCTAACTCTTTCTCCCTGAATCTGCATTATGATAGGGTGAGCCCTGTCGGTGGAGCCTCTTAGGAGTATGGCCTGGGTCTTGCCTGCAGCCATACTCAACTTCCGCCTCACGCACCATTCCGCTACGAGGCTGGCGCATCTCTCCGTTTGAGTCTTCAATCTGGCTCTGCTGTTTTCGGCCACTAGGACTGCCAGGTCGTCGACGTAGGCCGTGGCAAGGAACCCTTCGTCTTCTAGCTCCCCCAGCTACTGGTCAAACACGAGTTTCCACAGGGCCGGCCCGAGGACCGACCCTTGTGGGCACCCTCTCTCTATTCGTCTTTCCACCTCGTAGTAGCTACCTCTTACCCTGACACTCCTGTCACTCAGGTAGCTACTTACGAGGGAGTACAGGTTGCTGGGGGTGTTGAACTCCTGCAGCCGCTGGAGTACACAGGGCCACCATACACTGTCGAAGGCGGAGGATATGTCGAACAGTACGAGCATTACGTACTTCTCCGCCCTCTCTTCCACGTCCCTGCGCACTCTCAACAGCGCATCTGTGGTTCCCTTGCCACGGGTCGAGCCGAACTGCCGTGGATGGCTAGCTGCACTGAGGACCGGCCTTAGGCTGGTGACTATTAGGCTCTCCAGGACTTTACTGACGACTGGGAGGAGGCATATAGGCCTGTATGCCTTGGGCGACTCCTTATCCTTGCCTCCTCCTTTGTAGAGGAGTCTCAGGTCCGCGATCCTCCACTTACTCGGAAAGCGTCCCTGGTCCAGACACTCATTGAAGATGCCCTGAAGGTCATCCTCAATGAGGGGGGCGCTTTTCCTCAGGATCGCGGCATCTATCCCGTCGAGTCCTGGGGCTCGGCCGATCCTCTGTCTCTCCACGGCAAGACGTAGGTCCCATATATCCCATGGCGGACAAAACTCGGTACCGGGAGGGCACACCGTGGTGCGTCTAACCATTTCATCATGTTCCGTATCCTGGGACGGATCATCCCTGGGGTATGTATAGTCAATGTTCATTGCAGCTGTCTCCTCCAGGGTGGTTGCCTGGGCATCTCCAACTCTGATTGCCGCCATCATGGTCAGCGGCTTAACCTTGCCCAGTGCCACCCTGTACGGGATACCCCAGGGATTCTTCTCCGATTCCTCGACGATAAACTCGTCCCAGGATTTCTTCTTCTGGTGACGCACGCCGTTTCGGTATGCCCTATACTTCCCCTTTGTTTCCTGTAGAAGTGCAGGTCTCCTCTCCTCGTCCATGCACTCCTGGTACCTGCGCCTGGCCCTGTAATACTCCCTCTTGAGGGGCGTCAGGGCAGGCGTCCACCATGGGACCGGACGCGCTCTCGCTCTGCGGCGCTGGAGGGTCATATTGGCCGCTTCTGTGATGGCGCCCGTCAGCTCCGCTACTCTGCGGTCTATAACTGACTCTCCCACTTCCATCGGCGCCATCTCTTCCCATTCTCTATCGACCAATATTCCCTCCAGTTCACTGGAGAATGCTCCCCAGTTCGCCGTACGGGTCACGAAGCCCTTCTCAAATGGTAATGTTCCGCCTTCCACCTCTACCACACTGAAGGCTATGACCCAGTGGTCGGAGCTCGTGTCAGACCGTAGGGTCAAGTCCGCGATGTCAACCCACAACTTTTTTTTTTTTTTTTTTTTTTCCTCCCTTCCTGCCATTGCTGGCATACGGGTTTCGGCAGTGACGGGTTAGTGCGTTGGGTTTACGCACGCCCGCCACTGCCAAAAATCTACTATTTTCTTATAAATCTTTATTAATAATTTGAACATCTACTGGGGGGGGGGGGAATCCATTTAATTGATGGGAACAATTTTATTATTCAAAATCTTTCTGTGGTGCGTCCCAGTGCACGGATGTGCACCTTACTGTTGGGGCAGCACCTTAGGTCTCCGGGCCAGTCTCCATCCGTCCGGATGCCGTCCAGCCCTCCTGGTCCGCCGCATCCGTCCGGTCCTCTGCTCCATCTCCCTCCTCCGGGGGAGGTTCCCCGTCTGGCTCATCTGCTGGATCCTCTTCTCGCACCTCGTCCGGTGGCTCGCCGAGGGGCCGGACCCTGCTAATCGTGAAATGAGCAGGCCCGACCACTTCCTTCCACCCGTAGACAAAGTCCTTAAAGAAGGGATATTTGTCTGCCTCCATCAAACGGGGGAAGTCCTCCTCGGCGAGGACGAAGATCCCGGTTTTTCTCGACAACCTGGCTCGGTATCCTTCTATCGCGGTGCAGGAGAGCACTACGTGCTCCGCAGTCTCAGGGACTCCACAGGTAAGGCACCGGGGGTCGATTTCTCTCTTATGCTCACTGAATTTTCCCCGGAGCCCGCCGTGTCCTGTAAGGATCTGCGAGACCCAGTAGTCCGGGAGGACCCACGTCGCCGCCAAGTCAACCCACAACCTTTTTTTTTTTTTTTTTTTTTTAATCTCCCTTCCTGCCATTGCTGGCATACGGGTTTCGGCAGTGAAGGGTTAGTGCGTTGGGTTTACGCACGCCCGCCACTGCCAAAAATCTACTATTTTCTTATAAATCTTTATTAACAATAATTTGAACATCTACTGGGGGGGAATCCATTTAATTGATGGGAACAATTTTATTATTCAAAATCTTTCTGTGGTGCTGCCCAGTGCACGGATGTGCACCTTACTGTTGGGCAGCACCTTAGGTCTCCGGGCCAGTCTCCATCCGTCCGGATGCCGTCCAGCCCTCCTGGTCCGGCCCTCTGCTCCATCTCCCTCCTCCGGGGGAGGTTCCCCGTCTGGCTCATCTGCTGGATCCTCTTCTCGCACCTCGTCCGGTGGCTCGCCGAGGGGCCGGACCCTGCTAATCGTGAAATGAGCAGGCCCGACCACTTCCTTCCACCCGTAGACAAAGTCCTTAAAGAAGGGATATTTGTCTGCCTCCATCAAACGGGGGAAGTCCTCCTCGGCGAGGACGAAGATCCCGGTTTTTCTCGACAACCTGGCTCGGTGTCCCTCCATCGCGGTGCAGGAGAGCACTACGTGCTCCGCAGTCTCAGGGACTCCACAGGTAAGGCACCGGGGGTCGATTTCTCTCTTATACTCACTGAGTTTTCCCCGGAGCCCGCCGCACAGTGGAACGAGCGTTAGGGAGGCCTGGACATTTATGAATATCTCCGCTTCTGGTTCTCCTAGAATAAGACTATTGCTACGGTTTTAAAGCTTTTTGAATGGACTATTTAATTATATGATAAACAGGATCAAACATTTTAGGGGAAACGTGTAAAAATTCTAGATTTGATATTTCGATGTTTATTATCTAACATCGTACCTATATACTACTAGAATGGGTACAATACAGTATTCTATGGGAAGACAGATACATAGGTATTAAATAAAGTTATACAAAGGAAAAAGTAACAAACCAAATAATTTAATAATTAAACAAAATGAATATAATAATTGATAATTACTTATATTAGTTAATACACTAGGTATAATTGATACATCAAAGTTATAATAAATGTAGGTGCCTATATAAAATTGTTTTATTTAAATAACGAAATAAAAATTTAAAAAATAAATAAATAAAACTTTAAAAACTTAACGATTTGTTGTAGGGACTATTGCACCTATGTGCACCATTACACATATGTCGTTCAAATACCACACACAAACTAAGTTTCATTGTTAATACTATTATGTTAGATAAGGATTCGGATAAATGAATGTAAACAAACATTGGTAAACAAAAGAAAACTTGCGAAAAGTAGACGCCAATATCAACAGAAATTATTTTAAATTAATTCTCAAGGCCCGGAAAAGAAAAAAATCATTTTCTCGGAAAATAGCACCTAGTAGTAGAATCCGACTAATGGAAAAAAAACTTCAAACATTCTAGTTATTTACTGTGAAGGTAGTTTTTTGGGCGATTTTGAGCGATTTTCGCAATTGATTATTTTAGTTTTATCCCCCAATTTTCACCGAAAATTCCCAAACGTTTGAAATAATCCCAAGTTTTATTTGCCTAAAATATCTTATTATGGATGAGTTTTTTTCCATTAGGTGCACGATTAATTTAATGCATTACCTCAGACAATAGATTGATTTAAAAATATGAGTTTTTAGAAAAATTTATATTTCAATTCAGAATTTTTCATATAAGATTTAATTTCACAATTAATTTATCTATGGATTTTATTGAGAAGAAGTATAAAGTATAATTTAAGATCAAAATAAAGCACAAATTTAGTTATTTGAGAATTGGTCCAATGTCCAACAAATGCGTTGATTCGTTCCACTGTGCGCCGTGTCCTGTAAGGATCTGCGAGACCCAGTAGTCCGGGAGGACCCACGTCGCCGCCAATCTCGACTGGACGGTGGGGAAGAACTTCCTCAAGGTCGAGCCCTTCTGGCTTCCCACCCACCGTCTGTTCCACTCGTCGATCGAGTCCTCCCTCAATATACTCTTCCATCTGTTAGGGGTCTCGCCGATCCTCTCTCGGAGTCCCTCCGGGAGCGCCGCAAGCCCCTGCCTCTTCACCTCATATTTCAGGGCGTCCTCCCTAAGGACGAGGTCCAGGGGCATACCTCCGGTCAGCACCTGCACCGCCTCGTGCGACACCGTCCTGGAGGCCTTAGAAACTCTCAGCAGAGCCAGTCTCTGGATGGTCGCCAGCCTCCTCTTATGCAGTTGCGTGAGGTTACGGCTCCACGCAGGGGATGCGTACCTCAGGATACCCAAGACCACGCCTTTGTAAATGGCCATGGTTGCCGGGTACCTGAGGCCCCAGAAAGCACCCCCTATTCTTCCAAGTCCATTAAGTGACAGGGTCACCCTATCTTTCAGGTATGCTAGGTGAGGGGTGGCGTCAAAGTTCCTCCTGAAAGTCAACCCACAACCAACCCCACCTCCACTACCAACCCTCAATGAACACCACCCCCACTACCAACCCACAATGAACCCCACCACCACTACCAACCTCATCCCCATCCAACTACCTCACCCCCACCATCTACCTCTTACCCACCAGCCACCTCTTTCCAGCTGCCATCAGGTATACCAGATTGCAAGGAACCTTCTCCTTTTCTTCCTGCAAGAACTTCTTTCAGCTGTCCTCCATCAACTATCCGGATACCTTCTCTTGTTGTCCTGGTACCAGTTCAGCCTTCTTAACCTTTCCCCAGCATAAATCCTTCTTTGAACCATTTTCTTTGTGTCCATCACCTCATTTTTCATCCTATTCAACTCATTCATCAACCAACAAACGGCTCTCCTATGCACTCCTAGCACACCCTAATATCTAGTCCTGTACTACATTCGCATACATAATCACATCCATTCGACTGGTGACCCTCTATTATTTCTTCTCGTACAGTCTATCAAGGAACCTACATCTATAATTTTCAAAGTCAGCCTGTTTGAGACGAAAAGTCACTCTCTCTTCATTATGTCAGTCATCAGTTACAATCTTCCTCACATCCATCACTATCACTCGATGCGCATTCTTCGCTTTTTCTTCATGCACACACCTTCTCACACACTCCTTGATGTAATGTTCCATTTACACTAACTATCACCCTTTACATTAACAAGTGAACTTCCATCATTCAATATCATCCATCAGAACTCATTTACGCACAGTTCCACGCCCACACCTCACATCCTGCCTTCTCTAACCCCACTTCAGTTTTTTTTGTATTCACATCCGCGCAGACTATCACCCCTTTTCCATCTAGCATTCTTTCAATCATTCTTAGGGCTTCCACAAAAACTCCAACTGCAAGTAGATTGTCGCCGAGACAGAGAACCACGATCTCCGATCCCAGCACTACATTCGCCGTTCATGATCTATGTCCATTCCACTACCAACTATCACTTTCGCATTCATACTAAAGGCAGGAATCTTACCTTTGGACCAGTAAGGCGTTCATATTAGTATTCATCTCCAAAAGTCCTATCGATCAGAGCCACCGGATTTCATATCCGGTCCAAGATCCTTTCATATCACCGAGTGTCTAAGATCCTTGTATCCTTTGGGCAATTGCTATACTTCGCCCCTTAATTCCTTTTACTGCTTTCACATCCAACTCATGGTCGTGGTGGCCTTCCACTACACACTATCCACATAGCTGATTTACTCTACACATACTCGTGCCATGCCCAAACTCCTTGCACCTCCCACGTCTCTTCACTTCCAAAAACTTTATCACTCTACACACTATTGCTCTCCCTGGTAGTCTCCCTTCAGTGCACTTTTGTCCACATTTTCTCGGCACTCGCCTTCTCTGTCTTTACTTGTATCCCTCCTGGACCCTCTCTATCTCATTTCAGACCCTTGTGAATCTCTGTTCAAAATATTGTAAACGTTCACGTAGGCTTCCACGGTCATTATTATTCTTCTTATATTCAACTTCCGGGATGGACCATGTCTTGTTGATGTTATGAACCAAGCTTTCGCTCATCGTGCTGTGAGCTTCTTCAGGGTTAGTCAGTTAATTATTGTAAACGCTTGGTCGCAAAAGCGGTTGAGAAATCAACTACGGGGAAAAATAATATAAAAATAGGTCCTTCATTGTACATTGGGAGTGAAAAGAGGTCGGTGTTTCTTCCTGTGCTTACGTAGTTTCTTTTGGAATATCTCATGCCCTGTTAGTATATGTGTGATTCAGTATCTAGCTGCCGATTTGTAGTGGGCTGTGGGGGAAATACTTTCTCGAACTGGGGCACTTTTCGTCTGTTTCTCTCTGCATCTTCTATCTTCCATGTTCTATCCCTGCCGTCTCTCGGCGTCCCTATAGGTGCAGATTGAGCCCCCGCCTCCTTTTCCGAAAGTTTTACTCAACTTTACATTACTCATCCAAAGTAATGTAAAGTAGACTAATGTAATGACGTTGAATTTCGATATGGGGAACAAAGAAGGAGAACCCTTCTATCTTGTGATGTTCAAACTGATTGGGTATTCTCTATCTTCTTCTTCCTGTCCACAGTTATACAGAATCATCTTCCAACTCTTCAAGGAACATATTCGTCCTCCTACATATTGACGATTCTTTTCCAAAGGCATGCATTGGGGAGGACGCGTTATATCATGACTGTCTTGCCTGAGGCTACTCAGGCCGAACGACTTTCTTAGCGTGGATCAAGAAATTGGTTTAGTCTTTGTTTTAGCTCCTCTAAATTTTTTTTTCAACGTAAGCTGTTCCAAGTATAGGAAGGCATGGGCATTAATTGGTACATTCGCAGAAGAGGGAAGAGGTTGCGTCGGTAATGAACTCAATTTTGGCAGTCTTCTTCTTTCCGTTCAATTATGTTGTTGCTATTGTAGTTGTTACAATGAAAAAATAATGAATAAACAAACTAACGGATTTATTGGACTTTAGTTTCTCATTGTTTCTCAACGGAACTATGATTGGAAGCACATATTAACAACAAGAGAAAAAGTAAATTGCATTTAAATAAGCATTTGTTGTATTATTTGATGCGATCTTTAACTCAGACTCAAAGGTAAGACTTATAAAAGATGTAGTAAGGTCCTTTACAAACAGAAAATGTTAAAAAAAAAAAAGGGTGGTGCCTGATGGTTGCATCACAATTCTGTCTCCTGCCGCCAACGGAGAAACTAACAGAATGAGGTTGGTTATTACATAAAGTTTTAATTGGAATCTGGGTGTTATGTAACTGTGATAGGGGCACAGGGGGGAGGGTTGCGTCACGGCTGCTTTGAACAAAACCATTGGACAGGATTCGGTGATCGCTTTCCAGCGAATAATTAATTTGCTAAAGGTCCTATCCTTCACGATGTAGGAAATTAGTTAGCTCCTTGGTAATTACAATGTCTTAATCAACTCGCAAACTTGGCAAGTGTAGGCGACGTTTGTATCATGATCGCGAGGGATTAAAACCACTTTAAATTTCTTCTACAAAACTTTTAACTCCTTCTCATTAAGATATTCTGTAATTATCTCATCCAGAACCAAAAATATTTAGCACAAATAATTATTTATTCCTCAACGAGTTGAAGTAACGTAAAAATATCCAATAGCGAGACCATCTATATACCACAGTTTTCATTCTTCATAGATTAGTCAAATAAGAACTTGAATATGAAAGAGAAAGGATTTGGAATGGTTTATACAAGACTTTTGTTAACTGTTGAGTGTAGTTTAATACTTTGTTTAACTCTGGAATGCTACACTTATTTTTACTAACGGGTTTGCTACACTGGGGTACATGTGTACCCCAAATAAAAAGACAGTTTTTAGAGCATTTAAATGTTTTTATTTTAAAATAATATAAAAAACTCTTAAGCCATACATCAAAAAGATGAAAAAATACCTAATGAGAATAAACTAATTACTGAATACACTTGAGGTCCGAAACAAATAAATTTTTTACATAGAGCGCATTTAACCCTAGATTTTCGGTCTCGAGACCTAGGACAGAAATTACATCGTCTTGATGTGGATTCTAGACTTCCTCTGGCTTCTTCTACCACTGGCACTTTTAAAATAAGGGTGATGGTTTGACGCAGTTCTCGTCTTAAAGTTGGGTTTTCCAATCGCCTTGACGTCTGAGGTCTAATCAGATCTAGAACCAATTTTTTAGGAAAAATCTTCGGTTTGTAAATTTGTCTTTGTCAGCTGCAGCACTCCCTCTTAACAGTAACATAATTTTATCCTGTAATGTCATTGTATTGCACCTACAAAAATTCAATTTACTGAAAATCACAGTCACAAATTCTAAATATCCACTGCATTGATTGAAAAAAATAAGTAATTTCATGTTTACAAAGAATATATTTGTAATTTCCTTGTTTAAAATAAGTATTAATAAATTTAACGTTGTACTCACCCAAATAAAGAATCCTAGTCCTGGAAAACTTTACACCGATTGTGCTACACTGGGGTACACCTATATCCCAAAGGTTAAATAACTTGGTAAAAAACAACACTATCAACACTTCGAATGCCACACACATCCTATCTAGTCATCATCATCATCATTCGTGGCGCTGCAACTCCTATAGAGTCAAGGACTCCAGCAGCTTGGTTCGCCAGTCTTCTCTATTGGTTGCCACTGCTCTCCAATTGCGGATTCCCAAGATGGACCTGCCATCCGCCGCCACTCCATCGATCCATCGGAGTCCACTTTTCTTGTCCCATAAATTCTTTCCTCTAGGACCATATTAGGAATCTGATCCTGGGACATTCTAATTATATGACCTGCCCATCGAAGACGGCCTACTTTTATTACCCTTAAAATCTCTGGGCTCTTGTAGAGTCTTGTTAGCTTAGCGTTCGTCCTTATCCTCCAGATCCCATTGGTGCAAACTGGGCCGTAAATTCTCCTCAAAAATTTCCTCTCGAACCTTAGGAGAAGGGCTTCCTGTGAACTGGGTTATGTCCAGCATTCAGAGGCATAAGTAAGAACTGGTCTTAGTAGGGTCTTATACAAATGCATCTTCGTGTTTTGAGAAATAGCCCTGCTTCTAAAATGCTTCAGTAACCCGAAATAACATTTATTTGAGGACATTATTCTGCGATGGATTTGTGCTTTTATGTCATTATCCGCGTTCACCTGCGATCCAAGATACACAAATTCTTTCACCCTTTCAAATTTAAAGCCTCCAGCCATAAAATGCGATGGTTCATGCACATTCAGTTGCGGGCCTGCATGCATATATTTGGTTTTTGATTCATTGACCTCTAAACCCAATCTAGCTGCTGGTATCTTGAGACTGATAAAAGCATTTTCTAAATCTGTAGGAGTTCTTGCCACAATATCTATGTCATCGGCGAAGCCCAAAATCATAGAAGATCTAATGAATACAGTTTCCCCAATTTGTATTCCAGATTTCCGCACTGCACTTTCGAGGGTCAAATTGAAGAGAAGGCGTGGAGCCAATCACCCTGTCTCAGCCCTTTGTGAGTTTCGAAGCTTTCAGTCAGGTCACCTTGAACACGCACTGTGCATTCCACATTCTTCATCGTAGCCCAAATCAGTCGTATCAGCTTCGGTGGTATTCCCATTTCCAGCAGCTCCTTGTACAGCTCGTTCCTATTTATACTATCATAGGCCATTCGGAAGTCAATGAACAGGTGGTGTGTGTGGATATTATACTACCTCCACCTCTCCAGAATGCTTCTAATGGAGAATATCTGATCCATGGTAGACTTTCCTCTCATGAACCCCGTCTGGTACAATCCTATATTCGGCAAATGGAAGCAGTTTTTTATAAAGTATCCAAGAGAACACCTTATAAGCACATGGTAAGAGGGATATACCACGATAATTATGACAATCAAGCACATCCCCCTTCTTGTAAATCGGGCATATAACTGCTATATACTGTCTTGTCAAGACATGAAACTGAATGTGATTGTGAATCACAGAACTGCAGCATTATCTGCCGACCGGTAGCAACACTTAATAAAGGCACTGGGGTACAGGTGTACCCCAAGTAGTATTCCAGGATTACTAATAATTTAAATAGCGACTCATCAAGAGACTATTTAAATTAAATCAAGAGAGACAGTCATTACAACTTTCTCAAACTTGGGGTCAGATTAAGTTTGCGGTTTCTCCTCTATACACTATAAAGCTTTTGACTTAAATAACGCTGTTTTATTTTAATTTTATATGTTTTCCTTTTTTTAAAGTTGTATAATACTCTTTTAATTAGTTTTTAACTATTTTTAGTTAGCATACTCTTGAATTATAATTATTTATTACGGTTTAACGTTTAACTTAAAGAATAGTCTATTGTAGTGCACCTAACCATTTTGTTTGGTTCATTATGTTGAATAATCAAATAAAAGGTGTTTATTTTGTACATTAATAATAATGTTTTTCCGCGAAGGCTTGACTGGAACAGTTCTCCGTTTTCTTTAAGGGATGCAGTTATTGGAACATACTATTGTAAATTTGTAATCATTGTGGTTTATTACGATAGTTTTCATTTTTAGAATATAAATAAAAAATCCAAAGCTACAGAACATAACATAACTGTACATCAAAAGAAGTAAAAAAAAAAGAAGCTTATTCCGTTTGTACCCAGTAGATTTTTGAAGAACTCATTAAATTCTATACAGGTTTAATAAAGATAATTAACGTTTATGATGAAAGAAGGCAGTCATGTCTGAAAAGATTTATAAACCGATGAATATTAAAAAAAAGAGAAGAAATAACATGCATTGAAAAACGATCTGGTAGTATACTGAAAAAAAATTCGATCCATAAATACATTTTCGCTCAGTTCACAGACGTGAGATCTGTATTTATATTCGTACATTTCTTGCAAACCAAATATGTTTAGCAGAAAGTTTCGTTTTTAGAATTATGCAAATCCCATCTTGATGGTAACTAGATAATCACCCAATACTGTACTAGAAGGGAATATTAATTATCAAAAATTTTCTCTTTTCGAAAAATAAATTATTTTAAAGTTTAATATTTTATTTAAAGTTAATAATAGTTTATATATAAACTGTTTAATGTAATGAAATATGTTAATGTAATATTTTGGAATGTAAGTAACATATAAAATTTTAAATGTAGTTGTTAAGGTATAAATTATTAGGTTTATATATAGGCCTAGGAATCATATGTGGTGCATGCATTTTTCTAAAAATTATTCAATTTCTTATGTGAAGAATAATTAAATTGTATAGCCCGTCTCAATGCCAAGTAAAAGCTTTGACCGACAGTCCTTGTGTGTAGAAGAGATAGCCTTAGTAAACAAATTATTGTTGATTCAATGATAATTTAATTTTTTTCTTCACTTGTTCCAGTTAGCTATGTATTCTCATTGTTTTACATTTTATTTTGCGGTCATCAGATAGAATCATTTGGATTAAATACTTCCTTAAGCGAAATGTTCTCTCCGACCCTTTTAATCTGGTTTTCGTTATGGTTATTCCAATTACACGATCGAATTTATTTCGTCAACGCACCTTATCCTCTTCGGTTTTGTTGGTCATACTGTTCTCCTATTCAAATTCCAATAATGAAATTTACTATCCACTTCAAATATACCTTTCTTCTCATTCTTCCTACATTTAGCATGCTCAACCGAAGTAGTTCTCGCGTTGTCTGGTTCAAACTGATATAAATGGAGCAGAAGAGAGAGAATTACAGAGTATAGTAAAGACCTCAGCCTTGAAGAGATACAGTATGTCACCAAATACAAGTCAAGAACGAACTTTATCTTGAAAAATATTATTAATCTTCCAAGATAGATGTGCATTGACTTCATTAACAAATAGAGAATTGGAGAATTTGAAGAGTGGTGATTTTCAATTAATGCATAGACAAGAGGCACTTCATTAATGGCACACATGCGTGGAAAAAGGGATCCAAATTGGTTAAATTATTGCTTTCTTAATGTCTGATATCTATGTCTGAGTCACCAATACAGTCAGTTTCCCAAGCGGCGAGCCAACCACGACATATGGATCGAGAAGAAGAAAGGGGGCTGCAGATAGTGGAGGAATATTGAGGTGAGGTCTGAAAAGCTTGTGTTGATTTGGAGCAAGCACACCCGTTCTATATAGGAAAGTGAAGAATGATGGTGTCGCCCATTTCACTATCGGTTGAGGTTGCACATCGAAAAAGGGGACTAGGAGAGAGGTGAGGTTTAGTAGAAACTCAAGGCTAGGAGACCCTGGGAGGCTACTGCAAGCACTCACTAGATAAATCACAATAACTGAGTGCCCACTGGCTCTAACATTAGGTATTGTTTGGTTGTTCCTTGATTTCAATATCCTTAGATCACATATAATAAGGATAGTAAAGGAACGGCAATGTAAGAGAAAATTAATACGTCAATAATGGGTTGTAATATTTTTCACAGAGTTTTGTTTATATTATTCTTATATCACCCATTGGTTACATTTAACAGGCTTTCAATAATAAGGTGTTTGCATATATTTTGATCAACATCTAGGGGTAAAAATGTAAAGTATCAATGCAAAAAAAAAAACAACCTAAATTCGATGTAACTGCACAAAATGACATTTTCGTTAATTATTATGTTTGTTGTTTTATTGGAAAAAATCTGTAGCCGCAGCCCATCTAGAACTGTTAGAAACTTATAGAAATGCTGCTCCGAAATATCCCGATTGTCATCTTGCGGTTTCAATGATGTAAAAGTAGCCATTTTGATGTCAATGTTCAAGAACGGCCTGGATGAACAAAAAAGTTCGAAAGAACGAAATAAATTGCAAGACTTATTAGATGAAAACCCAGCTCAAACTTCCAGACACTGATGAATCAACTGTTTCCAGATGATTATATTCGATGGGAAAGATCCAAAAGGAGAGAAAATGGATATTACACGAATCGATTGAAATCACCAATGCGTGTTGTTTCAATGTAGCGGTTTCATTGCTTTCCCGGCAAAAAGAAGAGTTTCTTAAGGCTGATCGTTACTGGCGATGAAAAATGAATATCGCAGAACAATTCCAAGCGGAAAAAGTCATAGACTATTCCCGGAGAGTCATCCACATCGACACCGAAGTGGCATATTCATGGCCGTAACATCTTGCTCTACATATGGGGGGGGGGTCACTAAAGTATGGAGTATTATAATACGCTAAAACCAAATGAAACTGTTACTGCAGATATCTACCGATGTTAATTAACCGACTTATTGTAGCATAACATACCGTTAGCAGATAGTAACAGACGGAAGTTACAAGGCACAGGGTACAAGCTCGGCCATACGTTGCTGTAGTACTGAAGGAACTTGCAGCTCGAATGGCAGTTCTACCGCTCCCAGCTGGCTCACCAGACACACCTCCTGATTATCACTTGTCTGAACAATCGATCTGAATTGATGCAGCATGGTTTTCAAATACTGAAGAATTACGAAAATGGATCGCTGGCTAAAACACACATTTCGCCATATTGTCAGAATGAAGGGAAATAAAGTGGTAGAAAATGATATTTTTGAATAATATTTTTTGTACCAATTTTTCGCAATAAATGTCTTTTTAAAGTGACAGATAATATTACAAGCTAGCTCCAAAGAGAAACTAAAAATTATAACTAATTGAAGATAAATAAGTTTTTGTGTTTATAATTTGTAATCATATCTGAGATATATATTTTATATAAGATATTTAACAACTAAAAGCTTAATGAACGCCAGGGTATATGCACAGAAACCAGAACGTGGACGTCCGGATAACATAAATTTTGATCTGACCGAAATTGGGCATGACATGGCCAATACGAAGGAGATATATAGGCGCCCTTCGTTAGTAGTATCGACACGCCGGCCGGTCGGTGTCGACTCAGCTGCAGTCTGAAGGAAAACAAATAACCAGGCGGTTGTTATTGATAAGGATCCTTTAGGTTTTCTCCGGAACAAAATAAATTTACCTCTCCTGGATAATTAGTTTTTAAAATAATACAAATTTAAGGATTAAATTATAATTTATAATGATTTATGGATAATTCCAATAAAGAGACAGCTCCGATTTTGGCATATTTTCAATTAGACCGGATGGTATTTAAAAAAAGCCAATTTCCTAGCGATGTAATTAGTGTGCAGCTTTAAAACTTAGTTCCAAAACTGGCTCAGATTTGTAACTAATTGAACCAATTGAATTTGACTTAATGGTGCATTTATTTCCTTGATAACTTTGAGAGCGAATTTGGGTAATTAAGAATATACAGAGATTCAAACTAAACAGTGGCTTGTAACCAAATTAAATTCTGCATCTATAACAGTCTTGTGTATTTCTAACTTAGTACTCATATATATTTAATGAATAATAGGTACGATTACTATGTAATACATGAACAATATGATTTATAAATGTATGTACTATATGATAATATAAGTTTATATAAATATATGCAATAAAAATATGAGCTGATGTATTTTAGCAGGATCCGTATACATTCTTGGCTCAGAGTTACATAAAGTGTAGCTTATTACAAGGAACTTAAAATATTTAAAAAATAATAGTTACATTTACTAAACAAATAATATATAGTCAAAATGGGTATATTCGTCGAAATCGAAAATTTTCGCGATTATGATATTTTTAAAATCTGGATAAATGATTATTATCATGATTACTATACCTCCCTAACTACTTGGAGCTAGAAAAAGGCAGTTTAGCGTTTACATTTTTTCCAGTACATCAAGTAAATAAAAAATTTAATGTGATAGCATTTTTTTTCTTATCCTCAAAATGTTATTTATAAATAATTACAATAACAACTTTATATACAATTTCAACATATCCTTTTGTTACCCTAGGGTATTTTAAGGTTTTTAGATATTAATGTTTCTAAGCTTTTAAAAGAGTTGTAAGTGTCACAAAGAATTTTTAAAGGTTTAAAGTCATCTATGTTTTCCAGACTTGTATTCTTTAGTGTGTGGTCCACTTCGTATAGTGGATCTTTGGAAATCATGTGAATTCATGAATACTTCCTGTGACATAAGCATATATGTAATATATTAAGCCAGGTATTATCGACTTATGTGGGAGGGATTCACTTCACTCACTTTTTGTTGTAGTGTTGGTGATTTGTGTTTTTTTTTTTTCATTTTTGCTTTAGCGAATATAAGTATCGGAGTTTCTTTGTCATCGGGGATACAATTCGACTGGAATGATCGCCCACACGACCCAATGTTGAATTCATAAAAAAAAAAAGAAAAGAATAAATTTACTTCTATGCAAAGAACAATTGACTGGAGGATTTGTTAATGAAATCGAGCTCAGATTTATTCGTATGAAAGTTAAAATATTTATAATAATAAAAGATGGTTGGATGATAACAATGGGCTACCTAGCCTTTATATAGTAGGTACTCTTAACTGTAAGAAAAAATACGTTTAGCCAAATCTCCTCGTTGTACAATCGTTTGCTTCCTAACAGTACATATTATCCAGTATCTGAAGATACAAACTGAATTCTCAACAATCGTAAACATTGTTTATTGAAGTCCGATGATTTAACCAACGTCTCAGGTCTTAATAGGAGTTCAACAAAAACGAACGAGAAATAAAAAAAAGGTTGAGTAAACAAAAAAAAATGAAGTTGTGTGAGAATTCCAAAAGAAATTTTTTGTACTAAAGATAAGACAGACGTCTAAATTTAGGGAAACACAAAATTCACCAAAGCTGTAAAAAAGAAAAAAAGACAGATAATCATATTAAAGATAACCAATTAGCTATCGAGAGACAGGCAACCAAATGATAATATTAAAAAATAATAATAATAAGACAGCTAACTGAAAAATAATTAAAATAAATGATAAACAAAAGGGAAACAATCATAATTTTCTAAAATGTTTAAAACGTTAAACTGATAGAGTAATTTACTGGAAATAATTGTTTAAAAAAAGTTATATGTAGAAATATCCCAACATTTGTTTTATTTCATATTCATTAATCACTGAAGAAGACCTTAAACACCCGTCGAAATTCCAGATTTTGTGCCACTTGTGGTGGAATGGTTAGCACAACCTTCAGTACCCAAGATAGCTGTTTCGGAGCTCGGAAGTTGGTCTTGGAATTTTTTTAAGGGAGTGAAAAATCCTTGGTTAAACCCTACTTCGGTTGGAACGTAAAATGACGGTGTCAGGTACTCGTTAAAGATTCCTGTCCCAATTATTCATGGATAGGCAAAATTTAGGTGTGGGATCGTCCGATTAGCTATGGCAGCATAAATGAAGTTAAACCAATATCCGATTTTAATAAACAGTTTTTACTATTGAAAAGTACTATATAGTCCACCAATTTTTTTGGTCATTTCAGGTACTTTGTCATAAGTACCTTTTTTGATTACATTTTTTTTTGTAGTAGGAGGAACTGAAGGCTTGGCCTTTAGCCGAAGCCGTTGGGCGGACGCGACGGAAAGGGGTCGAGCACAACTAATTAATATAAAGGCAAAAGGGACTTTCCTCAAAAAGACAAAGGGCCTCATAACAACCGGGAATTCAGGAAACTTTCAACTGCTCCTTGTTAACAATTTTGGAATTTCCTTTGAACAAGTATTGTGCCTTTATTCCAAATCAAGTGGACTTTGTACTTGCGATAGCTAACATTTCCCTCTCGCCTTATCCACAGTATCGAGGTGCAATGTGGGGATAAATAGTTTAATTGTGAAGTATTAAATTGAATTTAATTAATAAAAAAAATACTTAGAGGGTTGTTAGGTATACTAACTACAGGAAAATATTTTTAATGCTATGTTGTAATCCTGTGGAGCTGTGTTTAGCATAACAATCTATTATGCTCAAAATTGCGAATTGCGCAACCCGGCAGGTGGCCCTAGGATGCTATTTTTGTTTATAGCTATGGCGAAGTTTAAAGTTTGGGAACTTTCACAAGATTTCTATCACCAAGTCATTTTTTTTTTTTTTTTTAATCTGACCCTCTTCATTTTTTTACAAACTAAATTACTATTACTATTTAGCTAAATGCTGTATAGCTGAGGGATGAGTCTTTGGAGGGATGACCGGTACATGTAGCGGAGCAGTGGTGCACCATAGAGCAGTGTTGGTCCTATAATGGCCTTATATATTTGCAGCTTGAGTCGTAGAGAGAGCTGTTGTGCCGTGAGCAGGTGGTAGGGCCCATACGTCTTTTGCTTTGCTATATTGAGTCTCTACCTGACGTGGGTCGTAAAGGTGAGATGCCTATCCAGACTGACGCCAAGATAGAGTATCGATGTGGATAATGGTTTTTCCTCTTCCTCCGCAGTGAAGGTCAAGGATAGAGTTTTCTTCTTTCCGACCTGAAATGACATTACGATGGCATCCGTCTTAGCCGGATTAACCTTGATGCTGTTTAGCCGGAGGTCTTCAATGAAGACAGCAGATGAGATGGGTTGATGCTCTCTTTGCCTTCAAGCTTGAGGCGTAGATGCCGTTGGCTGCTACGGTTGCTCCTGGATGCTTTACCGAGACCTCTTGTGCCGTGAAAATCACAAACAGTAGTGGCCCCAGTACAGACCCTTGAGGTACCCCACATGTGATATGGTAAGGAGTAGATAGGCTCTCGCGGAATCTTACGACGGAAGATATACCACTAAGATAGTTTCCGATCAGACGCCGGAGAGGGACGGGAAACCTGTACTCTTCCATACGACGGAGTAGAAGTGTGTGACACACACAATCAAAGGCCTGCTTGCAATCCAAGGAGATGAAATCTGTGGCTCTGTCCCAATGCATCTGCTCTATGATGTGGGCGTGGAGTTTTGCCAGATGGTGTTCACAAGAGATCCCTCGTAGAAAACCAGTCTGCTCCGGCGGGATGACGTTTTCCTTTCGGCAGTTTGTCAACAAATGTTGGTATATCAGCCTTTCGAAGATCTTGCTCATACGGCAGAGAAGACTGATGATCCGACGGTCCGTACGGAAGCGCGATGTAATCTGTAACGGTGTGCAGATCCCTGGTCGGGAGTAGATCCAAAGTCCAGTGGGGCGGTTATGCATGCCTGAAGGTGTGGACACCAGGGTGATCGGCGGCGAGTCGCTTACAGAAAGAGTAGACTTGGTCTTCACTCAGTGAACATTACTCATTACGAGTTCATTTTGGTAGTTAAAAACACAGGGTTGAATTGAACTTCAGTAAATGTGAATCACTCTTTACGAGTTCTTCTGTGGCCAATTGTATAACAGTCTTGTATGTACTGTAAGTGCTTCATGAGCTCCTGGAATTCGTCCAGTCATCATCAACATCCTTCTACTCATTGGGGGTATTGACGATCGCCAATCGTATTGAGTATCCGACGTAGCACTTCTAATTAGGTATCTATAGTTGATACTTATAATAAAGGCCTTGTTGAAGAAAAGACATCGGAGAGAGTTTTTTTGCTGTCACTCATGGACAATTAAATCTACTATTGTTTTGTATTAAATCTAAATTAAGAGTTGATTTATTTTTTTAAATTATCCGTTTAAATTCTAATTTTTAAATATCAGGCCTGTGTAAGTAATTCTTCATTAGTGATAGTTTATTCTTTGTTCTAGATATTTCATTAAACATATGGTTTTTAAAATTTTATCTATGATATTTAATTCTCTCGTTCAATAAATTTAATTTTCTGTTCATTTCAATATTTCTTGTTTTAATCTCTTTTTTTTAAACAGCATATTAATCATTTTTTTCATCCATAATTTTATTTACATTGTAAGAGCTCAAAATAGCCGGCATTTATTGACACGGGGTCGGAGATTTACACCTGTTGGTTTTCCTGTTGGAGATTTCCTTTAATGGTGTCGCTCTCCCCAACAACTACTGTAAAATAATGTAGAGGAGAAATAGTGAAACTGGTTATTAGAAATTATTTTTTAAGGGAGCTATTTCTTACAAGTATATATAGGTATTTGTATACAAGGGAGTCAGTGTGACCACAAAAATAAACAAATCATTTCGACAAACCTATCATATTTGTAAAATTAAATATAAATCATAAAAAAATCATATGAAAAAACGTTAATGACCTAAACTTTGTGTCAGTTGTAAATTTTAAAAATATATATTTTTTTAATTTGGGAATTTAGTCAATCTAATTGCAAAACCAACAATATATAAAGAGCATTCTTTCAAGATTATAGTAATTTATTTTAATTAATTAGAAAAATTATCAATTACGAAAATTTAGGCTGCTAATTTATATGATTGAGATGATCAATTGCGATATGTAGTTACACGACGGTGAATTATAATTATATAAGATATTTCTGCTGGTTCATGCCAATTATTATGCAGGAAGAGGAGTATCCTTGTAAAATTAGCTGAACCGTATATTATTTAAATACGGAGGTGTAGCGTAAATTATTAATGGGTGAAGAAGGGAAGCTGATGGTAAACTTTGCTGAGACTTTTGTCTGGAGAGATGGCCGGGGGAGGGGAGGAAGGGGGGGGGGAATTAATATACAAATTTGGTGCCGTCGTTGGCTCCCTCATAAATATGTATCCATCCCTAAGGCAGGCACCGGCTGTTATTAAACAAGAAGTAAACAGAGGCTAAGTTAACAAATAGGGCGTAAGTTATACCTTCGACAACTTAATTGCTTTTCAATCCCTTCAGCTAAATCAACTTCAATATTCGCCGAGTACACTTCTATTATTAACAACCATCACCGCCCCCGTCAAAATTCATTTCCATAGAACTAACTACTTGGCCTCGAGTTTTTCCTCAATATTTTTATTCATTTTTCCTTGCTTACAGCTGTTGAATATTAACTGAAATTGCTATGTATGCGGGCCTACATTTTTATTAAATTACATTAATAATGTTAAATATTTAATTAGT
Source organism: Troilus luridus (assembly GCA_964056705.1). NCBI lineage: Eukaryota > Metazoa > Arthropoda > Insecta > Hemiptera > Pentatomidae > Troilus > Troilus luridus. The sequence goes on along the minus strand of OZ057413.1, from coordinate 111,650,952 downwards.
TAGGCCTCATCAAGTTTGTGCAACGTTTCACTTCCATTATTATTTTGAAGTGAATAGTGGCCGGCAGAATACTTTTTTTATTTTCTGTCACAGGCTAATCATGTTGTTAACATGACGACTGGTTGTTATGTGTACTCTTGTTCCTCCCTTTTTCCCGTCTTTAAAGAAAAAGTGTCACGTTAGTTACCGCAGCAGATGGAATTTGACATTTTTTTATTAACCCTTAAAGCGCGGGTGACTTTCGGCCGATATAGTCCAGAGGGACTGCGACCGCTGAGCGCTTACCATCGTTGTGGACTAGATACTTTTCACACGTGCCAGCTGTGTTAATTCATCAAAAGTTCATTGCGCGACTAATAAATTATTATAGTATTTCTTATGCACCATATTTTATTATAAAAAATAATAAAGAAATTGTACCGCTACAGCTCATGAAGAGTGTGGGAGTCAAAAGATGGTGGTGGCTGTATTTTTTTTTGGACAACGGTTCTCCAGGGTAGTGATTTGTTCTATATCACGCTCAACCCGCCAGATTCCCCTCCTTATTTTGGGTACACATTTTATAAGGGCTGAGTGAGCCACAGGGAAATCCTAAAAGGCTAAAATGTTCAAAATAGAATAAATATGATACTTTCACTAAACCTATGTTTGATAAGTTATAATGACTGTCTGTGTGTCCGTTTCTAACATATTACATAATTAGAATTAAACTTAGTAGCTCAACATTTACTTTGTGGCCATTTATCAGTAAGAAACATTAGAAAAGAATTGGTTACCAGCGGCTCCTCTCTTAGACTTCGTGGACACCTGGAAAAGGTGGGTTTAATACAAGCTACAGTCATGGTTATGTATGGGGAAACTTGGGAAAGAAAGGCGCCCACAACACACACAAAAAAACCACTTATATGTTCATACAAAAAATACACCCCACAACTGTCATTTATCATAATCTTAACATCACTAATAACAATAATAAGTAACATATAATATTCAATTAACAAGATCCACAATCCCATCTGGTTAGCGATCGAGTCGTTATAAAAATAAATATTTGATTGTCCTAACCGCTAGATAAGCTCAATCATCAAATGAAACTACTATTTTCCTACACCTAGAGTATAGTAAGACTACAAAACAAAGACTCATACCTTCAGAGTTCATATTTCTTCAGCTGAGATCAAGACACCTCTCACCTGGAGTACCAGTCTTCAAACTCTGAGCAATTGGAAAAAAAAATCAGCTCATTCTATATATTAATTGACGCTAGCGTAAACATATTCATTATCCCTCTGTACGCTGCAGCGCTCTAAAAGAGCCATTAACTACCTTCTTTCGATCGAGTGAATTTCTTTGAAGTTGCAATGCCTTAACACTGACGAGATTTTATTCCATTAAATGTTAACCAAATTTATTTCGTATGTCGTGCCAACTTCAATCTTGACTGAACGTGCTTTGAGAAGGTGAGATGCCTATCAAAGTTGACGCCAAGGTAGAGGATTGAAGTGGATAATCTTCTATCCTCACAGTCCACGGTAAACATCGTCGGTAGACGTTTCTTACTCACACTATGAAATGACATCACGATGTCATCCGTCCTATACGGATTCACCCTGATGCCAATCAGTTTCAGCTCGTTCACTATGGTTACAGTCGCCTTTTGTGCTTTGTTAAGGGCATGTAGGGTGCTGATGCTGGTGGCGTAAATCCCAATATTATCTGCATATCCTGCTACCATTGCTCCTGGATGCTTCATTGTGACCACGGGTGCTGTGAAAATCACAAACATCAGTGGCCCCAATATAGAGCCTTGAGGTACTCCACAGGTGGTAGAATTCGAATAACTGTTACCGACTCGTACGACGAATGATCTTCCGCTGAGATAGCTTTGGATCAGACAACAGTGCTTTTCCGCATAGAGTGGCGGGAAAGCTAAACTCTCCCAAGCGTCGGAGTAACAACTCGTGAGACACACAGTCAAAGGCCTGTGAGCGGTCCAGTGAAATGAACGCCGTAGCTCTGTTCATCTGCATGTGCTCTATGGTGTTCGCCTGCAGCTTACCTAGGTGGTGGTCACAGGCGACTCCTCTCTGGATACCAATCTGCTCAGGGGGATGATGTTTTTATCTCTGCAGTGCTTCGACATGTGATGGTGAACCGGTCTCTCGAAGATTTTGCTCATGTTAGGAACCAAGCTGATTGGCCGATAGTGCTCGGGTAGCCCCCACTCTTCCTAGGCTTGAGTGGTGGTACTACGACGGCTTGTTTCCACACATCAAAGAAGTACGAGATCCTCATGCAGAAGCTGAATATGTTCAATAGAAAGGCTTTACCCAACCCAGGAAGCATCTTTAACATCACATAGGGAATAGTCCTGAAGCTGTCTTACCTTTCGTGCGTCGTAGTACTGACACGAGCTGACCGAAGGTAGAGAATATGGACTTTTCGTTGGGACACGGTAGAGGTCCTTCCGGGATTGGTGGATCATCCAACACCCGAGCAGCTTCTCTCTTCTCATAAGCCTACACCAGAAGTTCAGCCTGTTGCCTCCAGATGAAAGAAACACTCCACTCCTTTTGGTTACGTCGGTCTTGACGAGCCGTGAGCTGGGTGTCAATGTTGGAGCATAGCCAGTGGTGTGCTTAGCATTGAAGTCTCCTAGGACTATGCATCGGCTCACAGCCTGGGCGTGCTTCATCAACAACTTCATAGCTGTACGTATAGCTTGTGGCCTCCTATAGACAGAGCTGAACGTGAAACGGGTCTTGAACCATACGTCAACTAACTGTGACTATGTGAGTACTATTAGTTAGACACACTGGGTTAGGAATTCTCTTAAAGGGCACATCATTTCGGACTAGGATGGTGACGCTCGCTTGAATCCCCGGTGTGCAGCCCTCCCGGTACACAGTGTACCCCTGGATGTGCAGTCGAACCGAGACGGACAACCTGATGTCTGTCAGCGCCATTACCGATGGCCGGTGTTGCTGAAGGAGTATCTCAACCTCAGCCAGCTTGGAGAGCAGACCTCTGACATTATAGTTGATTACGTGGTGTTTAGTCATTACGTCTGTTGTTCTCGAAGGTCCTGTTGATCATCTTCAACATCATGTGGCCCATACGGGCTAAGGGGGTTGTCTGCAGGGCTTCAGATGTAGAGGCTGACTGTTGTGGCTGGAAGGGTGGGAGGTGTGTTCCCTGAGACGGCTGAGGCTGGAATAAGCTCTAAGCAGGTTTTTTTTTTTTTTTCCTTACCCTACTACTTATTTACAACTATAATACTAATACTACTAACTCTAAGAATCTTATATCAAATACAAAAAACTTAAATCTAATACTTATTGCTAAGGGCCCCTTTTACCCTGAGGTATTCTAAGGCAATTATGCTCTTACCGCTGTATGCGGGAGCTTACATTATTTGACATAGCCTTTGCCTTGGCTTAACAAATGGGGAGGGACCATTTCGAGTTTTACTTTATTAAGGGATGGGAGAGGAGAGGGATGGGAAAGGAGAGGAAGGAGAAAGGATAAGGGGAGGTGAGGATATGGGAGTGGGAGGTGGGATGAGGGGTTTTAGACTGCAGAGTCCTCGGAGATCACGTCTATCAGGCGGGATGTTCCTTGCCATTTTCCAGGCCTGGGGGGGGGGGGGGGGTGTGGCGGATCCGAGTTGAAGAGAGGGTTGGTACAAGTCAGCCCATCAAAAAACTTGATGTGCCACAGGCTTATGTACTCAGGGACCGTGGGTACGCTGAGCTCCTCATAGATAATGGCGTTGCGTGCCCTTTCGAGTGTAGTCCCCCTGACTATTCGTCGAAGGACGGAATTTTGGAAGCTCTGCAGTCGTTGGAGGGTTGTCTGATACATGTAGCGGAGCAGTGGTGCACCATAGAGCAGCGTTGGCCGTATAATGGCCTTATATATTTGTAACTTGAGTCTAAGAGAGAGTTGTTGTGACGTGAGTAGGTGGTAGAGCCTATATGTCTTTTGTTTTGCAATCTTGATTCTCTTCCTGTCGTGGGTCGAAAAGGTGAGATGCCTATCTAGACTGACGCCAAGATGGTGTTCACAAGAGACCCCTCGTAGAAATCCAGTCTGCTCCGGCGGGATGACGTTTTCCTTTCTGCAGTGTGTCAACAAATATTGGTATATCAGGCTTTCGAAGATCTTACTCATACGGGAGAGAAGGCTAATAGGCCGATGGTGCTCCGGTAAGTCTCCTTTCTTCGCTGGTTTGAGTAGCGACACCACGATAGCACGTTTCTATAGCACCAGGGAAGTATGAGATCCTGATGCAGGAGTTGAAGATTTAAAGTAGAAAATCTTTACCCTTCCCAGGTAGCATCTTCAGCATTACATAGGGGATGTCGTCCTGGCCTGATGACTTTCGTGCGTCGTAGTACCGACTCGAGCAGACCGAATGTGGAAAACAGAGATTTCTCATTGCGCCATGGTAGTGGTCCCTCCAGGATCGGTAGAGCGTATATCAGCCGAGCAGCATCCTTCTCTTCTTATCCTTTCGCCAAGAGTTCAGCCTGTTCCCCGGGCGTCAGCAGGTTGCCTCCAGATGTAAGGTACACAGTCCTCCTCTTTGCAACGTGTGTCTTGACTAGCCGCCAGAACTGGTGGTGGTCGTTATGAGTCCCACGTAGTTGATCGTGCTAGAGTGAAGTCTTCCAGTCACGCATGAGGCTGGCTATCTCGCGGGTCATCGCATTGATGACCGGTTTTAGCCCGTAGTCACGCGTGAGCTGAAAGCTTGTTCCTTTGGCCGATGAGAGCGAGTTTATGCTTCGGGGGCTTCCTGTTAACGTAGGGTAGCGGACTGAACTTCGGGGTGTTCCGATTGGCTGCACTCTTAAGGGTAGTGATTATGTCTGCCAGCGTTTCATCTACCTTCTCTACATTCCTTAGCCGGTTGATCAAGGGTAGGGTCTCTTCGACACTAAACCTGTATCCTTTCCAGTCGGCCTTGTGTAATAGGTATTTCCCCGCTGGTGGTGTTGCGGGCGTTCCTTCAAAGGTATATGTCACAGGCCGATGATCCGACGGTCCGTACGGGAGGGCAATCTAATCCGTAACGGTGTGCAGATCCCTGGTCTGGAGCACATCTAATCTCGAAGTCCAGTGGGGCGGGGATGCATGCCTGAAGGTGTGTACACCAGGGTGATAGACGGCCAGCCGGGTCTTCGTGATGCACGTACCCAGCGTGTTGTCGTTACCGCAGAGCCAGGATGTGTGCTTGGCGTTGAGGTCCCCTAGGACAACAAAGCGGCTCACAGTCTGGGTATGCTGTAGCAACATCTTTGCTGAAGTGAGTATAGCCTGTGGTCTCCTATAGACACAGCAGAACGTGAACCGATGCTTCATTTTCACGTCGACCGTGACTATACGAGTACCATCAGTCGAGCTCACTGGGTTTGCTACTCTTCTTGACGGTATATCTCTTCTAACCAGGATGGTGACGCCTCGTGAGCAAGCTGGTGGGGATGAGGTCCCTCCCCTGATTGGTTAGGCAGAATATCAGGACCTCCCAACAGGGATGAGAAACTAACATTTCGTTTCGCGAGTCGATTCTTCTTCTTCGGTGTAGCGGCTTCTGGAATAGCGGGAGCGACAGGTGTGGTGGCAGTGGTTGTCTTTTCTTTCCTCTTCTTGATGAGGCCTTGCCTGTATGGGCATTCTCGAGATAATGACGGGTGGTCCCCGCCGAAGTGAAGTCATTTCGGAGTATTTTTCTCTTTCTTCGCAGGGCATATCGTTTCTTCTTGTTGTTCCCCGCACCACGGGCATTTCACTATATGCCCGCAGTACTTCATAATGTGCCCATACTGCTGACAGTTTCGGCACTGGGCTGGAGCGCGCTCTTTCTTAAAGTGGGACACGGTTATCTGGACCATTGCGACGACTTTCAGTGCTCGGATGGTTTCAATCTTGACCGAGTGGTCGGTGATTTCGAGGATGGCTTCGATTCGTATTTTGTTTTCACCACAGCGCTTTGAGAGCCTCCTGGCCTCACGGAATCTGTGGAGACGATTCTTTAGATCCTCTTCAATTAGTGAGAACTCGGAGTCAACATCAAATCCATGTATTACGAATTTTTTGGACCGCCGCGTTCGTCTTGGGGCAAAGTAGTGGAAGTATATTTCAGGGCACTCCCGTAGTACGCTCACCGCCACATCGAGGTCTCTCTCCGTCTTGAGGGAGAGTGGTCACCTTTACACTTCCGGCACTTAGCTGGTTTCTGTTCCTTACGCACCGGGCATTCACTGAGAACGTGGTGATCACAGCACCATGCGCAGTACGCGGCGTGGCTACAGTAAGCGGCGGTATGGCCGAACCCCTGACATTGATAGCATTGGGTCGGCGCCCGTTGCTCTTTGAAAATTACCGCGTGAAATAACACCCGTCCGACGACTCGTAACTTCTTCAATTTGTCCAGGTTCACCATGCTGTCGGTTATTACTCCTTCTGTGGCCCGAAGCATTCCTTTCCCTTCTTTCCTCATCATTTGTTTGGTGGATTTGAATCCTGGGAGTCCTTCTCGCAATTCCATAGTGATTTCTGAGATGTCCACGTCACAATCGTACCCATATAGAACGAATTTCTTGCTGCTCTTCGTTTCGTGGGGTGGATAAGTGTGAAACTGAGTTTCTTTGTCAGTACGGAGTAAGGCTATGGTTGCGTCATGGTCCTTTTCATTGTTCAGATATAATCTTAATTTCCTTTCAGTGGAATTCATAGTATACTGGGTGATCCTCTCAGCTAAGAGGGCCCACAGTTTTCTCTGCCCGCAAGGCGGTATTACTATGATCGGTGGGGGCCTCCTGGTGTTTGATGGCCGGTATGCTGGAGCGGTATCTTCACTGTTCTTATTCGCGAGAGCCGCAAATTTGTTGCTCACTGTGGTAGGAGCTTTTTCACCCTTGAAAACCTCGGGCCTCACCCCAAAGCTTCTAGTCTTCTTATTCTGGACGGTAGTAGAAGGTCCCTTGTACACCGGAGGCCTTGAGCTAAACTTCTTCGTCACTGGCATAAATAGGAACTCGTCTTCTGGGGGCCCTCCTGTCCTCTTCTCCCCTCTATTTTCTTCACTGCACTCCATGGAAGCGCTCTCATCTTCTGGTGGCAGGTGGGTAGCCATCGCCATATTAAATTCACCGCACTTATTGTCCATGGTAAAGACTAGGGTGGTGGCTCTTGCCAGGGCAACGCTACCCGTTTAGCTGTTACCTATTTGCCCACAGGAGGCGTGTAGAGTTAAGCAGCTTAAGGTGCAAATTTAGGCAACGTCACTTGTGTTTGAAAGAATCTTCTTTTTACAAAGGCTCCTGTGCCAAAAATGTTTTTCTGCTAACAAGGTATTTTAATTCAACGAGAACAGATTAGGATATTATTTATTTAAATACAATATTTAATTTAACAATAGTCTTAGCCACCGCCTCTGATGTTCGTCTGTGTCAGTTGTACAAGTTCTTAGTGGATTTAAGCGTTTGCATCAAGAGTTTCAGACTGCGGTGGAAATTTCTCAACTATTCTCTGGCAGTATCGGGAAATGCAAGTTCGCCCTTGTATACCAAGTCATTTGTTTTTAGAATGGTTCGCCCAATATTTTTCTCAATGGTTTTGTCTGAAGCAATTAAATTCTTTAGCTGTTAAAAGTACAGTAAGAATCCCATTACTCTCTCTTGTGCTGGTTGATTTCTTAGTTTAATCATTAGATCTAATTGTACTTCTTTTTATTTACAACGATTTTAGCGAATCTACGTCTTCTGTAATGCAACTTCCTTAAATCCTTAAATTTTAATTGATTATCTTTAGACTTTGGTCTAGGCTTCCGAAAACTCTATTACCAAGAGTACGTGGAATAATAAATAATAATACACAGCAAATAGTTCTTTATAAATAGTGGGATAACAGGACAAATAAAATAGTGTCTACAATATGTTTAGATGATGGTAGTCAGGGGTATGACTCCTGTTCGATGACCGGAAAAAATAATGGATTGAGCTCTTGAAAAAAGAATTAAAGGAGGTCGCCCAGGAAAAACATGCTGCAAAGCATTGGAGGAAGAAATGATAGCGTGGGGTTTTAGACGTGAAAACTGGAAAGACTGCGACCTATTGAAAAAACCGTCTCGACAGTAACTTTACATTGGGTAAAATTGGGAAATAGAATAGAAAGTTTGGATAGATCTCGTTGAATATAACACCTTATGAATGCAGTGTATGTAGTCTATAAGCTGATACTAGTTTAGTTCCATTTTTTGGAAAGTAAAGGTTAGATGACACTCGATATGTCGGACCCAAATTTTATGACAGTGAACTTCAGAAAAAATTGGACTTTCTTCGCATTTTTATACAGTTTTTTTTTTACACCCCAAAGTTATTACTGATGATCAATAACAAAACAAATTCATTGAAGGTTCGTTATTGATCTGTACAATAGTTCCATTTTATAAATAAAAGACAAAGAACAAAATTGAGAGTTTGTTAAAGAAATCCCGAAACTCTAGACTGTAATTTTGTAAGGAATTCAACAGAAGCATTTGCCAAACTGATCATCCCGAATTTACACTGTTTCAGTGCTTTATGGAAAACAGACTCGGAACGTCCTAATTGTTGATAGGGTATATGATGAATAGGTGTTAGTAACTTGCCAAATAAACACCCGCGGATGAATTGAGAGTATGACATCAGGTAGCAACGATGTCATTATTATGCAAAGGCGATGAGGAAACAATTCCCAGACCGGCTTTCCGTAGATATTCCCAGGTGGCGATCAAATTATGATCCCACCGGCTATGACACTGCGAAGGGTAGAGCTATGTGGTGACTACATCATTATACTCCTAAGAAAAATGTAATGCCAGATGTAATTAGGGTTGCCAGATGTCCGTTTTTCGACTGTACTGTCCAGTTTTTTTAATGTTTGTCCGTTAAAGAAAATCTTGGTAAACCGGACAAAAGAATGTCTGTTTTAAAGAAACATTGCGAAATGACGGATCTTTAGCGTCATGGAATATGTATGGGCTGACAAAAGGAATCGTGTTGCTGTAAATACTGTAAAAAGAGAAATGTGCGTTTTTTCAATATAAGCGCTAGTTGCACTGAGTTCAAAGATGTTATTTCTTGCAATAAACCTTTGTTAAAAGCAGTGTCATCGAATGCTAAATATATCCAAGCTTTTTAGTCATTTCCTGTAATATTTATGAGCTAATAAAAACAATTAACAAGTTGTCCGGGTTTTTTCTCTAACACATCTGGCAACCCTATATGTGATATATATCTGTGATCATAGTTTTCGAATACCGGGATACGGGTGAAAGACAATAAATTATATTCAGGTAAGTTATCTTAGCCTCCCAATCGTTAGCCGGCGAAACCCCTGCATCATTAAAAAATCCCACCAGGATGATGAAAGTGGCCGGGCATATGTAGCCAGTGAGACTCGCTGGTCGGAGGCTGGTCTGCTACTTAACCATGAAATTTATTATTGTGGTAAAGAAAGCTCACATCACTAATACGGGGTTAGAATAATACACAAATTAGTTGTTAATTAAACTTCAGTTCTGAAAGGCTGAATAAGAAAAAAAACAGATTTGGGTTTCTTCACATCTTTCTTCATATAGCTATTGGTTATGTCCTCGGTGAGTAAGTCAATTGGTGTTGTAATTTTCCTTTTTATTATGATTCCACCGTAGTAATCCGCAAACTTAGTTGCCTGTTCGTGAACTCATTTTAAGCAGTTTCCAAAACTCCTTGTCGCCGTGCATAGACCTCAGTTTTTCATGACACTGTCTGACGAAACGTGTGGATATAGGATTTACCACCGACTTCACTTCATAATCCCTAGTCCATAATAAATACTGCACATCGACAAGACTACTGGAGCCATATTGTTATTACGAGAAAAGGTCTATAAAATTAATTTCACTGCCGCTAGTAATTTTGACTTAGAGAACTTAAGTTATAAATCCAATCTAATTTCTTAAAGGTTCAAATTTAATGGGATTCAAGAAAGCCATGAGAAAGGAAATCACCTTAAAAAAAAAGTCTTTTCACAGTTGAAAACCATCTATTACGAGGCAATAAATAATAAAGGGTTCATTAAAGTGACTAAGTCAGTAATCCGAGGCTTCCTGCTTTAACTGTAGGTTAATGAAGATGGGATTAAGTGACTGACTTAGGCCCCTCGTTAAATCCAAGTTTAGGGACGTTTAATGAAAGTTACAGCAGAGGTTGACGTCCCCGCTCCTCCTCATTGACGAGTTGAAATGAAACTTTAGGGATAGTTCTAATTACGTTCGGTCTTTGCCTTGGTTCAACACCTTGATGGGATTACTTCTTAAGTCACATTTATTGACTCTGATACTTCCCGCTGGTATAGAATCTGAGCTCATGTTATACAAGGTAATGCGGATCGGCTTTAAGCTCAAGAACATGGTATGGGTAAATTGTAATACTTCTTACATGAAAAAACCAAAAGGAAAAATAAACATTTATTCAATGACTACTGTTTAAAAAGAAAAACAAAACCATCAAATGATGAAGTCTAAGATTCCTACTCTTATAACTATTGAGTCTTCAAGTTAACAATAGTTATTTTATGGCAATTACCTAAAGTAAAATGTTTATAAATTAGAATTGTAACAAGGAAGTTTCATCAATGCTTCCATATTTTCAGCTGTATAACTTTCTTATCCTCCCCTCTTCTTTTATATGTATAAATATATCAGCTCTAAGATTACGAAGGTAGAAGGTAGGAGGTAGGAGATTAGAGAATATAGATGTATAGATAGTAGAAGGTCTGTAAGTTAGATGTAGTCCATAGTCAATAAGTTATAATGACAATCAATAGCAATAAGTCACCTATCTAGTTCATACAATGCCTTTTATATCTCTCGTATATCCATATTATATTTATTCATCACTCAATAAACCTACATTTTTCTTACAAGTAGTCTACAGTTTGTTAACTCAATAAAAGTAAGTTTATCGTATATTTACGCCTAATATATGACTTCGGGACAATTTAACTCATGAAATTTTTATGATAATGGTATTTCTCTAAAAAACAGGTGAATTTATTCCAGAATCGATGAATCTTTATTATCTGAAAAATCTACGAACTTATTGATCCGAAAAGATAGAAAGAGTTATATTCGTCCATCAATAATTTTTTTTAAACTTTATTTATTGAAATTTATAACTGTACTATAATAATACAACAAGTAAATTCAATGAATGGTACGTAACGGCATGAGATAAAGACAAGTGGCGAAGTGGCATAAACTACTCAATAAGGTCATGAGGCCATATTCTTTTCAATATTTCGAAATATATTATAAGGATTATCGGTAATCGAAGAGGTAGCTAGGTTTGAAACTAGTGGGTTTAAGTGGGAATAAAGCTTGTCTTGAAAAGAGTGATATCGGATTCCGGTCAAATAAAGCAGGAAACGAGACATAAGGGTCATTATGATGGATATTATTCGTAACAAAGTAAGGAGAATTGAGGATTTAACGTAGGATTTCGGTTTGTAAAGATTGGATTCAAAAGAAGCTCGATGCACTAGTGGAGCCCCAAAGCTGTATTCTGTCCTTAAAACCTGAAAATGATTTAACAATAATAAATTCAATGGCTATACATATATTACAAATGCTACTTGATAGTTCGTTCAGCTAATGGAATGAGAGGCCTTCAAATACGGTTCAGAATGGGGAGGGTTTGATTAACTGGTATCAGTTAATATCTAGTTTCGGACTTCAGACTTGAAGGTTACTGTGATGTAACTGAAATGATAGTCTTAGTAAATTACAGATATGTAATCGTTTTACTACGAATCCAGAAGGATGATATATACCAAAGTACAATGGTGATATTATATGTACCATTAATAACATATCCATCAGGGTGGAAGGAGAAAGGCTGAAGGATCGAGAATAAAAAAAAACAACAGATTGACGAAGAAATGAAATTTCTTATTAATATTTATAAAAATTAATTAATCTTATTATATTTAAGGTCACATTTTTTATATTAATAATTTCAATGTCAATTGCCAAAACTAATAAATAAAGATCGATGGAGTCGTTTCAAGTGAAAAGTAATTAATTAATTATTTTCCTCCAAGATTATTACGTAAGTTAGAAAATTTATTAATATGAGCTTTATGGAATGGGTGTTTGAATTTAATAAAAGAGGATGAACTTAACTCATCTGCTCCTCCTTCCATTTACTCATATTTTAATTTAATGCTTGATGACTGAAGTAAAAACCAATATATGATAGCTTCTCCTGTACAGAGGTGAGGCAAAATGAAATGAAAAATAATACAGATATTTCCATATAATAACAAAATTGCATATGCTTGATTTAAATTAGTTTGATTGCATATACACCAGGGTATTTATCAATTACATATATATTGCATACAACATATATATGGATATATAATATCATCTGAATAATATAATATAATATATATATATATATATATTATATATTATTTATAACTGGAAAAATGGATTAAGGAAGAAATGCCCAAGGAATGGTACAAGGCCGTTATTGTGCCGATACACAAGAAGGGAGATAAATTAGAATGCCAAAATTATTCAGGGATAACACTGCTTTCTACAAAGTGTTATCAATACTACTATTGGGAAGATTAATGATAACAGCAGAAGCAGTTTTGGGCGACTATCAATGTGGGTTCCGCCCTGGAAACACTAATATGTGGACTGTTGGCCACATATTTACCATCAGGAATATGCTTCAGAAATGTAACGAATGGAACGTAGAACTACACCTCCTCTTCATTGACTAAATACAGCCATATGATAGCATAGAAAGAAATGAGCTGTACGAAAACTTGATGTTTCTTGGGTGCCCTAAAAAACTTATCAGATTGATAAGGATAGTAACGGTGTGGTTAAAGTCCAGGGATAAATGTCCAGAGACTTCCCTATTAAAAAAGGAGTTAAACAAAGAGACCCTATATCTCCAGTGTTGTTTAATTTGGTGCCGCAGAAAATAGTAATGACAACGAAAGCATTAAGGGAGGGGTGTATTTATAACAACATGACCCATGATGTGGTTATCACAGCAAGAAATGAAAACGTGCTCTTGGAAGCATTGTGGGAATGTGAAGAGGCAGCTAGGAAGGCAGGGCTCATTATAAATAAAGATAAAACAAAATATATGCTCTCATCCAGGAAACTGTCATCCAGTGGATATCTCCAAGGAAGAGGGTGCCGTTTTGTTAAGATGTTAAGACATTTAAGTATCTTGGCACCATTATTACAGAAAATAACAGACTGGAACATGAAATAAAGGCGAGGATTGAAAACGGTAACAGATGCTATTGGTCCATCAGAAACGTGTTCCAAAATAGAGCTGTACCCCGTAGTCTCAAAATAAGGGTATATTAGACGATACTTCGTCCTGTCGTTGCCTATGGTGGGGAGGCGTGGGCTCTAATCAAACATCATGAGAGATTATTGAATACATGGGAAAGAAAGATTCTTAGAAGAGTGTATGGCCCAATCAAGGAAGGACATTGTTTCCGCATGAAAAGGAACCAAGAACTTAAGGACCTATATGGAGAACCTGACATAGTTTCTTGCATTAAAAAAGCAAGATTGAGATGATTGGGACACGTTCACAGAATGGACAAAAAAAGGCTCCCAAAGCTGATTCTGGAGGGAAGTCCAGACGGAGAAAGACGAAGAGGAAGGCCTAGAATGCGATGGCTGGACGATGTGGAAGCAGACCTTAAGCTCCTGGGGGTAAGAACACGGAGAAGAGCAGCGAGAGATCGTTTAAAGTGGAGGAGAATTGTTGTCGTATTATATTATATATGAGTAGGTGAGGTGCAAAACTCGTTCGTTCCATTTTTTTGAAAAATTGAGATGGCAGTGGATTCTAAAAGATATTTTAATGCTATTTCAACATATGTTACCAGATTGGAGCAAAGCTTGTTATTTCATGTGGATTTTAGCTATAAAAAATAGAGGTTTGTTGCAGAACTGATTCGTTCCATAGCCCATTGTGTTTCAAAACTGGTTCGTTACTCGTTGTTAAGCAAAACTCTTTGGTTCCTATAATAACCTGTCACTTTGCAACCTTCCCATTTGTTCACTTCATCAGTTTCTGTTTCTCTTTCTGAACAAAATATCGAAAGCTCCTTAAACTCGTGTGTTTTACTTCTCGATTCTTCTTATCTAGCTGTATTAATAGATTTTCCAATGGTTCCAACAAGAAAAAAGTTGACAAAGAAAGATGAATGGAAGAGAAATGTCAACAAAAAAGCAAGGTCAGTGTTTTAGGGTTATTTGACGTACATTAATTTATTTTGTTTGTGTACTCTTTTATCTTGAAAATCTGTATGTAATGTGAAGTATTATATTTTGGAACTCGGTGAAAAGTTTTTTACAGTCTCTACATTTTGTGGAGTCCCATTATACTAGAGAGAGAAGTGTCAGAAAGTATCTCCCTAGTGACTGCACAGCAAAAAAACTTTGGAAAGCTTATAACCAATCCAGAAATGATCCAGAAATGTATGCCAAATATTGGCTCTTCATGAGAGTTTTTAATTACGATTGCAATATAAGCTTTAAGTCGCCAGCCACTGATGCCTGTTCGGAGTGTATCCGCCTGAAAGCCCAGATCTCAGTTATGGCATCTGGAAGAGAAAAAGAAAACGCCATGGTTAAAGCAGCAGTTCATACAATGAAAGCAAGAGCTTTTTACGATTTGCTGAAAAAAGAAGAGGACCCGACTGTGCTCAAAATTTCTTTTGATTGCCAGAAAAATCAAGTCCTGCCTCGAGTTCCTGACCAAGCTGCTTATTATAGCAGGCAATTATACCTCTATAATTTTACCATCTGTGAAGGCCATTCCACCAATGTTCAGAACACCCAATCAGTTTTAATCTATACATTGCTAGAAAATGAAAGACTAAAAGGATCAAATGAAATATCTTCAATCTTATACCACCACTTTAAAAGTAAAGACCTCTCAAACATCGAAGAAATCCAATTATTCTGCGATGGCTGCCCTTGCCAGAATACAAACATTTCTGTGGTAGGTATGTTGTGCAAGCTTCTTAATGAAACAAGCAATTGCCAAAAATATCTATTACGTTTCCTGTTGTTGGCCACTCTTTCCTTCCCGCTGATCGTGTCTTCGGCCGTATCGAAAAGAAAATTTAAAAAATGGATACAATTACAGACCCTCGGGAATACTTCGATTTATTTTCTCAGTTTGGGACCGTTCGACGAGTCAGTGAAGAGGTACAGATGTATGACTGGAAAACAGCTGTTTCATCTGTCCTGAAAACTCCAGCTCAGCTCCATTTCAAATTTGCACCTTCCAAGCGAATCATTTTTGAAAAAAATGCTGGAGGTCTTGTGTTGGTGCGAGGAGAAGTCAATTATAGGTCTGACTTAGAAGTTACAAAAGGGATATTAAAGAGAGGAAAACGATTAAGCCAAATCAAGCCACAGCCTTTAGCAAACGAAGTCAGTATTAAACAAAAGAAGCTGAAAGACGTTGATAATCTGCTGAGAAAGCATTTTGGTGATGAGTGGAGGGCCAATGATTCATTGAAGTATTACACACGAGTTCTCGATATATCTGCCACAGACGAGGGAAACGACGAACAACAGGATGATGAAGTCGCTATTATTGAAGAAGACGATGGCCTTTGGATCTAGTCTTTTTGTAACTTTTTTGTAGTCGGATGTTTTATATCAGTACGCTGATATTTTTGAAAAATTCATTTAAAAAAATGTTCAGTCAAATATTTTAAGTCAGTGGTGATATTATTTTGTAAAATGTTACTGAATTTATTAATAAAATAGTTGTGAAGCTAAATAAATATTACTTATTAAAAAAAAACTTCGCTTTTGTTTTCTTCAGCTCATATTATTATCCTTATTGGAAGAGCAACTTATGCTGTGTGAATTAAAACTCGTTCGTTCCAGGGTGGTGTGTAGCAAAAGTCTTTCCTTTAAACATTTTCTTGCAAAACTTTCTCATTTCATACTTTGTTACTTTTTTTTTGTTACCATTAAATCAGTAATTTTTTTCATTCCAAGCTCACTTCCACAGGGAAGCTGTACCTTTCGAAAGCAAAAAAAAAAATTGTTTATCTGTCCACTCTACGAGACGAGGTAAGTTTTTTGAGTTTCCTGAAAAACGTGTTACTGTGGAACAAACGAGTTTTGCAACTCACCTCCTCATATATAATATAAAATATAAAAATATAATATAATACGAATCAGTTGTTAAGGATTTCTTATTCAATGTGAGTTTATACAAAAGTATGGGATAAGATCAACGATATGGTTTTGTTAACGGTTCGTTTCAATTAAATACCAATGAAGTGAAGTCAATTAGTAGATCCGTCTCAGTGTGTATGTGTGTAGTTGACTTCCTTTATCTATTCTTTAAAAATGCCCTGAAAGGTTGGACTTAGTGCCATTTAATAAAGTCATCATTAATAAAAATCATATCCTTTACTACCACAACCCTTGAAGGATATTGGGCCTGGTGCAAAGTTGAGACTGTACTGTTTCCAAGCCAATGGTGGTGCATGGAGTCCTAAACTTTGTCTATTCAGTTATCATTAGGATGGGACACTGCACAGGCTCGAGAACTCCATTTTACGTCTCTTACTAAAAATTAATAACCAAAACTTGGAAACCGCGATCTTGGGCGGTTGTTATGCTAACCACTAGATCACAAGTGACCCCTAATTAGTGTACTTGTAGGTATCGATGACTAACAATTAATTATGCGCAGTATTTCTTCAAATCCAATGATTTTTTTTATTACAAACATGAATAAGAGTTGTTTCGGGGATGAGCAAGTAAAACAGAAAAATGTTTAGGGGAGGGGTAGTGCGGTGTTTGATCCAATATGGGCCACTTTCTGAGAAAGATATTGCTGACAGGCGGAAGATCCCTTAGCCTTGACGGATGCCTGTCTTGGTGACGAAGAGCTCTTCAATATGTCCTCCCTCCCGCGTCTCCTTCCGATCCATTGCGTACATCTGGAGTCTGATGCACATGTTGGAAAGCTGGATGAAATAAAAAGCAATATTTAATCATAAAATCTTCTTATATGATCGTGTTGTTCCCCATCTACACCTCATATGTTTGGAAACATATTTTTTTTTTACTTCAAACACTCCTTGTATTAAATAATTAAAATATATAACTTTATTTTTAATAAGAAATTTTATTGTTATGCTATTAAAAGGAAATATATAAGGCATATTAATTCTATCGTTTAATACCATTATTAAGCTCTGTTATAAATATTATAAATACTTTGTTCTGTCCTTTATAAGGATATTTATCATATTGTATTTGGGATCCTATGACTAATTATTGACTATAATAATTAAACTGTTTTATTTATTTTAATGTCCTAACTTCATTCTAAATTGGATTCTTTTCCAGAGGGCTTTGTGTATTTACTAATTTACTAAGAAGTCCACTTTATACCTTTATAATATTAATAATGTAATAATGAATGTATAGTGAATAAGGATCCATATAAACAGTTCAATCATTAGAACAAATATAATTTATAGATACAATTTTGGATACTATTAATACATACATTGAGAAATTACTATTAATGGTTCAGATATAAAAAGGAACTATAAATACTACTTTTCCTCACAAAAATACAGAGAAGGATGTTGTTTACTTGTTGATAAGCATTATCAGTAAGGTCTGGATTTATATATCGTTTAAAAAAATGATAAGTTCAAGATCACACCTGAATAACAACTTGACAATATTAATACCATTACGACAATATCTTATATCACTTGACATGAATAATATCACCTGACAATATGATGTTTATACACTGTTCCGATGAAATATGATTCATTCAACAGATGTTTTCAATAATGAGTTAGTAGTTTTCATTATCAGTTAGTAAAATTTAATATGAAATTGGCGAAAATCTTCGAATTGACCATGAAATTGGCACCTTTTTCTATTTTCAACAAATAAAATAAACTGTGAACGGACGTTAATCGATCCTTTATTGCACAACTATATTTCAAAACTATTTTTAAAATCTAGTTATTTTATAATTAGTTCATTAAGCGTTCAGTAGTAAAAACTAAAAGACGGGCTTAAATATTTAATGTTACGATGTAATTTGAGCCATCATAATCTAAAATTACATGAAAACTTAAAGAAGGCACAAAACATCGTTTAAAATAAACAAGACATTACTCTTCTATACTCTACAGGGATGAACCCAATAAGACAACGCAAAGTTCTTAGAGGCGTGCATTTACCTATTTTTGTGTCCATGCTTCGATCATTATTTTGAGGCGGTAATGTTCGTCTACCAATTTTGGACTAACATTTTTCTTATGATCTTTCATTATTTTTTCTGAATGTTTTTTATATCCCTCTTCCTATTCAAAATCAGTGTCCCTGATCCCTGGTTTTGATTTGAATTCTAATGTCTTAGTTTTCAGTGCTTGGACATACGTTTTTTGTAATTAATATTATGGTTGAGTCGATAGGCAGGGTCGTATAAAGAGGAACTGGATGGGTAATTTCCTCGACATTTGGCCTGATTGGAATTGCCAACCGGGTTTCTTTCATAGTTCCTAACTATCCATTTCAGTTCAAAGGACGTCCATAGCCTCTGAGTCCTCTGCTCCTGGTTCCCAATGAGAATCAACAAGTCGAGTGGGCAAAGCGAGTTTGTTCTTTGATCTGCTTCCTCGGCAGGTTCAAACGACTCGAGGATTGGCCCCGGCAAGGACATAGTAAACACCTGTTTAGTGACCACAAACTGTACTGCTTCTCTAGAAGAGAGGACGGGTATGATTGGATGCTTTACCAACAAGTGCTCAACGCACTACTTCTGTTTTCATTTGTAATTTGTTATTTCCTTATATTATTATTATTCAGCCAACCAATTTTTACTTTCCTAGAACTTGACAGATTTTTTTTTTGAATTCTGATTCCTGACTGGTTGAGCAACATGTTATACAATATTAACAATGCAATATTTTAATATCAATATGCTTTGATAAAACAATATGTCCTAAATTACTGGTAGAAATACATTGGTAAAAAATATCAGCCCTTAATTTTGCCAATACGGTTTTAATTAGAATAGGGATCTTTAACGAGTATCTGACAAAGTATCGGGATCCCCTTTTTACGCCTCTTCCGAAGGATAATAATAAAGGCATGACTAAGGATCTTTTACTCTCTTTAAAGAAACCTATGGCCACTTGCCGGGCTGTGAACCAGTGCTCTCGAGCATAATAGGTTGTTATGCTAACCACTAGACCACAGATTACCTTTCAAAATGAATTATTGTTTGCTTATATTACTTAGCACATTTTGAAAGCTCTTCTTAACTCTCTCAACTAGACACGAAGTGGTTTGATTAATAAATTTTGACTTGCAATTTCCATTAACAGTCCTTCAATTCAATTAATGATAAGAAAAAAAATGATAATATATTCTCGTTGTTGAAGTACTCAAAGATCTGAAGAGAATTTTCATTCCGTAATTAAGATTTATATAAATATCCAGCCGTTGAACGTGTTGCCGAAAAAATCCCACACTTCCTACTAATTAATTTAGTAAGCCATCTCTGTGCCATGCGTTGCGATTTCAATGATTGTGGCTTTGTTTTCCCATTTTTAGATCCTGAACCGGCTAGTCCATGTAAATACTGAACCATCTTCTTTTATTTCATTACTTTCGTGAACAATTTACTTGATGTTTTATTTTATACTATAAATAAATGTTTGAATAAATTTCGAAAATGTTTTAAGTAGTGTTTTTTACAGTATGTGTTTTTATGTAACTGTGAGAGAGGAGAAAAAAGGAACTTTTTAAAATGAACACATTTTATTTATATTAATCGACCATTGGCCTTACCAAATTGCTGACCTTTTTAAAAAACTTCGAAAAGTGACACGGTTGTTTTCTCTACTGGTATGATATAGAATATAACCATGGTTTTTTAAAACAAGCGTAGATTCATAAATTTACTCTACTTGTATAGAACGTGTGTACTTAAAATAATTCTCTCCTTAATAAAAAGATTATGATAATAAGACCTTTGTTTCCGGGTTTTTCAAAAGCGCCTTTCACGCGACTATAGTCGTTAGTCATTTACCTAGCTCCTTACATGGAACCCAAACATATTTATTCATGAAAATCTAGCTTAAAACGATCGATATGTTACTGATTTCTTCCAAACATGCCCATGAAGACTAGCTAATTAGTTCTACAGGACTAACACAATCGTTACGTAGATAAGACATTGAGTATTGTGACTGCTAACAGGAGCTACACGCACCCCCGACCATTATTTAATATCCCGAGCGGAAGAACAATTCCGTGCGGCGGAGAAGGGTGTAGTTCACCTTTAATTGCACCCCACCAACCCACACTCCCTCCCTTCTGTAAACACAGATGTTATCTCCTGCCTCATGAGCATGAATATGTAAATGGCGTCGGGAGCTATGATCCTCAAATGCTTCTTGTTATATCTACATCCCACCATATCTACCAACCTATATTAAGCACACTCTCTGCTAAATTTGTAATATTATTAATTAAAAAGTTAAATTAGAGATTCCTTGTATTGGAAATTATGTCATGATAATTGGAAAAGAGACAAACTCCAATTGAACCCATTGAATAACCCATTGAAATGGATGAACTATCTGCTACATTACGATAAACCAGTATATACCTGTACAAAAACAACGTCTTGTTGTAACTGTCACGGTACCTAATGACAAAACTTTTTTCTATTGCTTGGTCTTAAAAAAAAATCTCATTCTATCCTCAATTATTATATAGCACTTTTTTTCGCCATTTAGCTGAATCAGTGCTGTCACGATATCTATGTGATGTAACTATTGGACAAATGTTTTTCTTAAGAATTATACCCTTAATCTTGAAGTGGGATTGCTCCTTCCAAATATTACATAGTTCTATATATTAAAAAAGAAAATGATCATTAAAATTAATAAGAAAGTTGTTCAGCTCTAAACTACTGAGAAACTTGAGATAGAGTAAATTGTAGTAAATTATAGGGGACACAATTATGACATCAGCTTGAAGTAGCAATATAAGCGCATGATATATCTGTCTTATTAGATACGTAGTTTATTCAACAATTTCAGCTGTTTAGAAATAAGCTCTATTAACAGAGAAATGAAGGTGACTGGGTCACCAATCATTCACCGGGACTGCAGACATCATTTGCCTAGGAGATGAAGGAGATATACAAATAAAATACCTTACATATAATTGCTTAGTATTATTTCAGGACAAGGTTCAAAAGACCTTTCCTGATTTATGGATGTGAGTGGTTGGAGGTGACTGACTGGAACATCTTCATGACAAAACTTTAATAAATCAGATCCTGAGAAACTTGAAGACCTAGCGAATGGGAGCCTGGAAAAGAAATGTATCACAGCCATCTCCGGTTTAGGTCATCAGGGAGAAATATGGCCGCTCTCTGAGCCTTTTAGCATTAGTCCCCGACCAACACAAGAGAGCTCTTCGTTGCGGCAAATTTTTATGGGTTAAATGTCATTTACTTGAGTAATAAACAGTAGCTTCGCTAGTTAATCTTCCATATTTATACTATTATAGTAGCTCGTATTTTTGTCACTAGTTTCAATATACAACGGCATATGCATATTTATATATAGACATACGTAGAAATCAAACTTCTCTTTCCAGACCGATTAAAAAAAATTACTTGCATAACTCCTGTTACAAGGGTAAAAGAATACCATCAAACGAATGAAGCTGTCCACTAAGCTGCTGCTGAAAAATTAGGGAAAAAAGAAAAAAAATATTGGCGGAAGGAGGAAATGGCAATAGCAGATAGTGAAAATTGTTTTTATATTCTGTATGGCTCTTATGTAGGAGTCTCAATTATTAAATTATGGAAATGGTGCGGCCATTTAAAGAGTATGTCGGAGAAGCGATAACCACCTCGACGAAAAAAGGTTTGAAGCGCTCTTTATTAAAAGAAGTAGTCTTAAGAATTTTAGAATCCTTACTGTAAAACAGCGGATCTAGCTAATATATTAATAAGAACAAGATTCACAATTATGTAATTCATAGAATTTAAATTATTTTCAGTTATGAGGCATTATAAAAAAATATTGATATTTCTCCGTAATTTTGTATTGATTTCTTTCAAACTTTTTAATCATATCTTCTTTTTCGGGCTGTGGATAAAATAGTGTTTGCACCAGGACAGAAACAAACATAGATCCTGCGAAATTGAGTTATGAAATTTGGATTCGGCAGATGAAAATGCGTTTTGTTTCCTATACCACTACAACCCATGAAAGGGTCTGGGGTTCAGTACATGGTTGAGACTGTATTATCTACGGATAATTTCGTTATTTTTTCCCGGAGTGAGATTTTACCGGATTTTGGGTACCAACTGTCTAGAGGCTGGGTGAGCCCCAGGAGGGTCCTAGATCTCATAGGATGCATCTCCGGCCGCTAAAAGAGTAAATACAAGTCTAAAGCGAGAGAGATTCGAACCAAAGGCCTTCGGGTATGTCAGTTCTCCGCACTATCACTAAGCCACTCCGCTCTCCTGAAACTGTAATCTAACTATAGATAGATAATATTTTCATGAATGTTTTCTGTATTTTCCAGCCCTACTGCATACATAATACCATATTATTTTTTAATTGTAAAGCAGGTTTTTCCCCTAAAGTCTTCCAAAGATTTTCGATTATTCGTTAATTTTGTAAATATTTTCTTTCTAATCATCACATTCTTCGTGACAAGTATTATATAGAAGTTCTAAGTCATAGAACTTTGGTTAAGTAAAACGTTTCAAAAAATGCATTCATAGTAGATTCCTTATAAAATTTTTAAATATTAAGTTTTGCGCTCAAAAGATAATTCAGTGCCTCATTAACATGTGTCCAGGCATTTGTAGCTCAATCCATGAATATTAATACTCTTCTTTATTATTTTAAAAACTAATTGATACATAACACTATCTTATTTTTTAATTGTAAAGCAGTCTTTTTTTTTTCTTAAGTCTTCCAGAGATTTTGCATTCTTCTTTAATTTACTAAACATTTTGTTTCTAATCATCACATTCTTCATGGCACACACATCTTGTGACAGCTTGATGTTTTGGCTATGATTTTCTACAAAAGCAGTTTATTATATAACATAGAAGATGATATAATCAATAATATTTACAATAGTAATAAAATTATTTATAATCCAGAAGCATTGTTAGAAAGTGGTAATTATAAATTATAATAGGACCAGACGATGATAACGGAACAATGATGTTAGATAATACGACTTATTGGTAAGGCACTAAACAAAGGAGCAAATCGTTAAGATAGAATTCCTCCCGATGATTGTTTACAGAAATACGGTGAAAGAAGTGACGAAATTCGGAAATATCAAGAACTTTGTGAGACATCTATACAATTGGATGAAGTAAAAGTACTACCAATTTTAAATTCTACCAATGGTCTTAATTCCAGTGGAAACGGTAGAATCTTTGAAGATCCTTGACCTTAAAAATGAAGTTCAAGTATTGCAAGAACCAGTATTATTAGGGACTGTGAGATAATCTTTAATATCAGAAAAACTAAAATGTGAGTTTAACCTTGACAGTCTGGATAGGCCAAATCATTTACCAACGCTAAAAATAATAAAATGCATAGCGAACCCGAAGGCTCTATCCCCTGCTGCTCAACTCTTTGTGGTAAAATTTATTTTAAAAAAAAATAAAGAAATCAATTGCTCTTAATACCGTACTATGGTAATTACTAATAAATGTTTTCTGTATATAAAATGTAAAGAATCAGTAATCTGCAAGGACGAGGCGTTCTAGAATTTAAAAAATGTCAAGGAAAATATGTTTGGGAATACAAGGAAAGTAGTTAATGGCACTTGAGAAAACTTGATACTGAAGCACTTTATGGCAATAAATAATACGTTAAAAAAACTAAGACCCATATTAATAGAAAGCAACACTTAAAAGTAAACAATTTAAAAAAAGTTCAAAATAAGAATATAATTATGAACAAAAAGTCTTTTTTTCGTAAAAAAGAGTGGTGTGCTTGATGTTAATTGTTGGAAGTAATTCATATATAATTCATTGACTGATATTGGTAAAAGTAAAGTCATTATGAAAATATCTTAATCACCACTTAACTTTTTTTTACTATAAAATGATTTTTTTTAATCATTATACTATTCTTATTTTAAACTTATTGAATTTT
Source organism: Troilus luridus (assembly GCA_964056705.1). Lineage (NCBI taxonomy): Eukaryota > Metazoa > Arthropoda > Insecta > Hemiptera > Pentatomidae > Troilus > Troilus luridus. The sequence continues at coordinate 111,626,646 of OZ057413.1, read as the reverse complement.
TCTTTTTCTTTTTGTTTTTTATTAAAGTGCGTTTTATAATTTTTTAAAACCATTATTTATTATACAATTTTTAATTTATTGTTCTTTTGAGGGTGATTATTTTTAAATATTTTTATTCTGAAGAGAAAAGATGTCTCCTGGCCAGGATTCGAACCGGGGTCGTCTGCGTCTCTAGTGCAGTGCTATAAACCACTGAGCTACCAGGGGTTACATCCAAGCTAGACAAATTTTTTCTCTTCAAAATAAAACAATTTTAAAATATATACTTTTTAGTTCAACTAGCAACTAAAAGGCGTTTTTTAATTTTTTAAACTATATTTCTCCTTTTTTGCAAAATAATCGAAACTATCCAATGATTGCTACTAATCAAGTTCTTGTCTAAATGATTAAGCCATGTATGCCTTTGTACACATCTTTGTACTTGACAGAAGAAATTACCGTCCCTGCGGAATAAAAAATCGCTAATCCTGAAGATCCTGTACAGGATAATTTAGCAAACTTATGAATTATAGTATTGTCATCGATCCTTTATAAGTGTGCAAAGTTTCAATATAATTCGGTGCTTTGAAGTAGCCGGAAATCGAGTTCGAAGATCCCGTTACATACATACGTATAAATATAAATTCTAGTTAAAAATGTTCTTTGTTATAGGTCTCATTAAAAATTAAGTTGGACGATATATACGAGTTTAAAATAACCTTATCTTCGGCAATTCCTTGAGAAATTCAGTAATCTAACAGTGAGAAATAGAATAGATTGTCTGATAGTTTGCTCAGACTGGTCAGAGAACCGAGCTCGGACTTGGAGAGTTAGACGCCCGCAAATGCGGTGGCCCATTCAAACAGTCATCTACTTGCAACCAACCCTGATTTATAGATCCATATAACTGAACTACTTACAGCTCTCATCTCTTTTACTATCTGCACCAATGCCAAGTCGTATTTGGAACTACATATGCCCTATTTCATTCGCTTCAGAGGCAGTATGTTTATATTATGACAGATTAACATGGCGATGTATCTGCGTTTAGAGAAATAAAAATAAATATTCCTTAGATACAGATTTAAACCCTGAGTTTTCCACACAGAATAAATAAAAAAATGAAATAATATTCAGGTGATTAGTTGGGAGTGGGATACATTGCTAGTATGTCAAGTATTTATTATTTTAAAAATTTGAAGTGGGCGAAAATCGGGTTCAAACATTTTGTTACAGACATACATGCAAGCGAGACTAATAAAAGTTAAAGAAAAGTACTAAGTTATCATGTCTATACATATATTTTTATAACATGTTTGATTGTGATTGAAAACAACTTGAATACAATAGTGGAATGATCACAGTAATGAACAATATAATATTTATTTTTGATTGATTTTTACGCCCTTACATATTCAATCCAGCACATTACCCAAAAATAATAAAAAATAGGATGATTTGTATAACCTAAAGGTTACCGCATAGGTTCCTATAATCCTTTTTATCATGGATAGAAATTAGAGAGGGGAATCACAGGCCTGAAGCAACAATTAATTTTGTCACTCAATTACAACACGACGATCGAAATAACTTACATATTTGTGGTTTCAGGTGTTACAATTAATAATAAGGTCTGCACTCAGTTCTACGAAATCATTATTTTAAAATTTTTATTAACATTTGATGTAGATTAAGCTGATTCATTCATTGGTAATGATAAACAATTAATATACTCCTAAACTGTTTTTCACCGTGACGACGCAGATATGTTTTTATGATGTGTGCTCTCGTTTTTATCATATAGTTTTATCTTTTTCGTTGATTCACTGAGTATGTGATAGCTGAAAATAGACGTGGAATTTATGGGAGGAATTTGGTAAAATTATAGACTAACAACAACAAATTCATCAATTGGTTGTTGTCTTGGTTTTCTATTCTGACGTTTTACCATTTCAGTTCATTGTTTCTTATTTCAATTGACCCAACAGAGTAAGTGTCTCAACTACTCTATACACTGCTGTAATTGCTTATTTTATTTATAATTAATTATGTTAGAATGTTTCAGACTTGGCTATTATTATAAATATTATTAGAAACGTTATAATAATTATAAAAGACTTGATTTATTATGACTCTGTGTCTGTCTGTCAGTTGTCAAATCCTTGTGATGGACATGATTACTACTTTTATCAATATCAGGGAGTTAAATACTTACAACATAATGTAAATACATCAAGTACTCCATGTTTTTTTACAATAACATACATTTTTTTTGTTCATTACCCGATTTTTGTGTAATACTTATTCGAATTGTTATTTGGCGTGGTTTTTAGTTTTTAAACTGTTATTTATTTTTTATATTCATAAAAATTATTCCTCATGTTTTCTATAGCAAAATAACATGTTACACAGTTTTATAAGATATTGCGTGGGGGGATATTACACCCACAAAGAAACTCCCAGCTGTGTAATACATGACTACTTCTCGGAACGGGGCGCGGTTACCCTTTTCAATCGTAAGGATTGAACCTTCTTCCTTTGGGAATCGTGCGAAAGAACCAGAGGAATTCTGGGTTACATTAAGGCTGGAGGGGGAGGGGGTAGGAGAAGTTGGGCTGGGGGAAAAGAAAAAAGTGAAATATGGACTCGACTTCCTTGGACTGAGCCTAGTCCTTCGCTTCCCGTTCGCTCTCTATGGAAATTAACTTTTTACGATCTTTTGGTTTGGGTCAAGGAACTTGGAAAGTCGTTGACCTCTCGTATTACCGATTCATCATCAGTCTTTAAGTGTTTTGCCAATGCATGTGGGCTATTACAAATATAAATAAGCCAAGTAAGAAGAACTCAGGAAAACAAGAATGATTTATTACGCCAACTAAGTGTTGTGACTGGTACAGATAACATTAAGTAAGCTCAAATGCAATTTATTTATTTGTACGATTCAGGCCTGAATTCACTCTTGGCGTGATTTGGACATAACTATCCCCTCATTGGTAATATTGCCTGTTTTTCCTGTTTTGCTACACTGCCTATGTCCCATGTCTAGTTCAGTCTGCTTATGTAAGATGGGTAATTCTTATTTTTTCCATGTCAACAACCTTATTTACAATACCTATTCATGCTTACCCTAAAAGTGGCACGGATTTGCATCATATGCTCATGTAATATGAACAGTTCATCACAAGATAAAAATGACGCAAAGCTAGCTGATTTTCTAAGTAAAATTAGCTTAGCAAGAACTTTTCTAAACGTACTGGAACCAGATTAATTTGGACTTAATCGTCCAACTAAAAACTAACAAATAAATAAACGTGAACAGATGCTGATGAAATGAGTGAATCCGTCCTGGTAGAAACCAAAACATCGCTTAAAAAAATGCAAATTGTCAATACGGGCGTGATGAAAGACCAAATACGAAGGTGAAAATAGTTATTTATTTGACAAGTGAGGAAAGTGCCACTTTATTACACCCGAGTGAATTAAACGAGAGTGTTTTAAGCACTTTTCTCACGTGTTAAATATAAAATTGTTCCTGCAACCATTTAAATATTAAGAAATTAAAGATGAAACTTTAGATTTGTTAAAACTACACTAGCGCTATCTCTTACAGTTTTTTACTACTAACCTTGCAAATTATAACTCTAAGACGGTTTACTCTTGTTTTAATGCTAGATCTCCACATTTCTGATGCGTGAAGGTTCTAATACATTTAAGGTTATATTAAATATTTCTATAAAATCCCTTCAAAATAAATAAAATCTATCTTGAATTAAATATAAAATATTTGTAGGAAAGAAATTCGTTGACTGGTAAGTACTAATGTAGGATGGAAATAGTTGGGGGTGCAGTCAAAAATTACACAACAAATAAGTGGAAACCTATTTTATTTTATGTGTGCCGACGTTTCGACCGACCTACTTTGTAGGTCATCTTCGGGGCTATGAGAAAAAACAGACAAAAACAAAAATGACTGTAAAAATACATAACAGCACCAAGAATATAATAAAATAAAATAAAAACGGGTCGAAACGTCGGCACACATAAAATATAATAGGTTTCCACTTATTTGCTGTGTAGTTTTTGACTGCACCCCCTACTATTTCCATCCTACATAACATATTTGTATTTTGAAGAGAAAAATTATAGCAATTATAAAAAAATATAATAAATTATTAATATAAAATAGTTCTAAAATTATTTATTATAATATTTTAGGAATATGAAATGATTTTAGGAATAATATTATAATACGGCCATTTAACATTTAAAATAACAGAGTGCTGATTGTCAAATTCGATCTACAATTTGGTTTTTCCTCACTAATGGGGAAAAGTTGGACTTTCCACACCAGTTTTAGTTGAGTAATGGATAGCATTACTCAATGGTTGCAGGAAAAAGACTTTTTTAGCGAAGAAAGAAAACTAATGAGGGATAAAAATGTAGCTAGGAACTAGGTTTGCGATAGTCAGTGGTACCCCAAGATTATAGCAAGAGTTGATCAGTCGACGAAAAAAAGCCTTAGCGAGGGGAAAAAAAATGAGGGTATATCGGAAACATCCATAATCAGAAATTCAGACGGTTTTACAGGATGCATGATGAGCATAAAACAAAAATATAAATTACGTCCTTACTGATGTAATAATAAGGATGTATAGGGTAAAGTACTTTCAAATGCTTTATGAATTCAAAAAACCTTAAAAAAAAGAACTACTCTAAGAAATAGAATTGGGTTGAACTGCTCGTGGATAGTGCACTTACATGGCAAAGAAGAAGTAAAAGAAATTCCCTTGGTCTGGAGAATCATAAAGTCCCAGGAATAGACGCTATTCAGGGAGAGTTATTTAAATACAGCAGAAACGAGATCTGGAATCGGAGAATCTTCTTATATGTGTACGGAGGAGGATTTCTCATAGGATTTAGGAAGTGGTGCTTCTGTGTCACAAATACTCACAGAAAAATTAGCTATTTGTACTCTTCCAATTTTGTTGTTTTTTATATTAACATAAGAGGGGAGTTGCTTGCTCATTGAATTGATAGATTACCGGAAAAAAATACTTTTCAAATTCTTTAACCCCTCCAAGGCACTTCAGTAATAAGGGGCCCTATAATAAGTACCTATTTTATACGACATAAACATATGTTCAATGGGAAACCCGAGTGTGTACTAGACGACTTGTGAACATTATGTATAGATTTACGAGATATGAGGTATAGAACTGTACCTAGCATTGGGTATGCGCAAGTCCACTGGTTCATAACTCGGCAGGTGGCTTTTAATGCAGTATTTGTTAAAGTGATTGAAAAATCTTTAGTCATACAGTCCTTCGGGTATGGAGGTAAAATGGTGGCCCCAAGCCTGCGCGCTGTCAGATACACATCAAAGATCTTTAACTTAGTTATATCTGGACATGCAAAAAAATTAGGACTGTTTCTGTAGCATTGTCCGATTAGTTATAGCAGCATAGTCATCAAGTGTCGTAAAATGAATAAACAGTAATTGTAAGCCACATGCTTGTGGCCACATTATGCAATTGCATAAGAGCTCAGCTAAGATATACCTGTGTAAGTCGCAACACTTAGATGCAATGGCAAAACACTTAAGTGACGTTAAATGGATATGAAATAAGGAATAACGTTTTATTTATGAAATTGGAAATCGGGTAGAGTATTATGTAATAAATAAATTAAAAATGTAAAAAAAAAATTTTTAAGGGAACTCTCCTTTTTATTGGTATTTTTACTTCCTTACGACGGGGTTTTCTTCGAATTCCTCACTCAAGTCTGCATTGCTTATCTCATATGAATTCCTCTTATACAACATTCCAATTATAAATTGTGATTCTTCATTCCTTCCCATGAGGAAGTGCCGAAAAAGTGAAGACTCGATAAGGGATCAGTAGAAGCAATGTTCCTGCAGCAGTACTGTATGTGTGCGTGTGTGTGTGTGTGTTTCTGCGTGGGTGGGAGTCTGTGTGTGAGGGGTGGGGGTCTAATTCGAATCAGCGACTGATTTCCGAGGAACTCCCTCCCCCCCCCAGTGATCGATTTCCGAAGAAGTCCGCTGTCACGTCCCATCCTCCTCGTCCCTGAATACAGAATATTTTCTGCGCCCTTCGGCGGCTGTGCCTCTTCAGCCACATACGGCCACATCATTAGTTCCTCCTTGTGTCTACGCACTCCGTACGGAAAGTGTCACTATTGGAAAATAGGAGAATAATTGAGTCCGATTTCGTTACACGTTGTGAAAAAAAAAATGTTAGCACTCTTAATTTTAATAATTGATCAGAATAGCTCAGTTCCTAACTTAATCTTAGTACTTATCCTAAAATGCTATAAAGAGCCTCATTTCATCCCTTATATTGATAGAGTTGTGTGCATGTGTGTGTGTATTCATATGCCCTTGGGTAAGGAAATAAAGATTGTGAAAGAGAAATTGTTTTTTTTCTGAAAAAACAAAAGTTTTTTTTTATAATACATATTTACAATTCTTAAATATTTACAATGATTTCTAACAAAACATTCACTCACGTGAAAAAACAAAAGAAATATCACTTAAACTCTTGACTTCGTGTTTCTTGATATCTTTCAGGACATTAACTGTAGCCTCTCGTGTGTCTTAAATTACAACAGCTGTTATATATAACAAGAAGGCTGTGACGCTATCAGGGAAAATAGAAAATTAAGAAAAGCGCTCGGATATTAGCGAAACAGTTTTCTTTACACGCACACAACCACACGCACTATAAACACTAAACTCTATAACGAAAAACGAATCTTGAGAATAGTAATTAAAAAATAATAATATTGTTAGTATAAATGTTTCTAAATAATGATATTAACTCTCGGGACCAATTTGACCAGTTTATTGTATACATGCTTAAGTTTCTTTTTATAATATAATTTTTTTCTTTTATATTAATTTATACATTGAAATTTAAAATTGTATTATGACAATACAATAAGTAAATGGTAAGAGTGATACATATCGCCATGGATAAAGACAAAATTCAACTTAGGTCACGAGGCCGTCATCCAAAAAAAAAAAAAATGAATGTGAGATTAAAAAGTGAAAAAAAATTAATCACTCCAAACGGGAAACAAACAAACCAGTTTATATAATGTATAAGGAAGGGTATATAAGACATATTAACTTCTTTTATTAAATATTTCCTATGTCTTTGCTCAATATTTGACCTGTTGTTTTGAAAGTGGATTAAATCCAGTTGGATCTAAAAATAATTGTTTATTCTTTTAAATAATTTGAATTATTATTATTTCGTAATAATATTTAACAGGTATATTGTGAAAAACATTACTCTTTTCTAAGTCCCTGGTATTGAAAACATAACTTTTGCTCATATTATTAAATTAATTAAGTCCAAACCGTTAAGTATTATGATACTTAACAAAATGGACGAATACAACATTAAAAAAATATTACCAAAGTTTGAGTTACAAATCACTGTGAGGAGGAAGATCTTAAAGCTGTATACTCACCCTCTAGAAATTTACGGAAATAAAATGTTCATACCCACCAATATAAGGTTTGTATTTTACTAGTACAATTTTGCATTACAATAACATCTGGCAATTATAGATAAGAGTAATCACTTCTGCGTTTTATTTTATACAACTTGGTATAGTGTGAAAATTGAGATTTGTTCTCTAGATAGTCAATAGAATATTATTTTTAAAAAATCTTATATCTAACTTATTTTCAAGGACTTAAAATGAGAACATTTCAATACTGCTTTCATTTCGGAACGCGGTTAAATGGAAATCTCTTCTTTAACTTCAGTAATACTTTTGAATTAATATTTAAGTTCACTCCAAGTTAAATATTTATCTTCAACTTGATCAGTCAGCAAAAAGTTTGATTTTCCACAAAACTCAAAATGGATAATTGACTAAGTTAAAAAGATATATTAATATATATTAGTCTTTATTTAAAATTTTAATTATGTATGAGTCACATTAAAATTTATCGTTTTTCTTGTAGGAGAATTATTAATATAAAATGAACCATCAGTATTTGGTTGTTTTTCTATCTTTTCGATATTGAAGTTCAGTTACCTACATATTCCTCTCTCTCTCTCTCTCCCTCTCTCTCTCTCTCTCTCTCTCTCTCTCTCTCTCTCTCTCTCTCTCTCTCTCTCTCTCTCTCTCTCTCTCCCTCTCTCCCTTTCTCTGCTATAAATATATATTCATATTAGTTTAATTTTTTCAATAAAATTTCTTTCTTGAAATTATTGTTGTAGCATCATTTGAAGATGACTAATAAGAAAGTGTAATAATTTCCTTTAATTATACTTATTAGCAGGAAAAATATTTGTATCGTTCAATTTAATATATTGATATATATTGATTATATTTTAATCAAAAATATGATTTGAATTGTTATAGCTTTAATAATAAACAAGTAAGCTGATATGGTCTAATGCCTAAAAGTAAAATAAGATTGACGTTAGAGTGATATATACATATTCCTCATATTTTTATATTGTAGACTGTGAGTTGATTCAATGTAACAGGAGAGCAATGGAAAAAATATGTTCTCCACGTTTGACTATTCAAATCTTTTATTAATGTTCGCCACAATTCAACTTTAAAAATTTACTTTAAAGAGTTTGTATATTGAATACTTATATCATTATCCTCATTTCTATGGTTTTAATAGTTTTTATGTATTTTATTACATTTGCAGTCAGCAGACAATGAAAAACTCACGATTCCATAGATCTAATTAAGAGATTAGGTGATCCATTACTTAGGTGTTCATAATTTTTTTCAATTTGTATTACACCATTATAATGTCCTAGTAAATATAAATTTATTTATTAGTATTGAATAGTTTATAAATCAAAAAAATTATATGTGTTCTGATGCAAGTTTAACTTCATTCTTTGAAGGTGTATATTTATTTCAAAACGAATGATCCAACCAAAGTTTCAACTATTACATTTAAATCATAGCTTAAGGGACCACAATTTAAACCTAAAGTTCTCAGTTCTAAATATCAGATATGCCAGTTTGGCCCTGGATGAACGATATAAGTTGATGGTAGCCGGTATTGAGAACGCCAAGCTTGAGCATAGAACCATTATGCACCTCAACACAATGCGCTTTGTCATATCCTTCTATGTCACGTTATAGATCACTCTAATGCTAGCAGCTGGCTAGCCACTCTCAACGCTCTATTCACGACATATTTAGTTGATAGTAATTCTGCAAGCAGATAAGCATAGAAGAATCTCTAAATCCGTACTATGTAATTTATGTAAAAAACACATAATTGTAGATAGCACTGCCCTATGATTAGTACATACAAAGAATAATCCATAATAAAAAGACTGAAATTACAGATGATTAGAAGAGCAAAAACTTCTTCGCGTGTTGCGGAACGAAGGCGAAACAAGAAGACAACAAACATTAATAGGATACGTAAGTGAGTTGGTGAATCATATTAATAGTTTTTTAAAACCATTTATTTTAACATAAATAGTTTAGTTTACCTTGAGTAAAAGTATAAAGCAACATTTTTTTTTTCAATTTAATCAAACCCTACTACTGGTTTGTTTAGCGAAAAATTGTTCTGACGAATAATGTAAAACATTAATAAGAGGTAAGGATATCAATAAAAAAATATGTCAATTTTAATTTTGAAACGTACAAATATGTATCATTTTTATACTTACTATTATTGTTTGTATTCGGAACGGAAATTGTTGATTGTTTGGTTTAAAAAACGGAATGGACAGATCTTATAGAAAAAAACGGACATTCTATTGAAAAATAAAATGCTTTTGAAGAATTTTAAGGTTACAATCAAGATTTAAAAATATTCAAACTAAAAATGAAGTTTCATCGTAATTTTAAATAAGCGAGCTTGTTCAGTTCAACAGACTGTACATGGTTATTCTCTGAAATGATCATCATGCCAGTGTTTGAAACATGGAGTCAACTTTTTTAATATATTCCGCCCTACCCAGCTCCCGTATTAACTTTCCAACGAGTTCAATATGTATGTTCCCTTGTTATTCGATGAAGGTATGTTTGTACTTCTCGTGTTTCTCTTTCTGGACGCGGTAGTCTATTTAGACGAAAAAGCTTTGCTTAGGGGTTATTACGAACTTACGAACGTATGAAGCTGATATAGTGAGTTGAGAATGAACTTAAAAATATTTTTTTAGAATACATTGAAGCTCAGATTAAAATAAAAAAATCTTTATTTGAGTACCGAACGATGAACTAACACAATAGAAATATTAATATATTATTAAGCTGTGATATATACTCAGAGGCACAGCAATACAATGTTTCAAATTTCATATAGATGTGAACAAAATGATAACTCAGATGCATAAGATGAAAATGTTGTGTCTTCTTTATTTATGCTACTTAAAAAACTCATTCCAACTGCTGCTATTGTATCCGGCCTACATTACAAGAAAAGGATGATCTTGTGGATTGATATAGTCGTAGGATTCACTTTTAGTAGTTTTAGTAGTGACAACGTATTATTGACTCAAAAGGTCAGGTTATTTAGGTACATCTCCAAATTTAAAAAAATATATGTAAATTGGTTTAGTGCTTTAAATGATTTTGCAATCGTTAGAAGATGAGGGTCGATTGAGTAAGGCGGGATTTTATTCAATATCAAATTTAAACAAATCAAATACTAAGCAATTTATATATTTGTAGCATCCCATTTCATCTACTTTACGTTTAGGAGTCTTCGGTCTGTATATTCTACGAACGCCGTATTAGCGAATTTATAACAGAACTCCTAAAGTATGGTGGAAATAAGCTTACTAAAGCATTACAAGATCTCCTTGAAATATAGGCAGATCAGGTGAAGCCCTCTCTCTGATTGGGATAAGTCAATTATATGCCCTACTCATAAAAAGGATATACGTTGCTTTGCAGCATTTACAAAGGTATATTGCTAATAACCTCCGCCTACAAGATATTGCCTCACGTTTTTTTAAAGTCTTTTATCATACCCCCCGGGAGAGGAGTGGCTCAGTGGTAGAGTACTGAGTTAAAATGCCGGAAATCCTGGTTCAATTCCCGCTCCAGGCCATGATTTTTATTTAGTCTGTTTGCAGCGGGAGATGGATCATATAGGATCTAGGACCCTCCTGAGGCCCACCCAGCCTCTATAAAATATTATAAAAATAGGGTACCCAAAATAAGGGCGGTCGAGCGTGACCTAGGACAAGTCACCTCCTTGCAGAACCGTTGTCCATGAAACAGTACAGTCTCTACCATGTACTGAACCCCCAGACCCTTCATGGGTTGTAGTGGTACAGGTTTTTTTTTTTATCATACCCCGAGCGTGAACTTGTTCCATACCAAAGTAGATTCAGGAATGGGAGATCTACCCCAGACAATGTATTTTTTTGCGGACAATTCTTAAAAGATGCAACGTATACAGAACAAAACCGCACCAATTTCACACATTAATTTTTTAAATATTTACTAGGCCTGTCCAACAGTTATCCATCGCAGATGATATAGACACAATGGGGCGCTTCCTTCAGGCTACTACTGGATTAGAAGTCAATGAGTCCAAACCATAGTATATGGCAACAGAAGCATTAATTCTCAAGCAAGAGTGTACCTACCAGAGAACTGTGGTCATCCAGGACAATATAGATATAACAGACAGATACAGATAGGACGATATTTAAATAAGGAGAAGAATAACTGCAGCCAACAAACGTTTGTACGGTTTGAGGAAACAGCTAAGCAGGCGGATACTTTCTAAACAGACCAAGCTCTATATTAAAAGAAATTGGTTCAACCCATATTTCTATATGAGTGCTGGATAAGTTACGAAACTGCTGAAGAGGAACGATTAATTTTTGAAAGAAAAATTATCCGACGTATTTTTGGGGATTTGAAAGTTGGTGAGGAGTGGAAGTGACTTTCGAACCAGGAACTGTACCATGCTTCTAGAGATGCTAATGCAGTAAGAACAATGAAGTTAGGGGGCTTAAGATATGGAGGGAAAATAGCCGGGATAGCAAACGGAGAAATGTCAAAAATACTGCGGACTAACCCGACTTATGTAGAAGAGGGAGATCTGAGTTGAGGTGATCAGATGGTGTAGCAGGTGATGTTCGCAACATCCTGGGAGTTCGGAACTGAATGGTGTCGGCACAAGACCGTGACGTTTGGAGGAAGCGGAAACAGGAGGCCAAGATCTATAACCGGGTTGTGGTGCCATTATAAAAAAAAATAAACAATTTTTTGTGAGGTATATAGTTTATATGAAAATGAACTATATTTTCTAAAACAAAATCGTCCTCTCTTGTGAATTTCATAATGAGCCCGTTTATATTCAAAATGAAGAATTGGATAGGCTTATTGTTCGAATATTTTTACTATGGATCTTATCCCAAGTACGTAGTCTAAAGCTAATGGACATTTGTATCATGTGTAAGGTTTAACAACGTTTTCTCAATCCACGGAAACGCCATTTTTGAGAAAACATAATTCTTTTCCAATAGTCGTTGCAACCAACTTGAAGAAAGGCTGTTTCCTGCCTATTGGTTGACCTTATTCTCTATCCTGGTTTTATCATCAAATGCGGCCGTTTGACCAATTGCCTAGTATAGGAGCCACTAAAATGTGGAGAGCCGGAGCGTGATAGGAGTCCTCTAAAACGGCGAATAGGGAGAGCTTTCTCATGAAATGGTTTTGTCTCATGCCTCACATATAAGAACGAGGCTAAAAGCTACTCCCGCAGAATGTCCCTTGAAACTCTTACTTGACATGTCAACACACAATTGGAAGACTCCGTGTAATAAGATCCTTCCTTTGATCTTTTTCATTCTGGATTAAATTTTAACTGGAAAAACACGATAGCCTATTCTATGTTACAAGGGAATAAAATGATATATTGATGTTAGGATTCCATAAGCAATTTTTGATGAAACTTACTCCAACTAAATACTTATTTTTCCATAAATGTTTTAAGTTGGATTCCTTTCCAGAGGTTGGTTGTGTGTTTACCAATTTTCTAATTCCTGTTAAGGCCGGAAAGTTGAATAGTCATATAAAAGAGTATTTATTTATTAATCACAAACAAAACAAATATTTTTTAAATGAATGATTATTTTCCTTTTATTTATATTTTATCTTTTTGTAAATATAATAATTCAAACGTTCATTCATATTTTTTAAAACGAATTTACTATAGTAAGCAATATAAAATAGTTTTATGTTATTGATAAGTTTAAAAAGACGTATGTTCAAAATTAAAAAAGGAGAATAAAAAAAAAAAAAGACACGTGACAATAGTAGAGTCGATCAGCTATTGTTTACTTCGTCTGTATCAACCCAGACAGTATTGGCCCCAGAGAGTTGCACATTATAAACAAGAGCAGTTGTTGTTGTGGACTTAGAGATGGAGTAATTCGCTGCTTACCTGGTGTTGGAATTACTTCATTACAGTTACAGTTTCGCCGACGATTCGACCACAGCAAATCGACCCTTTTTTTTATCAGGCTAAAGCAATCATATTTCTAAATAATGATTATAATAATGATTGCTTTATACAAAGCAAGTATATAAAGCAATCATCCGACCTGTACTGAGCTATCTCTGTGCAACCTGGACCCTACGAAAGATTCTGGCTGAAAAGATTGACAGGTTTGAAAGGAAAGTGTTGAGGCGCATCATGGGGCCTGTTAGAGAAAATGGTATATAGCGTTTAAGAAAAACAAAGAGATCTACGACTTATACGAGGATCTCCGAGTTTCCCATTTCGTGCGAATTCAGCGCTTCAAATGGCTGGGACACCTTGTCAGAATGGATGATGGGAGAGCAGCAAAGAAATTATATTATGGAATCCCGGATGGAGCCAGGCCGCGTGGAAGACCGAAAGGAAGATAGGGACACAGTGGCTGAGGACTTGAGGATGATTGGAGTGTCCAGCGGGCATGCTGCTGACCGAAATGAGTGAGAGAAGGCAGTTGAGAGGGCCAAGGGCAGCTTCAGGAGCCTGTCGAGCCGATAAAAACATTATATATATATATAAATTATTAAAATATTAGATTAAAACCATTAATAAAAAATTATAATATTATAATGTTCAACGAACATTCTTCCTCGTGTATGTATCGCAAAAATTGCGAGAACATGGGGATATGGGATCGGTGAAGAGAACGGATTTGTCCTAGGTGGGAGGCGAGTCCTGGTAGCTTGAATGGTAAGAGCGCTGCCACGGTGAGGCGGACCACCCTGGTTCAAATCCCGGCCGGGGGCAAATCTTTTCTCTTCAAAATAAAAATATTAAAAAATTAAAACCATTAATAAAAAATTGAAAACAATAATAATGTAACCTAATTGATCACGAAAAGTGTTTAAATCACAAATAAAAAATAAATGTTTATTAACGATCGTAAATCTGAGGCGGACGACCCGGGTTCGAATCCTGGCCGGGGGCAAATCTTTTCTCTTCAAAATATAAATATAACTGTTTTCATTTGTTATTAGTTTTATTTATAATTTAGTATAAGTAGTTTTATTTTATTTTTATAAAAATGTTTAAATTTTCCTTTAATTTAATTCCATTAGTTTTGTTTATTATTATTGGGATTATTTCTTTGATTTATGAAATTATTTTTATTTTTAATTTAATAAACGGTTCCATTAGGATGATATGCGAACTGGTATTTTGAATCAGGATTATTTTCCCCATATACCTTTCGGGTCTCTTATTGAGAGGTCCTAATGTCTTGCGGGAGCTCAAACAATTACTTAATATAATTATCAGTAGTGTAATAATTGATGTATGGTGAATGAGGAAGTATATACACAGTTCAATCATTAAATAAAATATAATTAATGGATATTGTTTTAGATACAATTAATGTATACAAGGAGAAGTAACTAGAAATTAAATAAAATGGGGTATAATTTGACATAACCATATTTTTCTGGTATAATTTTATACTGTTAGTCAGGAAAGGTCACCTTCTTACAAGTCACCTTCCCCATTTTTCGGATTGCACTCCTGACCCCCTTCTTCCGTGTCTCTTCAAGCACTGTCTTCGACTCCTTTCACCTCAAAGGACTTATTACCATTTTCTAACAGTATATTAAGACATAAATAAATATAAATATATAAATAGTGTTAACAGTATATTAACACCTGTTAAGCACCATTCTTACCTGCCCAAATGACTCTGCTTAAATAATTGACAATTTTCATTTCAAATTATCAGTTCTAAAACCCAACATGGTTTTTATGATACTTAGCCATATTTTATGGAGTACCTTAAATGGAAATTTAATATTTTTTAAACATACGTATGTTTTCGAGAATCACTGAGTTTATATTTAAAAAAAAAAAATTAAATATCAGAACTATCCAACCTTCTGTATTAGAATTGATCGTACACATCGCCTTCAGAATGAAGAATTAAATAGACGTGATGTTCGAATGTTTTGCTACCTTTTAAGTACTTTTTCTTAGGGTAATAGAGCTTTATATGATAAACAAAATTTTATTTGTTTTCCTTATCAATCACACAACCAATTATGGAAATGCCGTTTTGGGGATATCCGAATTCTTTTTGGTAAAATAAATTATATCCAAAGGCTGTATGATACCGATTGTTTCTCTTATTACACCTATTATCTCTTATTGTTCCTCATTCTCTATCCAGGTCTCATCATCATGCAGTGCTACTGGTATTTTCTTATCATAAACTGTGGATGCATTTTGTGTATAACTACGAAGAGACTAGGTACATGATATCCGTTTCAATGTTCATTTTCAATTGATTTAAATTCGAATACATTTCTGACATTTTTATTGCCTGGATTCGCCACAATAAAATGAATGTATTTTCCCGTTTCCGAGGAGATGCATTCCGACGGGATCCGACAGACTGTAGCACACTGTCGGCGCAGATCCTGACCAGAACTAACCGCTTCAGATATTTCCCCAGGGAGGGAACCCCTATTTATTCAAACAGGCTTCCAGCTTAAATCTCATTCTGCACCCCCACCCCTGGGGCACCCCCTCCTTTCCCTGAGTAATCACTCCTCCCTTCCTAAAGAATATCCCAGGGACGTCTTCGCCTCTCCTCCAATTACCTTATGCCCCTTTCAAATGGTCCTTATTTCTATTCCACGAACTAAAATCACTGAAAAGTATATAACTATTAACTCTGTACATTTTCTGAGTGTCTACGCCAACAATGTAGAGTTTTGTATTGCATAAACATGTAAAATAAACATAGCGCTAAAGTAATTCATAATCATAAAATTTAAAAAAAAAAAACACCTGTACTACCGCAACCCATGAAGAGTTCATCGCATGGTAGAGACTGTGCTGTTTCTAAGAGTTGACCTTCTGTACACACAGTTGACTTGTCCAAGATCACTTGTCCCATACTCAAGGGATTAATGAGCATCGGGAGGGTCCATCAGATCAAATAGGGTCCAACCACAGCTGTTAACAGATGAACTAATTTATTTCAAAAGTTACAGCCAGCTTTGACCCCGGAACCTTTGGCACAGCGAATCAGCGCTCCATCCATAATATGCCTACTAATATTCTTTTGGTATTTGATGGTCTTCTAATTGATTGATATTTGGTATCTATTTGATGGAATAAATCACAATGCAGTTAGTGTAAATTTATTATTCTGAGAGCCCATGTTTCGGACCGAATACGGAAGCCATCAACTGGACTAGTTGCTCCGCATAGAAATGGAGGAACCTATTACTGCTATAAAAAAAAGAAAGCTCAACTAGCCCTGATGATCACCCCAAGTTCGGACCGAAACAAATTTACGCTGTTGTAATAATAAATCACTATTATTATATTACAATTATTTATAAATATTTTTGTTTGAAAAGAAAAGATATGTCCAGAGCCGGAATTCGAACCCGGTTTTCCCATGTTTCCGTCATGGTGCTCTACCACCTGAGCTATCCTGGTTCGTACCTCGGTCAGACACATCCTTTTCTTTTCCCCGGTGTTCTCGCAATTTGCGAAGTATACAAGAGGAAGAATGTTCATATAAAAATATTTAAAAATTATTACAATTATTGAAAAAATAAAATAAATAAATTCTAAAATTATTTATATTTTTAATTAGTTTTCTAAACCAAACCTTGTATTTAGTAGTATATATTTAAAAAAGAAGTTTTAATGTATTCCAATTAATGTAACCAATGATTTTAAAATTTTAAACAAAAAAAATTCTTTAATCCTATATGCACAGTTCGGCTATGTAGTTTTCAGTGATGTAGTATTCTATAATAGGAAATAAATATTACACTATTACTCCAATAGACATTACGACGACAACTGTCGTTTTTGAGATCTTTGGAATAATGCTTAAACTATAATGCTTAAAATTAATAAAACCAACTACCATAATTTATTTAAAAGAAATTTTTTTTTTACGAAAAACAAAGTAGTGATTCGAAATCATTATTCTCGCCCCCAATTTATAGCTTTATAGGCGCTCAAGGGAGTCATCAATTGTCACATTAAAATAAACACAAAAACAAATAAACACATTAAGATTTATTTACGATGGGCGGGGATAGTGGTAGAGGTGCACGAGAATTCTAGTTTGAAGTAGAGAACTTTCGGCTAACGTAATGGATTAAAAACCATGAGGTATTAGATCATATTTTTCATCAATAACCCTGAAGATTAAATAACTATAGAGAACGGGTTCCCTAAAAAAAAATAAAGTAAATAAAAATAAAGGTTTATTGAAATAAGCGCAATAACCGCTTTTGTTATGAAAGGTGTAATACTTCCATATTGTTCACGAAACTGAACCGGATACACGCCCCAAAACAAAACGGATTTGTTCAAGACAAATATTGACATTGAGATTGGAGGTTTCACAGATTTCACCACCCCGAAAACAGAGTGTACCATACACAAATAAAAATACAACAAAGGGTTGAAGGGCGGGAAGGGTGCTAATATTTGCAACATAACGATGCCTCAGTTGGCAGGAACATTTAGCCGTTTGTTTTCGCAGCGAGGCTCAATGTTCGGATTCATTTACGTAATTAACTCGGATAATTCTCATTGCAGGGACCAAGTCTGGTTTTCAGCTTCTCTTTCCGTAATGATATAAGGGATGATTTCTCTAATGTGATACTATCCTTCGCCTCATATGTTCATGGTTTAGTTTTATGAATATGCGAATAATGATACAATGTCATTACATTCAATCAAGTATTTAAATCTGGTTTATGGCATACGGATTTCTTCATACCTTAGATCCCTTTTTTCGTTCATTGAAACTTGTATTTGCTTTTGATCAATTTATTATCTGGGAAATCTCCATTGTTTTTTGCAGATTTTATTCAATGTTTTTTTAGTTGCAGTGGGTCAATTATATTTTGTATTGAACTTAAAAACTAACAATTATAACTAAAAATTAAGTTAGTAATAACTTCTGCCAACACCTTCAGAAGTTTTGGCTGATGACTAATGGATGACATTGTCTAATAATGTACGTCTAACATCAAATATTTTCCCCTTAAATGTCAATGAAGTCACCGATTTAAACCAAATTTGAAAGATAATTATACATTTGAAAACTGTTATGTCTATCCCGGCGTACGTTCGTTCGAATGTAATCTTGACTTGAATAATTATTTTATATAACATTATTTATGTAATGCTAAAAATAAAAAGTAACACTGATAAAATAAAAATTATATCAGTAGATTATTCATCATTATTCATTCTTTAGACATTGTTTCATATTACAATATGAAATATCAGGTTATTGCTTTTAATAAGTATTGAGATAAGTAGATAGCAAAATCAAAATATAATCGTTCGAATCACAATGATGAACACGGAAGAATGCTTCATATGTCAGGATTTGATGAAAAAGGGCAGACTAGACAAGTGCAGAGAACCGAGAGATGAAAAGTACAGGAAACGATAGAGCAGACCAGGAAACAGAAAAAAGGTGATTGAATTGAGATAACGGGACCAATTGAAGAATAAATAATATTGCTGTATTTATTATTTAATGCTGTTTTTACAAACAGATTTCATCATCAAAAACCTCAAAAAATAAATCCTTCAATAAAAAATGCTGTCCAGGTAGGAACGATTTTTATGAATATTCTTGTTACGAACTATTTATTTTTATAACAATTACTATTATCAGTTTTAACCCTTGTACTTTTCACGTATTTTAATACGGAATGACTATTAGTACACCAGTGGTTAGATATTATAATAATAATAACAATCAGGTGATAAAACAGTTTGCTTCGTTTATTAATACAGCGCAACCAGTTTATCTCAATCACAACATACAAATTTGATGAACTCTAGAAGCTAAAAAAATCAGGTATTGCTACTTTTTTTAATGATAATTAGCATAATTGTATTCCAATTCCTTTAACATTAACATATAACAATATTTGTTTTGTTTTTTTGGCCTCTTATTAAAATATAAACATATAAAAAGTCTGAATGAAAACCCCTATTGTTGCTGAAATTAATCTTTAGGATTCATCATTTGTACTTTATCTCTGAGCTAGTAACTGTATTAGCGCCTACTGTACTAGGCCACTTGAAGGTCCTGCATGCGTTCTGGTATTAGGATTGTACTACTGTATAAAGGATTGTACTAGTTTGGATTAAGTGTATGACTGAAATAGGATTATTATAATAGAATTGTACCAGTGAGGTAGACTGAACTGCGACTGATAAAAGTTGCTTCTAACATAAAGAGATCCAATATTTTGATTTAAACAACATCGATGAACAGATGTTGAACCCACTCCATGAATGCTTACTTACCAGTATTTTGAAGCAGAAATCACAGAACATTCCCTCTAGAAGTACTTTTATTTTAAAGGGGCTCAGAAAGAAAAAAAAAACATTTTATATTTACGATATTTTTCACCCTACTTTGCTTTTAGGCCCTACATATTCTGGTAACAGCCGGGGGAGCGGAATCAACTAACTTTCATCTCCTGTATATTCCTTTTCCTAATACCAAATTCAACAGCCCGATTAAATGTTGAAAATGAAACATAGGTGAGGAACGAAGAATGAAATTACATATTGATAAAATGGGTAGTTGACAGAAATATATTTCGTGGAAAAGAAAATTGTATGGGTGGGGTCAAAATTAATGTTCATATAGTAAGAAACTATAGATTGGAAATCAATGCTTCGATTGTATTGTATTGTAATACGACTCAATTAGTAAGATACATAGAAATAAAATATTTGGTTAAACAATAATAGCAGTAACGATAAAAATAACTAAAAAAAAAATCGGTAAAATGAACGATATAATTATTTATTAGTATTAATATAAATATTATCATTTATTATGATTGATTAGTATCAAGTTGAATGATTATTATCAAGTTGGTTTGTTAGAACATTAACCTTTTTATAAAAATAAAGTTTTATCGTCTTGAAATTTGTATCCATACCAGTCAAGTACAAACAATTGATAACACTGTTCTTCACGAAAATCCTCCTTCAAACCAAAACATGCTTTCTTACTGTTATCAGATGTGCTGAACACGAATTTGAAGTCAGATTTTGTCTATCACGCACAGTTTCCTGAGAAATTCTAGTTTTTTATCCAAAAAGATGAGTTTTTTGTGGATTTGACGAATTTTTTTTTGGAATCAAAACATAGTGAAAAAAAATCAAAAGCCCGATGATTTTGAGCGCAATGAAGTATATTTGAACGAAAAAAATTTGATGGGAATATTACAAGTGGTTAAAGAAATATGGCTAAAAGTGTTTTTCAGTTTTTGAGCTTGAGGCAGGGATTTGGACTCTACCTGGATCTGTAGGGGAATGACCCTCCTTTATCTTTTATGGTGGTACCCTTTTCATTCAAATCCTTACCTGCCCCCCTTTCACCCTCAATACCCCAACTCCCCCCCCCCCCTCCCACTCAGCCCCTAACTTGTCACTATTTTCTTCTAGGATTTGATCAGTACTACTGAGAAAAAGGCTTGGATTGCTTTTCGAGAGGTATGTGCTAAGTTTTTGGGAAACAAAAAATCTAGAGACTACCGAAATATAGTCCAAGAACTGCTTACTTCATATAAAACATTGGGATGCAATATGTCCTTAAAAATACATTTCCTGCATAGTCACCTAGACTTTTTCGCCCCAATTTTGGGTGCAGTTTCGGACGAACATGGAGAACGATTCGACCAAGACATATCCAGAATGGAAAAAAGATATTCTGGCAAATGGAATGAGAAGATGCTGGCGGATTACTGCTGGACACTGCAGCGGAAGACAGAGGAGGAAGAGTACAAAAGAAAAAAAACTACTCATTGACGATGTGTGTATATTTTTTGAGTTGTGTCATATCTAGTATTATACCTGATAGCATGCAGGATTCAATTAATTATATTTTATCGTTGAAAAAGAAAAAAAATTTGTTATAATAAAGACAATAATTTTCAAAGACAATTTTTCATTTTTTCCAAGTTTCACCTCTTTTCTCTCAAAATCAGAGGGTGATAGAATTTTTCTGAGTTCGGATTCGGACTCAGCACACCTGAAAACATGAGAAACAGGCAAAATTGTTCAAGGGAGGGGAGAAAAGTTTTTTTTTGCAGAACAGTGTAATCAGCAGATTGTCTGTCATAAGAATTACAATAAATTGATATAAAAGGCAAGTAGAAGAATAGTACCTCACCCCTACATTGATTTAATTTCCTGTGGTAATAGATCCCTCATCCATGTTCTTTTTAGTTTTCTGCTAGTGTTCTCAGGCATGAGAGTCGTAGCCATTTGTTCAATAAATTCAATTGTTCAATGGGTGTCTGTGTAGTTTTTCTTGAAAGAGTTTGTAATACGAGGTATATTCAGAAAATAAGGAACGTTTCCACCTGATGCCGTGCGCCAATAGCGTGTACATTGGTGTGTTCGTGCTCGGCACCTCAGTCCGCGTCCAGCTGTAACAACGGGAACATCTCGGCGCTACCCCTTTTTTAATATTCAAATTTGAAATGTGTGATGGAATCCATAATCCCGCTAGTTGTTAGGTGCGGTCTGCGATTCGTTTTTTTGTTCGTAAAAACTTAAAACTAATAGAAATTCATCGGGAACTGTGTGAAGTGTTCGGTAACAACGTAATGAGGGACAGTTCTGCCAGGAAGTGGTTCATTCAGCTTAAAAATGGCCGAAGAAACGTTCATGGACGTCCCATTATTGTGACTGACGATCTGGTCGCCAAAGTTGACGAAAAGATTCGTGAATACAATCGTTTCACAATAACTGAGCTTTCTATATATTTCCCACAAGTTTTGTACAAGATGGGTGCCAAAAATACTTACAGATGACCATAAAGAACAACGAATGGGGGCAGCTTTGAAGTTTTTGGAAGCCTTTCACAATCATGGAGATGCACTACTGGATCGAATCGTAACACGAGATGAAAACTGGGTGAAACATGTTAATTGTGAGACAAAATTACAGTCCATGGAGTAGGGGTACACAAGTTCCCCTAAAAACCAAAGAAATTTCTGCAATCTTTGTCGGCAAGGAAGATTATGGCAAAAGGGTTCTGGGACAGGGCAAGGTGTTCTTTTTATTTATTTTATCGAGCAACAATAAACTCTAAGTGGTACTGACAAACATTGCAAAACCTTAGGAGAGCAGTCCAAAACAAGCGTCGAGGAAAATTGTCATCCAAAATTTTGCTTTTGCATGACAATGCCCGACCTCACATGGCAAACCGTACGCAAGAACTCCTAAATTCATTCAACAGGGAAGTTTTTCCTCATCCCCCCTACAGTCTTGATCTTGCTACAAGTGATTTCCACTTGATCCCAAAAAAGAAGCAACACAGCGATTTGACGACGATGAGGAGCTCCAGGTACGCGTCACTAAGTGACTGTGATCACAGGCGGCAGATTTCTGTGACACAGGAATTTCATAGCTCGTCCACCTCTGTGATAAGTGCCTGAGTTTGAATGGTGATTATGCTGAAAAGAAGTATTTTAGTTCCTCTATCACATCTATATAATAAAATGTTTTTCTTGTACTTTTTTTTTTTTAATACCAGAACGTTCCTTACTTTCTGAATAGCCCTCGTATCAACTGTTTTATCCTTATTTAGAGCCTTGTTTACCGAGGATGCTAGCAACTGAACATTGCAAATAAGTTACATATTTCAAGTATATGTCCCCTTTTATTTTTTTGAAGGAGCTTAACTAATTTAATAGCATTGTGATTTACTATTCCTGGTGAGATAGACAAATTATTTGATCTGTGAACAACCATTAGTAAACCCTCTGGGATCTGCGGACCCTCCTCATGCTTTCCCGACCTTTATAAAGTAGTTCTCGTAATAGGGAAAACCTGTCGGTTGTGCTTGCTCTCTTATCATCAAAATCATCTCCCTATACAACCTATGTCCTAGAAACAGTATAGTCTCTATCATGTGATGAAGCCAAGACCCTTAACGGGTTGTAGTAGTACAGTTGTTTTTTTTCAGAAATATACTGCTTTCTATAAAACTCTGTGATATTTGTTTTATATTAAGCATTGCATAACTGATTTTCGGCCGATTTCAAAGAAAATCTTCCACATATACTGCTCCACCGAACTCAAGAATGTTCACGGTTTTGTGGTGGTACAGTCTCTTTTTTTATGAACCTTTATTGGTAATGTTATTTGGCCATCGCTAAGGATTTATTTATAGAAGTGAGGAGTATAAGTACGGTTGGAGGAAGCCGGTAGGAGATAAATGTTGTCGGGCGACCTGAAGGCTATATGTCAGCGCTGCGGGACCGCTCGGCGAAATATGATAGGCTAAGGGTGCCTTCTGATTAATGACTACACACTTATTGTCTTGGAGCTTTTTATCCCCACTCCCTTCCTCTCTCACCCCTTCCCTTTCTCTCTCTCTCCCTCTCTCTGCGGATCATCTCATCATTTATTATCTTTATCAAGTTGTCAAGCTGGTACCGCCAGGAGCCGGCCTGTGCTTGAGGAGCGACAAATGGTCCGAACAGGGAGGCGCAGAGGGGGTGGGTCGTACTACCACAATGGCCCCGCTTCCTCCAGGTGTATTACCTGCTCTGGTGGAGAACTTAATCTCGACTCGTCTCTATTATAAATAACACTAGATTCCCTTCCCATCTCTATTGTCTTCCATAGAGTGGTAATCATACATCATCCTCATATTTTCAAGAACTATAACTGTAACCTTTTAAAGAACAATGTCATTACTCAAAAATCTTCTTAAAGTTCCATGTCTCATAAAAATTATACCAGATGAGTTAGAAAAATACGAATTTGGCTATTGGTCAGCAAAGCATTCCTATTGGAATGGTAGTATTGAAATTCTTATAATTATAATTATAACAATTTTAGAAGCTTTTTATGTTTTTTTTGTTTTAACTTATGCCATTATTCCCACAAAACTTCAGATTAAAATACCCCTCAAAATATGACTTTATTAAAAAAACATAACGTCATCATGTCGTACCATGGGAATAGAATATCAGAATATAAACCTTCAACTAATAAAATTCCTAATATAGGCCCAACTGAAAAAAGCTAATGTTTGAGGTAGGCCTTTGTTCTTTTAAAGGGATGATTAAATATAATATGAAATAAAATATATAAGAATACCATTTATAATGGTTCAGCGCCTTCTGAATTTGTGATGCAAGACCAGCAGTACAGTATTGTGGGTCGTATTTTTCCTTCCCCTTATAACTGAAGACCCTTGATGTTGAGTGTCCATAAGCAATTCTACCTACCTACCTACCTACCTTCCCCTTATATTAACTGATATTGTATTTTTTCTTAATTTCTTCAAGCAAATGTGAGTGAGATTGGAAATCTTATTATCGAACCTACATTTAACCATTAATTCTATTGATTTTATTGAAATTTTAATGTTTTTAAGCATCAAATAATGTTTTTTATAAGCAAATATATAGTAAAATAATTAATTCAATGGTTTTTTTAATTGGAATAATGGAATAATGGAAATCTGTTATTTTATGTAGGCTTACTACAATTGAACACTCTATAATTATTTCCTGAATATATGAGGCAACCAAAAATAATTCAATATGTTTTGAATTTCGAATTTTTCAATAAAAAACTTTCAGGAACATAATCTATATTATAGATTTTCAACATTACTTAGGTCAAAAGTTAATTGCTAGTTATAAATGATTTCTAAATAAAGAGTTATTCCACATAACCTGATTCACTTATACACAAAATGGGTGCAGCCATCGGTGAGGGGTTTGATTAATTGCATAAAATTGTCAAGACTATTTGATATTGCATTCTTGCCATAATATCGCTTTGTTGTCAGGTAATTCACTAGTTATAAACTTTTCTAATGTGCCTACGAAAATAAAACCAAGAGAAATAATCTTTATGTCCTAATGGTCAAATGGTTATGAACCATTCTTATTATTCAGTAAAACCATCTACAATGCTCACATCTTTTAAGTCTTCAACCCTCTTGAGTTCGAAAAACACTTTGGAGAAGTAGGAATACTTCATAATATCCTTCCATTGAGGTCGTTCCCCCAATTGGAAGACGTCTGGTTATGAAGCCTTTAAAATGCCCCCAACCCCTTTCAATTTATTCCTACTCTTCAAGTCAAGTGGTTCTCAGGAAGGGTTGGCGGAGGGGAGCGATGCGTCTTTACACTTCTGAAGCCCTGTAACTACATCACTTGTGGTGTCTCTTTGTTGACCATCAAACGAAAACATTTTTATTCCACCGTCTTGTTTGGGAGTCGATCAATACATCTCTGGGCTTCTGAAATTAAAGTAAATAAAGGAATTTAAAGGTGTTAAAGTAGAACCGTTGTTGTAAAGAAATTGATAACTACGTTCATATTGTTAATATAAAAAAATTAAATGAAGGATTTTGGAACGAGAAATTTATAGATAATCGGTCACAGAATCAAAATGTATATATATATATATATATATATATATATATATATATATATATATCTTGCCCTAATGGGGCATGTGATCTTCATTTTAAATGTATAAATCAAATTGTATAAATATATAAATCTTGCCCTAATGGAACAAGCAGGTAATCGTCATTTTATTTTGTTTTCCTTTATGCAGGTACATAGATTATTGGAGTACATATCTAGAATTTCACATAACTTATAGAAGGTTTCTATTTAGTTTCAAATGGTTTGTTTTGTAATTCTATTATTTTTGCAGACACAATAATTAATTTGGACCGATATAATCTCCTAGGAGTGGAAGATAAAACGGATGAAAAATTCATTTAATCTGTTTCCAGCCTTGGATGGATCCCTGGGACTCATCAAGTCTCTATATAGAAGATACACTTAATAGAGGGAAAACTGCCGGTTGAGCATGATCTTGGACAAATCATCTCCCTGCACAAGGTTGTCCTAGAAACAGTAGTCTCTAGTACGAACGAAGTAGGTTTATTCCCTCCTTAGTCATGTCCAGTCTCTATAAAGTGGCTAACTGGGTTACGTGCTTACTCAGGGGAGTAAGAAGGTAACCGAGGCGGTTAAGCGCAGGTACTGGCCAAGTCACTCCCTAGTAATTACCGTTAACAGTTTTAATCGAAACTAATTCTATAGTTTTAAGTTATAGTTAAGTTAAGGTTAAGTTTTAAGAGATACATATTTTTTTATTATTATCAAATTAATCAGTCATCTGTCAAGTTATTCAATTGTCAAAGAAAATTGCGATAAAGAAGTGCGTTCTGGCTGAACACTGTAAATCTCGTTTCTCAAAATTTGTTGAAAGCTTATAAGTACTTTGCATCGACAAACTACAACTACCAACTAATATTCAGTGTTTTTTCTTGTGATAATTGAATCATGATTATAAATTTGGGCTTGTAGCAAACTATAGTTTAAGAGATCCACGTCGATTAATATAGATTTTATAGTTTTATTAAAAAATAATTTGGTGAATGATCGGTTTGAAGGTTTGATTATACTATTGGTTTCTAAAATGTCAATCCTAACTGCTGTGTTCAAGTAATCCTATTGAAGTTACATATTTTAAAAGCTAAACATTTTTTTTACCTTGAAAAAAATATGAAGTATAGAACCATAATGGACTCGAATTATGCAATCACGAAGAGGCTGTTTTAATGTTTGCACAATAAAAATAAAATATATGCCATACAAATTTATGACAGGTTAGATAATACACTCCAACCTCAATTGCTGCACCAAACTGCTCGAGTATGGCGATTTCTTGTTGGTTTATTTCCCACTGCAGCAGGAGAGGAAAATTAGTTTCAGGAAACATTAGTTGCCTAAATGTCTTCAATTAAGGGATCCGTGCTACTTCTCATCCCGGGGGAGACATCCATAAACAGGAGCAGTTTAACTCCTTTAAGGAGGAGACTTATTAATCTCACTCCCTTAAAACCGCCATTTTTTTAATTTACCTTTATTTATGTGCATAAAAGTAAATAAAATATTATCTTATTATCTTCAGCATATCCATTTTTTAATTTTTTTTTATACCATTACTTCATCATATATTCCTGGGTACAGTTGAACTAAAGGGGTGATAGTACATCTCCATGTCTTAGTCCCGTTTTGATTTTGAATGGTTCGGGTAGTTCTCCTTTGAATTCTAGCTTAATTTATAAAGTATTTTTTTAAGGTTAAGCTTTTCTTTTTAACTAGTTTGGGACTTAGTCAGAGATTTCTTAATATTTTTAGCAGTGAAACGCTACGCAATAATAGGCTTTTTTCAAGTCTACAAAATATATTATCGTTTGAGTGGGAAATAGTTGTTGACTGGATAATTCTATTGAATCCATTAAAATATATTATCATTTGTTTTTGGCATCTTTTGTAGACGCCCATTACCAGATTTAGTGTTACGACTTGATATGGTCAACTTTTCCATCGTATAAAACAGTACACAAATTGTAAATTACCCTAGATAATATTATATAATTATAATATTAAAGAATTTCAGTAATTATATTGTTTCCATTCTGTAACGTAAACTAAATTGAATTAACAATCGATTAAAATTTTAAGAAAACCTAAAATTGTATTATATTGAATTTAACTTTAATATTGAATGATAATAAGGAATGATTCAAACGTATAAGGTAAAATATATTGTACAAAGCATACTTCAGTTAATCACTGGAATCTTTGCCACGGATAATTAGACAAAGACAAAATAAATTAGAATGTGTTGAATGTATGGAAATGTATGGAAATAGATTGTATTGACTGCTTTACTCGTAGTTAATGTATTATAAAATCTAAATGTGATGGAACTGATAGCGTTGCTTTAATAATATAGCGTATTAGTAACCAATTGCAAGCAAATTGGAAACAAATTATATTGTGCTTGGTGTAATAGATTTAAATAAGATTGAAAAAACCGTAAAGATTTGCTTATTTGATTTATTATTGAACAGATTGAAAGATTGGATGTCAGAAAGAGATTTATATTGGCTAAACGGTTGTTACTTCGGACTTCATAGATGCTTTTGTTATCTGCCATCTCTCTTTAGTAGATAAATCCCTATAACACCATCATGCTTCCAAAATTATTTTCTATAGTTCTGAGAGCAGAACATATTTTAAGAACAGTTAACACGAGCTTTGGATATATAAAAAGGAAAGAGATTGGGAAATGAATGGGCAAGAAGGGATTGCTAATAGACCTGAAATTTTGTAAACTAATCAACTTGAAACTATATTTTTTTCGAAAATACAAGTCTCTTTAGCTTTCTGTTTAAGTTATAACTTTGCAGTTCGACAGAGGAACTGCCAGATGATCGAATCGTTCAAAACTAGTCCAATCAGCTGCTTCCTCTGTCTCCTTGTTAGTTATAAACCGCAACCGTCCAGATACATAATTATAACCCTCTTCAAATATAGGTAGTGTTCAGTACCTAGTGAACGATTTCCCACTATCAGTTTTATTAACCAAAAGAAAAAAATAAATAATAAATAAAATTACACGATTTTGAACTAATAACTTATCATATTTTTGTTATTCAGGTGATAATTTGTAAGTAGAATTATAAGACAAAGACTGAAAAACTTGAAAAATTGTAAAAAAACAAGAGAGCTGCAATCAACTCAAAAGCATGGATGAATTTCCACATTATACAGGCAATAAGAAGTCTCAAAGACTCAGACAATACTAAAATATGACTCAAAGGAGTTGGTTAAAGGAAGTTGTTCTGGCAACAAAGGGTTATCAGTGTTGTTCTCACTAGTTTTCATCAATTAGGCAAAACAGATATTGAGGAGTAAGAAAATATTCTTTACTTATAATAATAATTAATATCAGCATTCTACAAAGTTTATTATCTAGCATTTATTATTTTATTTTATTTTTTCGTATTGGCCTACTAAAGTCCACGTCATTTATACCGTCTTTTATTATTATTTTGTTTATTTATAGAATTAATATTGCTTATATAACATCGCATTATTAATTGTTTGTATCATTTATAATTAATAAAAATTACTTTCAAGATTCAATTATTCTTCTACTTAAAGAATCAAGTTCAATGACCGGCCTTGAGTAGAATTTATGTTTAAGGTCATCTCAAATAAAAAATTCAATTTTGATAAATGAGGTAATTGAATATTTTTAAAAATAACACATGTGCCGTTCTGCCACTGCTGCTGTTGAAGAATGATGCCGAGCCTGTATTAATGCTCAAGGAAATTACCTGAGCAATATTTAATATGACTGTTAATGTTTACGTTTAATAAATACAGTAGTTACAAGTAACATTGTTAGAACTAATAAAATAAGTTTAATTTATTTACTTTGCCAAAATAAATCATAAAAATGAAAATCTTTAAGTTTGAATACCTCCAAACAAACCGTTGGCGGACATACCTCCATAAAGAAATTATTTTTCTTGTTTAGAAATCCTGAATTCAAATTTCCCTATATATACTCCATAAAGCCTGAGCGAGAATGTAACATATCCCATAAAATGGGGTGGTATGTTCTCACTTTAAACACATTCCATGTATTAGTTACTAATCCAATGTTTTTATTAACTATTTTGCATTGAGTTCTTTAAACAAAAGGATAAATAAAAATTACAGTTTTTTAGCACTTACAGAGTAACACAACAACTGAAGAAGTGGGCCACTTTTATTTGGGAGTAATAAACTTGTACCAGGGGGAGATATTTGTAATCCCTGGGAAAGTTATTAAATAAAACCGAGATCGCAAGCACTCCGTCCCACGTCGAGTTTTGCGAAGTTGTCCCCAGGATCGATGTTAACTTCTTCTTCCAAGTTCGCTCTCCTCGAAGCCAATCTCTCTCCCCACCGGGCTACTTATGTAATAAAACAATAATCGAATTACCCTTTCATTTTCACCGCCATCATCATCTGGAAAGAAGTTTGTGTCGCCGCTCGTCGGCCCATGGCCGCTTTGATGGATCGCCATAAATATAAACTCTGGTGAGGATTATCGGGGTTTATTGAAATATTGATGAGAGAGAACTGAGGGTGGGGTTGGGATCCCTTAGAAGGCACCTGTTGCTAGTGGGAATAACCGTACTGATTGGGCCGTAAACCGGTTTATGAGGTCATCGTTAGAAGTTAACGGAGATCTTCTGATCCCGGCTAACGAGCCAAACTGAATTGATCGATGCGGTCCTACCCCCTACCAAGCCAATAACACACTATTCCTTGTCAGCCTCTAGAATTTCATAAATACAATCTAATTCCAACTACGTCCATTACGCAATGCTATTGCGTTGGATAAGAAATTAATTAATCTATAATAAAAACTATATTAAGCCAGTACCAACTTCAACTTAAAAGTATTTTTCTTATACGAAATCGGGATAGCTAAGTGGGAATAGTGCTGAGGTGTTATGCCGAAGGTTCCGGGTTCAAATCCGGCTTTGTAGGACTTGTTGAAAACAGTTTCTTCACCGTTTTATGAGAAACGGCACATTGAAAATACGTAACACGTTCAACGTATCTTTCCCCTTTTCTGTTTTTAGTAACTTAAATAATATAAATCCGATATTGCTCATTATTCAGGGTAAAGTAGATAGTTGTTAATATTTAATGGGGAGGGGCGTGGCTCAGTCGTAGAGCGCTGAGTTGCCAAGGTTCCGGGTTCAAATTGCCAGATAAATTATTTAATATTTGGAGTTGTGGAAGTCAAAATTGTGTCCCGTTAGTTACCGTCCCGCAGCTTCCTTATGTTTTTCAAACAGTAGTTTAAATTTTACCGGCCATTTCTCATTTGGAATATGTAGTGCTAAGTTATATCTGAAACGGGCAATCCTACTTCAAGCCTTGGGATAAAAGAAAAACAGATGTCCACAGATTTATCCAATTAGTTCTATCACATTAGTTATAGACAAAGTGAACTGACGGAAAACAGCTAGTCCTCACCAACTTAGTTTAACGTTCCAGCTCCATTATTATTTTAAAGCGAATAGATGTCCCTGGACTATTTTTTATGAACATGGTTCAAACGAAAACTTGATTAGCCTCAAGGATAATGAAAATTTCTATCGGAACAATGTGACAAAGAATAGAAATCCAAGTTTGATTGATCGATTGAACGTGTTTATTAGGAAAAAAAATACAAAGTAATATAAATATAAATATATAAATATAAATATATATATATATATATATATATATATATATATATATATATATATATATTTACACAGAATAAAAAATCATTACAATTTAAGTAGAACACTAGACAATGGGTGATCTGTAGGTGATTGTCTGTCGAGATCTGTGTTAGTCAATCTTATTTATTTTCCTTTGAGATAACAAAATTGTTTCTACTTAAATTGTAATGATTTTTTAATATATATTATTTTTTTATATATAATAATAATAAACACGTTCAATCAATCAATCAAACATGGTTTTCTATTCTTTGTCACATTGTTCCATTAGAAATTTTCATTATCCTTGAGGCTAATCAAGTTGTCGTTTGATGATCAACTGTTGTGTGTACATCTGTTGCTCCCTTACTCCAAGTATAAAAATAAATTGAGGGTAGCATGATTTTAATTTTTTTTTTAACTGATGCAATAAAGAATCACGTTAGTTACTGTAACCGGTAGAATTTTTTTTTTTTTAAATGACCCAAAACTAATAAATAGACACTTTCTTTTACAAGGAAATAAACATCTATATATAGTTTTAGTACTTATAATAGGAATAATTTGATAGGAAGGAAATAAGTCTTTTGTTAGTCCAGGTTTCATTTACTTTATCATTAGTCAAGTTGAAATTTTTGAAAATCAAATGAATCGTAAATCTACCTAGAAATAGACAAGAAGTACAGAGACCGACCTGGATAAATGAAACCATTAATTATTGCAATTCCAAATTAAAAAACCGCCCTCATTCCGAAAAACAGAGATAGAATGTTGATAGACGCATGTATTATTTAGAAACGGTTGAGGGGAATTGTTGTTCCTCTAAATCGGAGGCGGATAGAAACATTGACGTATGGTGATTAGAGATGTTGACATGTATAATGTATTATCTGATGAATATCCAAATGGCTCCCTCTCCCTCCGTAGGTCACGCTGCGTCTCCCATCCATGAAAGATCTATCTGCGCTCTCTCCTTTCTCCGAAAACAATGGATACATATACAAGATCTACTTGCTGCGACTAAAAATAACAACGTTGCATAATAAAATATCTACGAAATATTATGCTTAGTAAAATTGTCACTCTTAGATTGCCTATAAAATATAATTTTAATTTATATTCAACATATAATCATAAAGCATATTCAACATCGTTCCGGAGGTTAAGGACCTAGTGTCCACTGGGCAATATTTTAGGTAAAATGTTATGAATAAATACTATGATTAATTCATCCAATTACTTATCAATTTTAATAACAATGTTTATCATTTTCTTTAAGCTGCTTCTATAAGTAAGATTGAAAGGTCTTTAAAGAAAGATTGAAAGTAAGGTTGAAAATTGGTTCCAATAAACAAATAAAAAAAATTACAAAAATGCATGTATCTTTTACCCCCGAATATTTTTTAGTTCATAACCACTTTATTTTAATTTATTAAAAGTATACATTTTATCCTCCCATTTTCACGAACATACTCTACTTTTCTTTATTATGATCATCTAATCTTACTACCGAAAAAAAAGATTTAAAGGATAATTTTTAGTAAGGGACTTGTTAACTAATTCTTAACCTAAATACACGGAAATAACATTTAGCCGGCTCCTGGAGTCCTCACTGACCCCATCCAGCCATCGCAACTTGGGTCGCCCTACTCTTCTTGTGCCCTGCACCTTTCTTCAATTACACAGCGATGAAAACACTGTAGCAATTTTAACTAGTGGGTTTAACAGTATTTTTTGTGCTGATTATGAAAAAAATAGCGAAAACATTCTATCGCACCCAGATAAGTCACAAATTTCACCTGAACATTTTAGGGTCTAGGCATAAAGAAAGACCTGTATTAGCCTCCGGTGTTTTATTTTCATGGTATCGATTTAGAGAAAAGGAATGTGTCTCTTTTTTTACACAAGACGGTGACCTAGTTTTCTGCAACAATGTACCTGGAATCATGGAAATGTTCAAGATCATGTATGAACCAGAGGAATGGAGGCTTTTTATAGATTCATCAAAAAGGAGTTTGAAAGCTGTACTTCTTCGCAGTGGTAACCGATATGCTTCTGTGCCTGTTAGACACTCAGTCCATTTGAAAGAATGCTACGAAAATCTTGAGTTTGTTCTTAATAAGCTCGGCTACTCTGACCATAAATGGACCATTTGTGGGGATTTCAAAGGTATTTCCATGTTACTAGGTCAACAAAGTGGTTACACAAAGTTTCCATGTTTCCTCTGTGAATGGGATAGCCGTGAAAGGAAACAACACTAGATCAAGCTGACCTGGCAAATCAGAAAGGCTCTTATTCCTAGAGTTAAAAATTTTGAAAGACATAGTTTAGTGGATCCTAAAAAGATCTTACTTCCACCATTTCATTTTAAATTGGGGCTGATGGAATAATTTATTAAAGCATTACCCAAAGAAGGAGAGTGTTTCAAGTATCTTTGTGAACAGTTTCCTGGTATATACGATGGTAAGCTGGGAGTCTTTGTTAGGCCTGACATCACAAAACTTTTAAAAGATAAAAGCGTTGTCACTAAAATGGAAATGGAAGAAAAAAATGCCTGGAATTAATTTAAACTTGTTGTAACAGGCTTTCTAGGAAACAAAAAAAGACCCAAACTACAAAACTTTGGTTGCTGAATTGTTACAAAATGAAGTTTTGTCTAGACTTAAAGAAAGACATATGCTATTCTCCGGTGTTTCTGGATGGAGCGCAGATACTAAGGCCTATGGAATGTCAACATGATGACCGACTACTGTTGGATGTTAAAAAGGGAAAATTCACATGAACATAGCCGAAAAAGTACCAAAAGAAGCTTTGATGGAAAAATAAAACGTTTTTCCAAAGACTTATAGTAACATTACAACACATGTGCATCAGTTTTATGCTCATTTTAGCTAGGTATCTTTGATTTTTTTTGCTTTTACTTCATGTGAAAATAATAAAAACCATTCCAAAATATTCCGTTTTTTGTACTTTTTCCAAAAACTTCAATTTTATTTTGTAGGTAAGCCTTACGTGATAGAAAAAACCAATATCATTTTTGAAATCAGCTAAAAAACTACATAAAGATCAGTTAACTAAATCAAAACAATTTTTTAAAAAGTTTTTTTTGCAGACGTGTATTATTCTTCTGGGACCTTCGACACTTGTCATTCTGGCGACAAGGTCAGCCCAGCCCAACCTACCAAGCTTTATTAATTTGACCACGTCCGGGGCCTGGGATAGAGTTGCCACACTTGACAACTAATAGTACGTTTTCTCCACGCTTCCCACACTCTATCAGGTCCAAATATTCGACGCATTTATGAAAAAAGAATACAATCTGATATACATATGAGGTAATATATGCAAGTATAACAGTTATATGATTTTGAAACTAAATACACGAAAACTCAGTGATGGAAATGCCCTTTCTTCGAGCGTTCGCTGTCAACATGTCAAAACTAAAAGCAGAACTTGAATTCTACTTTCAAAAGGCTTCATCACTATTATTGCTTAGAAATTGTAACGAGTTTCTTTTTTTTTTTTTGTTGCTAAATTCGTCCGTCAGGTGTTTCTACCTATCTGACCTCACTCTACTGGGGACTGTCATTCCATACGGATGTATATCAGTGGTTTATATGGACCTTGGACCGAAAACCCCACAACCTGGTCACAAAATAAATAAGAAATAGTTTCCTTGCATGTTGTTACATATAGAAAGTTATTCAGTTACCGTTTTATAGTATTAGGGGGTATATTTCTCCCTAATTTTCCCTTCAAATCGATTTTCAAAGCATTTTCATGCTGGGGAAAGAAAACGAAACGTAACATAGTACTTTTAAACCTAAGAATATACGGAAAGCTACTTTTGTAATCAAGCAGTTAGAATATATTTAAATGTTAAATATTTGTAATCCATTTATGTATTAGATCACAGAAAATGTGGGTTATATTTTTCATATAACTATTTAAGAAAGGTATAAAATCATAATTTAAACGCTATATCGCAATAAAAGTAATTTAAATGTAGAAGAGAAATTGCTGGTAGAAGTAGAAAGCTGTATATTGCTGAATATCGTTCTCATGCATTCCCTTTAGTAAATACTGTTACTGTAGAACTCTAAAAGAGTTTATGTGAATAAGAGTTGTGTCTGTTTTAAAAAAAGAACATATCAAAATAAAAAAAGTAGTATATCTCAAGAAAAGAAAAAGTAAATGGCATTTGTTGTTTCCATCACAGAAGAAATAAAATGAATGAAGTTTTAGTTGATATATTTTATATACATCATTATTATTTATTATTTATTGAACAACTTTATAAAAATAAAGATGATGGATACCCGTAAAAAATAGGGGTAGAAATAAAGTCGAATAAGAAGTGTAAGGTTAGTAGGGAATCGGTGGTGAAAGTAATATGAGGAGAAAACTTTTCTTTTTTTTAAGTAGCAGCAAATATCATTAAAGATGTTTACGACTCAGGGGTATTTATCTCAAATATCCTGTGGGATATTAAAGTATATTGACTTATTAATCAATTAGAGAATCAGGGAGGAGTTGGGGGTTCCCCAAATGAAGGATGTCCTTGAGACTCGGCAGCTTAAGTGGCTTGGACATGTCGTCAGAATGGAGGATCCACAGGGATCCATTGAAGTCTATGGACTATGTCCCCGATGGTAGAAGACCCCGTGGCAGAACGAGAATGTCGTACCTCAAATACGTCGACCGTTTGTGTAAAAAAAGAAACAAGAATATGTGCCAACCCAGAAATCTTGCAAGTAACAGGGAATATTAGAAGTCCTGGTTATACGCTCCCCTACGCTGAAAGGCACTGAAGGGTATTGCAAAAGAAGAAGAAGAAGAAATGCTCAAACAGTTGCCATCATTAATTCAAATCAAATAATCAAATTTATCAGAGGCCAACTTTCTGAGATAAAGGTAATCTGTCCTATAAAAATAAGATATATTTTTGAGAATAAATATATTCTTATAAATATATTGTTACCTTCTGCTTGTATCTAG
The DNA here is from genome assembly GCA_964056705.1 of Troilus luridus. Lineage (NCBI taxonomy): Eukaryota > Metazoa > Arthropoda > Insecta > Hemiptera > Pentatomidae > Troilus > Troilus luridus. The sequence goes on along the minus strand of OZ057413.1, from coordinate 111,590,014 downwards.
GACTTCGAGGACACCTGAAAGGGGCTGGGAGAGGACAGGGTATAGTCGAGGACAACTAGGGAAACTAGGGTAAGAAATAAACCCATAACATTCATCTATCAAAATAAAGTGCTATTATTTGAAATACAAATTGCATTCAACTATTATTAATAAGGTATTAATATAATAATAATTACAAATGTATACCGAAATCCCCAGTCAACAAAATAAAACTCTAATTTAACATAAGATTCACCCTAAAGAATAGTACTAAATAATAACGTGCGAGCAGAACGAAATCATATCCCAGATTCCCCCTCAATAATCATAATTGCTAAAACCACTAATAAATTAAGAATAAAACAATTTCCTTAATCTATAACAATAATCAAATGCACTAACAATAATTACAAATTTAAATATTCCCCATCAGTAATCATTACCTCATAACCGCTAATTAATAAAACTCGATCCCTCACCTACAACCATAATCATTTACACTAACAAGGATTATGCCTTAATAAAAGATTCCCATCTGTTTTGTGGCCGAAACGCGCTGAATGGCAAAGAAAATAGTTAATTGTCAGAGTTGAGTGACGCTAATTATAACTGAACTACAAGCGGGCTTCACCTAGAATAAAAGTCTGACTGCATTATAAAGCAAAGTTCCTACCTTCCACCTGGTTTCTTGATCTGGTCCCTCGGCTTCTCACTGGCACCAGTCTTCAACTCTGACTTTGGGGGAAAAACGATCTCCTATTTGAAGGGTTATTCGAGCTAGCGTCAACATTCTTATCCTAGAGTCCGTGAGGGGCTACAACCTGGTGGTCATGGTTATCCCGAGAATCTCTTGAATTTAATTTAACTTTTTAAATATTCGATCCGACTCCACTTGTAGGTGACGGACATGCTGATTAATTTCCGTATTGGACTGACGACTCGGCTTCGCCACAGACAGACAATACCCCACTAACAGTATTTACCATTTAATAAACTTAAATTTCTGAGTCCGTTAGAATATAATATATAATTTAGGGAGCGGGGAGGCTCAGTGGTAGAGGACTGAGTTTCCATGCCGGAAACCGTGGTTCAAATCCCGCTGCAGGCCATGGCTTTTATTTAGACTGTTTGCAGCGGGAGATAGATCACATGGGATCTAGGACCTTCCTGAGGCCCACCCAGCCTCTATAAAATATTATACAAATAGGGTACTCAAAATAAGGGGGAAAAATCTGGCGGCTGAGCGTGACCTAGGACAAGTCACCTCCTTGCAGAACCGTTGTTCATGAAACAGCACAGTCTCTAGTATGTACTGAACCCCAGACCTTTCACGGGTTGTAGTGGTGCAGTTTTTTTTTTTTTTTAATATATAACATATATATCGGTTGATTCATATATATGTACATTCTTGGTACTAAAATTAATGTTGTTTAGTTAGTTAACGGATATTCATTTAAAAAACATTATTTTTTTCTAACTTTACACTTGGGTAAAACCCCTTAATCAGTCCTTTTTTGATTAATATTTTATATTTCAGTTGAAACATTATCAATAAATAATAATAGTTTTAAAAATCTTATATAATTAATAAATTTAAATCAATTTGCGCTATCGGTTTAGAAAAAGGTTTCAAGTCATAGGTTCGCAAAAAAATACAAAACAATTTATGAGTGAGAATAGGCTGAATATTAAAGAGGTTGGTAATTTGTTTCTAGACAAAAGGGGGGGCAAAAAGAACAAACCCTTGTTCGATGATGAATGTCTAAACGTTTGCCAAAAAAGTAAAGGCGGGTAATTAAAAGCTCAAAATAATACCAGCGAAAGCAGCATTGCCAACTTCCCCGACTTAATAAATCCTGCGTTTAGTTTTAAAAAAAAAAAGAGGGTGTTGTTAACAAACTAACAAATAATAGAGAGGATGACTAAGGTTATCTAGAAAAAATAATAGAAGTATAAGGAGAAATAAAAATATCAGCATCATGGTTGCCCGCCAGACACGTTGAATAAGCTCAGAACCATATTGATAATATTTTAAATGCGTTAGAATAATAGTCCGCTTCATGTGGTATAATCCGGCTGTGGCAGATAAATAATTTATTCTGTTTACAGACGTGATTGGAATTTGTGGGATCTTATCTGTGGCTCACTTCAATAAAGTGTGTACCCTTAATTGAAATAAAAACTTGGCGGTTGAGTGTGATCACGGACTTATCAACTCCCTCTACAACCTTTGTCCTAGAATCAGTATGGTCTCTACCAAGAACTGAACCTAAAACACTTTGTGGGTTTTAGTGGTACACGAAACAAAAATTGGTACACAAAGAGGAGCCGAGGACAGATCATAATAACTGCAGGGCACTATTAGTTAAATCACAGAACATACCGATAAAATTGTTGGAGACCGCTAAAGACCAATGTTTTTTTTTACTTAGTTGTTGAAAAATATTTCAAAAATAACCAATAAATAGAATTTCTCATTTTCTTTTCGTAGTTGTGTCCGTACTTGTCAATTACATCTAATTGACAATCAGCGATTGGCTGACATTAAAATAAAACCAAAACCATACTCTACTTTCTTCCTCCTCCGCATGTTTCATCTCGCATGTTTTTCTACAGGAGTTTTATCATTTCTGTTTACAATTTTATGGTTACCAGATGGCATAAGATACAAAGAAACAAAGTTTGTAATTGTTCTACAATAGAACTCCTCACTGAAATGTTGTTTGCACAACGCTGATCAATTTCTTCTGGTGTATTGCTCATTTAGTCCATTTGAAGGACTTTATTGTCGCCATCTGTCATCAGCAACAGCGAACCTACCTTATGATATATTTGATGATGTACCTCGTAAAAGCAAACTAAACAGAAAAGTTTTATTTTTATACAATAACTTATATGATTTTATTGATAAACTTATACTAACAACTAACGGCCATTTGTTTTGCTTTGATTTACGTCAAATGTTAGACCGCTGGGAACAGGGAGTGGTTTGCATGGAAAAAGAAAAGTGTTGTTTTAATTATTTCCCTCGTCATTTTTTATGGTCTTTCTCTCCATAAGAACTTTCTTTGCGCCTTAGCAAAAATATGAAAAACCAAATTAGCCGAATTGGCCGTGCCGTTCTCGAGTTTTGTGGTTAGGAAGGAAATGGCGATTCATTTTTATTATATAGATGGATGATAGATAAGATTCCAGTTATTTATTATATGATAGGGACTGAACTCAGAACCTATTAGGTCTACAGAGCTGCAGTTGGGCTCAAATTGTAGCAAATTTGATCTACTTTCAAAATGGTTACCTATGTTTTTTCCAAAAACGCACCGATTAGGAGATACAGGAAAAAACTGAAATAAATCCGAAAATGTCAAGGTTTTTCGGGCACCGAAGGTTTCCCTGGTCATTTTTACTGTTTTTTCTTCATAAGAACCTTTTTTGCGCCTTAAAAAAAGATGAAAACAAATTAGCCGAAATGGTCGAGCCGTTCTCGAGTTTTGCGGTTAGCAAGGAAATGGCGATTCATTTTTATTATATAGATAAATCATAATTATCTTTTTTTTTAGTGATAAGTGTCTGAAAAAACAAAGGGTTTAATAGCCCTTATCAGTGATCTAATACATATTTCAACAAGCAGGAGTATTTTTTATTTTATGAGCTGTCAGTGAAAAGTTGATAGTAGGTGCTAATTGGAGGGTGACTCGAGCCTTGAGTGACAACACATCAACCATGTCCCCGTCAGGCAAACTTTCTATCGATCCGCTCGTCCTTCTCTGCTTTTCCTCTAAAGATGTAGCCAAACCCTTAAATAAATAAATAAAAAATATAATATTAATCAAGAGAAATACCTCAAAGCCCTATAATTTTTAATTCCCAAAGAATACATTTATTTGTGTAGGAAAAACGTTTTCAAATACTTATATATTTTTTAATAAGAAAAGCTCAAAATAGACATAAAAACTTGTTAAGCTGTTAAATTCTATTCTATTCTCTAAATTCTCTAAATATTTATATATTTTTTCTTATCAGCTCTTTGAAGATTGGTGAGTGTATCCAGATCAGTATCTTGTTCAGAACTTAAGGTTTTGAGTTTAGAATTTTCCCAACTAATATCTTAAGTATATTATGCCTCTTTAGTGCTTTTTCTACACCAATGAATTTATTCTTGGGGTAGTAATAAATAGATTGGGCTATGAAGTATTTTTTTTTTCTATGAAGGCTTTATATTTCTGGCCATAGAACTACAAACCAATTTAAAAATAAATTCCCTCAGTTTATTCATTCCATATAAATGCCATTGGGCTTGAAGTGTATACCGACAAAATATCTTCCTGGATAGCCAACAGGTCATGAAATCGAACCAATTAAGTACCAAACCCAAGCCGTTTGGCGTGTAGTAGAAATACCGTTTTTTTTTTTAAATTAACTGCGCTTATATTTCCTCTTGAATTTCGTTTTATCTAGTTTCATTCCCTCGAATGACCAAGTTTTCAAAATGACCAAAAGTATTCACTGTTAAGTCTATATCACCAATATCTCAGGAGTTTCCACAAGTAATCATATAATATTCCGAACCCAACTTCTTTTTTTCTTTTTCATTCATTTAAGTTGCTGTAAGTTTGTATTATTGCTTGTGTTATTATGAATTACAGTGGAATAAATTCTGAGTAGTTACTAAAACTATTTAGACTTGTTCAAGACAAACTCGTAATGTGGATCAAATTATTAATTTTCAATAAACACTTGTTTTATGTTTAGTTGATTTTCTTTGGAATATCTTATTCTCCATATAATTTATACAGTTACCGCTAAAGGAATCAAAATTAATTTATAGTTTCCCCTAACATTACCTACAGCTAGCTTCACCTAGATTTAAACATTTTTCAGTTAGCATCAACTTTGAAATGACATATCCAAAACAGCTTTAGTAACTTTTTTGGTGTAACTGATCAACTACTTATTGATTACATTATAATTGTTTATGTAATATTTACCGCAGGGAAAGTATGTGGTCGAAAAATTAGCCTCAAACGGAAAATAGTTTAAGGTTTCTTCTGATACCACATTGGTAGTATCTAATAATTTCTTAACAATTTTCTGTTAATTATTATTATTCCAGAGTTGTCCTGTCGGTCCTCGGCCTTTTTTTCACATAGTAATCTACGGGAAGTTTCGAATCCTTTCGATTTTCCAGAACATTTTGATAAAAATGTAGTTAATTGTTAAGTAGGAAAATAAAAAGATTTTTTAAGACATTTTGAGACTAAACAAAATAAATCACTATACATATATTTGGTATTGTTTGATATTTTAGATAGACATTAGTTCCAATACTACGCAGTCAGTGTCGTCCTGTTGCAAGAAAAATGTACACTCCAAGCCATAGTTTTTTAAAATAGTGGCTAGTTCCACTAGCTGTGGAAATATTAACAAGTATAATTCAAGCATCGAGTTTGTACTTTTTTTTTCAAGAGATATTCTGGAATATATGATTTAAAAAAAAAAATTAATAAGTTTTATTTTTACAATAATTAGGCCTATAGAAGGTGTTATATAGCGATTGAAATAGATGAAATCCATTATGTAAGATTTAATAGAATAAATTGAAGAGATATTTGTATAGATTAATTTGTAGCACAAATTCGAAGAGAGACACTGAAATAATGGAATGGAAATGAAAAGATAATATAATCACATACTCGTTGAATTTGATTGGCTGGGTCAGCAATCAATTTACGCTGAAATCAATGAAAACTTTATTCCCTATGACAGAAATTAGAAATTTCTGAAACACTATCGAAACTCATCCCAGAACTTCTTTCAACGATGTTTATTATATGTTATAACAGGGAAAAGTGTACACGAGTCATCCGCGTCGAAACTATAGCCGACTGTTTAATCAAAACCTGACGTAACGTTAAGCGAATGAAATCGACCAGGGCAAAGTGACTCACGTTTAAAAGAAATGAGATAAAAAGGAGAAAGAAAAAAAAAAAGGAGTTAGGAATAAAATGCTTTGAAGAGATTCAATTTCAAAGAAGGCAGACTTTATTGGAACAAGAAAAGCGAGCTCCTTTCAAGATCTGAAATGGTGGCCGAACCGTTCGCAATTAAGGCTTCTTTGAAAAGACTTACATGAGAAGCGGTAAATTACAGGTGGAGTAGTCACCCAGGGCAGCCGAGCAGTCAATGGGTGAGGGTCCCCACGCACCTTTCTCTATCTTCTTTTTCATTACCTGGTTTCTCCATGTCGTTTTCATCTCCAACTATAACGCTCCTCCTGGTACAGAAGTTTTTGGCAGGCCTAGTAATGTCACGTTTTACTTTGGCAACTCCAAAAATGTATCGTAAATGTCTTAATTTCTTAAGTAGTCCGTTCCTTATAAGCTTTCCAAATATGTTTCAAATTACCGACCTTCTAGTTTCCCATTTTTTTTTTCAATTTTCAAAAAACATAATCATTTTCTCTCACCTAGGTCACCTTTATTTATCTTATTTCCAAACAAATAAACTTACTGAAAGAACTAGATACCTGATACAAAAATATCATCTGATCGCTCTGCAAAGCTGATTGGTGAGAAAAGCTGATATAGTAAGTTACCGTAGATGTAGGACAGTAACTAACGAGATAATTAAGTGTTGAATGACTGTTTGAGCAACCTCGAAATAGTTATTGGACCTTTCGATGAGAGCTCCGAAATGGATAAGGAAAATAAATTTCTGATTCAATTATACCAGATCGCATGTCATTTTGAATGTAACCTTTTATTAAACTAATAACATAAATCAAATTTCATAAATTAAATAACTAATACTTTTGAGAATGAAAACCAATTAATTAAATTAAAAGAACAATTTAAACGTTTTTATAATGAGAAAATGAAGTTATTAAAATTAACTAAATTACAAACAATTAATAACAAAATAAAACAATTATTATTTAATCCTACGATAGTAAATTTAACTCTATTAAATTACAAATAAATAAAATGATCAAATAAATCTATTACAAAATAATGAATGTTTATGCGGTGTTCTAATTGAAATTATATAATAATGAAACTCTTATCTGTCTGTCGAAGTAGTTTCCCGTAGATGGTAGATTCTCGGCAGGGCGAGCTGGATGTTGAGACGACAGAGGATTTTCGTCGGCAGGGCGAGCCAAGATGGTGAAACAATAGAGATTGAGATGATCGACTGGGTCAATTCGAATTGGTCGAATCGATGACTTAGTTTAAACTAATTACACCTGCAGGTGGGCAGTAAATTAGTATCAAAATTCAACTTTGGGCTCCTATAGAGCATACGATGTACACGGCTAAGGGCTCGCGTCAACACTCTCGCTCGGTCTAGCCGGAGCGAACAAAAGCCGATCGACTCTCTTTTGTTTTTCTCTCTTAACTTTTATAACATATGTTTTCACACTTTTTACAAATATTACACTTAATACTAAACAAATAAAATTACCTTTAAAGTTAAATTATTCTAAACAAATATGAAATAAACGTTTAAATTATTATATTAAATAAAAATGTGAAAAATAAGAAAAGATAATCTTTCTTTTACGAAAACAATTATTTAATTTTTATGATTAAAACTAATAATATTTTATAAGGTTATTACTTCATCTGGCCTTAACAATGACTTTCTTTTAAAATATTCTGGCCGTCATTTCTCTTTTGGAATATATAGAGCTATGTAGTATTACTTACATTATTTCCATCACATTAGTTATTTATCCCGTTGCAATACTGATTTAGTGAGGAAAAGTGCTAGGCCTCAAAAAGTGTGTGTGACATTCTACCTACATTATTATTATTTTGAAGTAATTAACTAATCAGTTATTACCTTGGACTATGCTTTATTTTCGCATTCTGTGTCACATTGCTACCATAAAATTTTGTTGTCGTTTACATGGTGATTAGCTGTTGTGAGGCTCTCTTACTCCCAACTTTAAAAAAAAAATATGGTAGAATAACATTTAAAAAAGAAGTTAATTAGAAATGGCTAAAAAAAGTGACATTAGTTACCGTCAAAAAACATTTGATCTACTGAAAAAAATTGTTATTTTAGCTGCTACTGCACAAATTCAAGGCATACTTTATCATTATCTATAATATCTACTAGACAAAAATAAAATAAAGAAACGGAAACAAATTTGTCAGAGTTGCGATAAGTTTTTAAGAAAGATTATAATTGTATGAATAATTAGATGAGTGAAAACTATCTATGACGATCAGCGGACGTAAGGATACCTTAATAATAAAAATTTTTCTCACTTTTTAAATTTTATAATATACGTCTTAAACATAAAAAAAGAAAATGAAATTGATGGAAATCTTTTTCCCAAGCTCAATATTAATTACAGGTACTTTTTAAAAAGTTTCAATAAGGATTAAAAAGTATATTTATTAGAAATATACGAGAAATTTCCTATAATTTTCGAAAATCTATTCTTCTCAAAATATTTACTGAATTGTGTCCAGAATATAAGGAACTGCTAATGAAACTATATAGTATCTACCTATTGTGAAAATCAAGGTAGTTTATTTTCAAAAAGAAACAGTTAGTGTTTAAAAAGACAAAAATTAATTAAATATTTCCTATGATGTTCTACATTTTTTTTTAAATCCTTGATTTCTTTAACTATAGCTCCTTTGTTATTAGAACTTAAGGAGATAAACATAAAGAAAATAGCGGACATGTTTAAACTCGATTGATTTATCAAATGTCCAAAATGCTTGGTCCAGTCAAGTGATGTTGAGATTGAAGAGGATCGTGTTTAATGTATAAGAAAATGGTAAAAGGGGCTGGATAGTTGTTTGCACCTACGTCGGCTGGAGCTGGAGGATGAAGAACTCTGTGATTGATGAAGATTGACTTGCCCTGGAGAAAAAACAGGCTCCAGGGATGGCGGGTTCTTATGGAAGCAACTTGGAGAAAAGTCACTCCCCGCTCCTGGGTCCAAGCCGTCCCTAATTATCGGGCATTAATCACGCTCCATCTTTACCAGCCTTTCAGCCCGAGTCTTTTCTTATTATAATTATTTGTAATCACCGATCATTTATGACGTAGAGAGAAAGGCTAGAAAAATAAATAAATTGGCTGGTAAACAATTTTATTCAGACTAAATATATAGACTAAACAGATACGTTAAAAGTAATTTAAAAGCAAAAATTAAATTATGCAAATAACTGGACATTCTTCTTATTGAAGAAATAATCGATCAAAACTCAATAAATCAAAACAAAACTATTTTTAAACATGAATTGGTATATAAGATGTCTAAAGGAAACGATAATAATATTTATAAACTGAACATTTTAATTTTTAAATATATAATGATCATATAATTTATTATTAAAAATAACATCTGAAGAAAAACAAATCATATGAATTTCGGATGTCAACATTTTATTTAAGAAAGTGTATTTTATGGGGATAGTGATGCTTGAAAATCTCTTTAATATAAACATCTGCCCAATTTCCATTTAACTTAAACTAAAATAAATTAACTTGCACTTTAGAGGTTTTCAGACTTTGTATGATCATTTTTATTTGCGTCCAATCTCTCGATATTGATAATGGTTGTTACTATTTTTATCATTATTAATTTTTTTTTCTAATATATCTCAGATTCTTCTGGAATTATTTATTAGAAATTAGAGAACTCAAGGGAATGCAAACAAGTTTATTGATTTAAGTATTTCTTCACAATAATGACGGAGACTAAAAGAAATGTCTTCTGTGCTAATTTTATTATAATTAATACATTAAGCTATTATCTAAATCTCGAAGGTATTTTATACCTTCCTTGTGATTTAAGCATCAGACCATTCGATGCACTGAGTATTATAATCACCAGCACTTTTTCTATCATTGTATTATTATTGATTTAAAATAATTAGATTTGTTTCATGATTACATTGCAAAAATAAACCAAAACATAGCATACTATGAAGTATGTGTAGTAGGAGATAGGGCGTTACATCACAATAAGGAAGCAGTTCAGATCAAACGCTTCACGGGTCATGAATATTTCAAAACAGGCTATGATTTGGTTCGGTTGAATTATGAAGGGGTTTCTCTCTTTGAACTCTTTCCAGCCAAGGCGGTTGATTCATCTACACACACATCGGCACTTCAAGTTTTTTTAAAGCAAATATTGATGTTTTCATTTCAGTTTGACGTGTTATAACTTGAATGTATAACTTCTTAAGCATCTGGGGATGTTGAACCAGAAAGTAAAGTAAAGATACGTGAAATTCTAAAAAAAAAGATTTTAGCAAGACGAACTTCATATTGAAATAAAAATGAGTAGTTTTAAAATATATTCTCCAGCATATTAACCAAGTATTTACTATATGGTAAGTATCATTGCTATGGCCTTCTTGTAAGAAATATCCCAACAACTCGAAACTGAAATCGTTTCAAGTGAGTAACAGAATCGTTATTTCCCAATTCTTGGGTGACTTATGAATTCATCTGGTGGCTACGAGAGAAATAGAATGTAAATATGTATGTGTGTGTCTGTGTGAGGGAGAGAGAGGGAGTGATAGAGATTTGTAAGAAGCAGATTGAATTCGTGAGGACTTCAAATATCTCACATTTCAAATATCTTTTACTACAGTTACTGTTTATTTCTCGCGTACAGGTAAATCATACCAAAATACTATACATGCATAGACACACCACAGAACATTGAATAGACTAGAAGCGGCAAACGCTAGTTGTGGGTTGGGACCAGCTCTGAGACGTGTTCCCCCTCTCCTTTAACCCCCTTGGGCCATTGTTGCCCATTCATTCGTAGTTCGGACGTTAGTTCTAACCACGATCAGACCGTCTTATTGTTATTACGCTTGTTTGTTTCTATTATTGATTCACGTTCGATATGTTTTACTTCCTTAGTAATTTATTTTCGAGTTACTCTAGTTGTATAAGTTTAATTACAATACGCCTTGTTGTGTCTCCTTAGGATGCTGTACGAAAAAGCCCGATAAACAATCAGTACCTCCAATAACATTTCACACGTAAGTTTATTATTCCTTTCATTATATAAAACAAATTTTTCTCAAATAATATTCTTTTAGAATTTAAAGAACATTAAAAGATCTCATTAACAATTACTTATTAGTTATTATGCTAAATAAAGAACAATACGTGTTGAATTTAAATGGACCACATCTTTGTTGTTGATCAATAAAATTGCAAAGCAAACACATAATTATAAGTACCTAAAAAAAGTTTGCGGAATATTTCTTAAGAAAAAAATTTTTTTATAATATTAGTTTTATTTTCTTTTTAATTTGACCTCGGTATTTTATTCTTTCGGGTTAGCTTACCGTCAGAAGAAATTGAACAAGAAAAGTGGGTTCAAGCAATAAGAAGGAGAACTGGAAGCCCACAAAAAGCAGCCGGTTGTGCTCCAAGCACTTCAAAGAAGAGGATTAGGACAAATCGTCTCCATTTTACGTAAAACTTAAAAATGGCGTTGTCCCATCAGTTTTTGGTAGTTTTCCCGAATATCTGAAACCTAAAGTTACTCAGGTAATAAATATATTTGTCAGTTACTTGAGCACGACAGGTTTATGTATTATTATTATTTTTTTTTTTTTTTTTTAGGAGAGACGAGCCATTAAAAGACACACGTCTCCGATTCCACGTGTGAAAAACGCTCGATCCCCAGACAAAAAGAAATTAAAAAAAATGCTAAAATTTGCGGACGACAAGTTGAGTGAATTGACAAATAAAGTAAATCAAACATCTTCCCAACTTGAACAAATGACTTCAAGTTTTAATGTTACTCAGAAGAAACTGTGCTCAACCAAGAATTCGCTGAGAAAAAAAAGAAACAAGCTTAAGAACCTTCAAAAAAGGGCAAATAGATACAAAAAAAAAAAGTGCACAAACAACAGCACGAATCTTCATCTTCATGTGGTGATTTAATTCCGCTTGATAAAATAAATATACTCGAAGTAGAGTATCATGTCACACCATGCCCGGTAGAAAATATCAACGAAACCTCCTTGAAGAAAAGAATGCTGAAAGAGGACGCAACAGAAATAGGTAAATTTAAGTTTGTTTTTTTATACTTTTGTTTATTATTATTTTTAATATCTTTTGTATTTCTAATGCGCTTGTATAGAAAGACAAGAATTGGAGCTGAATGAGGAAGAAGTTTGTCTAGATCTCCCATCAATATCGGAGTTAAGTGTTTTGGAATATGTTGATGCGGAGGATCCTCACATCTCGAGAATGACACGAGATATTGTTGAATATATTGGTGGTAAAATTGAATATTTTGTATTCTGTTATCTATTATACTCAATGTAAATGTTTCACAATTTTCTAAGATTCATCGTGAGGAAATTGAACCTTGTTCTTAAGTGTGAGGGCTGCTTGGAAGGTGTTGAGGCTGTCATCTCAAGTTATGATGCTGATGGAAAGGGCTTGCTTGCTGTAAAAGATCGTGGGGAGCTGATAATTCCTGCAAAATATGTAACTAGCATTAGTGAAATTTGTGGAAAAATATTCCAGGGACAAGAAAGAAAAAAAAAAATTTCTCTATTAACATAAAATCATTATCTTTCGATCTTAATAAAAGAATGCGTGGGAAAAAACTTTTTTCCCCAATCACACTTTTTAGATGAAGAAATTTATTATTATTCTCTAATAAAGTCTATAGGGAAGCTTTATTTTAGAACGAGGATGTACTATTATGTTACAAAAAATAATGTCAGCGTTCAAAAAATTAGATTTTTTTTCAAAGAAGCTAGTTTTATTTAAGGGCCAAGAATTAATTGTATCAAACGAAAATGAAGTTCAATGAAAATTGTGAAATAATATTTGTAAGAAAAAATAAATAGTTATAAACTACGTTATCTAAATATTTAAAGTCCCAATTTAAAACTGTCTTATGAACTTATATGACGAACTACACCCAATATAAAACTTTAAAAATCATTATGCACTCCTAAAAAAATTAAAGGATCAAGTTGTTACTGTCCATTGTTCATTTCATGCGCATTTTAAGAGAGGATTGTCCATTCAATTATCTTGAGATTAATTAGATGGTAGGAGTGGGGGGTTTAGTGATGGGGCTCACTAGTTCTTTCTGATTGAAGTTAGTCAGTAGTTTACCCAGTCCATGTTGAGTGTCTCTACATGTGTTTGCCAGCGCTGAGGTCGGCCTATATAGGTGAATAGTGGGTTCCTGCAGTGTTGTAGGCTATGAAAGAACTTGATATGCCTCCGTGTGATGATTACATTATTTATTTTTTCCAATAATGTATTTTCATATTTTTTTTTGTTCTCTCGTTCTCCTAAATGGGAAAGCACAAAAAGATCCCAACGGAAATTGAAAGAAAATTAGAAAAAAAAAAAAATGGAATAGAAAAATGTTTGTTTTTATTGTAACTAAATAAATTTAATATGTCATAGATATTGTTTGTCACTCGATAAAAAGATTAATAACATAAAGGCGAAGCATGAGGCCGGATGAGGTGATGCCATTCCCACTCATATGACAAGCCCCGGGCTAGCGCTTCTTGTCTATTCAATGTTCTGTGTCTTCAACCAACAAACCAAGGCCCTGCCTTGGGTTCTATAATTTCATTAGGAGTCGTAGTTAAGTTTATTAGGTATTCCTCTTGCTAACAGACTATTTAAAGTTATTAATTAAAATAGAACATTTAAATAACAAGCCTTTGTACTCTAAAACCTAGTACACACTTAGCGACAAAGTCGCAGAACATTGTCAAGAACTGTCACGATACATTGCGAAGCGTCCACGCCTAGCGCACTTGACGATTCAAGCCAGTGGACTAAAAAAATCGACACGATGTCCAAACAAATTACTATTTGTGCTGTTAACTTGCGCTTAAATAATATAAGGTTAATTAAAAATAAAAAGTGTAACCCTAAACGTTACTGGAAGAGAGTACTATCAGAAATTTTTTTAGGATATGGATGTTTTTCTCCATATCATGATATAACGTGTCATATTTTTTAAAGAGTTGCCTTTTTTTTTCTTTTTTTTTCTTTGCACCTTGGCTTTTATAAATTTTTGACAATAAAATATTAATATGATACATCACATCTCTTGTACTGCACCTGGTGCATTTTAAGAGAGGATTGTCCATTCAATTATCTTGAGATTAATTAAATAGTAGTTTACTCAGTCCATGCTGAGTGTCTGTACATGTATTTACCAGCGCTGAGGTCGGCCTGTCGGTGTAAGTGTGTTGAATGGTGGGTTCGTGCAGTGTTGTAGGCTATCAAAGAACTTGATATGCCTCCGTGTGATGAAATCCGTTACCGTCGGTAGTCCGAGGGTCTCGTGTATCATGTCTGATTTCGTCCTTTATAGAGAGGTGTGCCTTACTATACGTCTCAGTATACGGTTTTGAAATTGTTGGAGCCTTTTTGAAGTTGTTGGTGAAATGTGGATACCAAAGCGGTTGCCTCGTTCTTGACTGTGTCCTGGCTTACTTCCTTATGTAGCTTCGCCAAATGGTGGGCCGGGCATAGTCCGGGCTGGAAGCCGGTCTGATACGGTGGGATTAACGCTATTTCCGAGCAGTAGGTTTTGAGATAATTAAGGGTAATTTTCTCAAAAACTTTGCCCATGTGCGGAAGTAAGCTAATAGGCCGGCAGTCGGCTGGCTGATTACCATTTCTTGCTGGCTTCAGCAGCGGAAAGAGGATAGCTCTTTTCCATGCCTCAGGAAAGTATCTCAGCCTGAGACAGGAGTTGTAGACGATTCGTCAGGTGAGCTATGCCTCTTCTTGGTAATTGTTTCAGGAGTATAGTTTGTATCCCGTCGTGGCCTGGGGCTTTATTCCCTCGCGAACGACGGAGTATAGCCTTCAGCTGCTTCGGAGATACATACATATAATTATTTCCCACTTCTTCGGGATTTCGTTCGTACTGATTGTTCGACGGGCTATAGTGGCACTGTAGGGATCAGCGAACTTAGTGGCTTCTTCATTTAAGTTGGTCACGATGGATTACTCGGAGCACTGTGCAGTCCGCCATTGTTTCATGAGATTGCGAAACTGAGTAGTAAGGGAATTCACTACCGATTTCACCTCATGATCCCTGGTCCTGTACCATTTATTCTCCCCCTTATTGCGCAAGGCGATAAGTGGAAGAATGTGATCTGGTAGGAGACGCAGTGCTGGCGGAAGTGGCTTAAACTTTGTCTGCGGCATCAGTGATAGCATCTGTGAAAAACTGTATATATTCGTCTATTTCATTCGGCGTACGGAGAGTAGGAACTGTTGACAGATTATGATAAACCTGTGCTTTGTAGGCCTCCCAGTCTGCCTCTTGATATTTATATTTCGTTGGTGGAGGTGGGGGTAGCGCTTGTCCGTCTAATAGATAAAGCACAAACCTATGGTCGGTTGTTACGATGTCAAGCGCAACGCAGTCAACAAAACGGTGTGGCTGGCGAGTGAGCAGGAGATCAACCGTGGATGTGTATGTCGCATTCGCCCTATGTATGAATGTGTAGGTGTTTGGGTGCACCACGGTGTAGGGCGTTACTAAGATAATTTTACCAGGTACGCTACAAGAGGTATTATTCCAGAGGGTATGTCGAGCGTTAAAATCGCCCACGACCCAATGGTTTGTCCTCTTGGCGCACTCGTTGAGCAATCTCGAGAATTCCGCCGGTGACGATCTAGGCCTCCTGTACAGCCCTGTGATGACGGTGGGCTTACCAAGGAGAACCTGTATGGTCTTGTGGTGAATTTTTGGGTCCATGGTTGCTACTGGTGGGGGTTGCTCCCTCCATCTTGTTCCATGACGAATGGCAGTCATGACCCCTCCTTTTTGATCTACTGGTTGGTCTCCCGTCACGTCGTAGCCGGGCATGTTTATAGGCTTGAAATTTATTATGGTGTCAGTGAGGATCACTACAGTTGGTTGGATCTGTGCTATTAGAGAATATACCTCCGTAATTTTAGGCATGAGTCCGTCATTATTGAAATATAGTGTTGTTAGTGGGTTACTCATTTTGTCAATAGTGTGGAAAATAGTTCTAGAAGTTTATTTGCGGAGTTAGTAAAATTAGTGATGTTTGTCATGAGGTGTCCTACCCAGGGGGGAGTTTCGTCATAACGAGTCCTGTCAGCGTATGTCTCCGGTACGGTCCCATCAACCCCCACCGGTAATTTTGTTCAGTGAGGGATGGTGAAGTAGCCTTAGTCCTAAAGCCTACTTTTTCCTTAGGTTGTCTATTCTCTCCTGGAGAGCCTTCCTTATCTTGCATCCCGTGAATGACGCCGCATGTGTTTCTCCCCAGTTGCTGCGTTTGAGTGGTGAAATTCTCTTGGGCACTCCGCCACTGGATGTGGGCCAGCACAACGGACACAAACCACTGTACGAGAACAGTAGTTTTTAGTGTGCCCAAACTGCTGACATCTGAAGCATTGAACGATCCCTCTTCGCCCTTGATATGGTTTTACTGTGAACCTTACACTATGGATAGCCTTCACTGCCTTTAGGTCTTCAAGCTTGACACTAGCTGAAGGTCGTGAGTAGGATAAGGGGTTATATCATTTTTCCTACCGTCTTTGTCGCTTTTTCGTAAACAGCGGATGTCAGGGATTCCCTGAAGCCGCTCCATTTTCATTAATTAAATTAGCTGCTCCATTAATTTCATCAATCTTGATTTATAATTATTATTAAAAATAGATCTTCCCTACTTGCCTGTGAATATTTAAAAGTGATTCTTCGTGAATTTATCTGTACGTAAACCTCTACATTTCAACTTGCACCAGGAATCCCCTGAAGCATAACCCACCCGGAGATCCAAACAGGGGAATAGTTTACCTTCCTATAACGAGATCCATTAGAAAGATCCATGACTGGGGGCCGCTAACATGGTTGGTCAGTGAGTCCATCGGACTTAGTATGAACTTCCAAGAAATTCCCACCGACTATCCCCAGATCTGCCCCCCCCCCTCCCCCATGGCCCGCCTCCCCTACGAGGTAACGAGATCCACGCGGGGCGTATTGCCCAAAATATTCCTAATATTATTCTTTCAAAATTTGTTAAGCGAATAAGAATGAAATAAAGATGATTCTGTTGTTATGATACTTGATTGTATTTTGATAAAAGTAAGAACGATTATTTTTCCCATTTGTCAACTGAGTTTCAGATGGAATAGCCAATTTAAAACAAGAAAATTAGTATAAGCGAATTTTGTGAAATATCAAAGAATCCTTAGCGCCAATGGTTGAAGAGTCTTTTAGAGTTTTTAAGCATTACAGAAGAAGATACAACTCCATCACGAAGCTAATTCACGTAAGTAATGTTTTTATGGGGACCTTATAAGAGTAAGACACTATCATCTGTGATCACAAGTGTCTATAATCCCCAAATTTTATGTTGAACAAGAAAATCATGGTTATTTTATACATTTTTCTTAATTAATTCTTTTAGCTTACTTTTACTTACATATTATTTTTTAACACCGCGGCCCTACGTCCCTGAGTCCATGCGAGAAGAGATTTTTCACCGCCTGCACGGGCTCAGTCATCCTGGGATACGAACCTCGAGGCGGCTGGTCACACAGCGTTTTTTCTGGCTAGGCACGAACAGTGACGTCTCGAGGTGCGGTCCTTGTTGTAATCGTTATATTATACGGATAACATACGTTTATCCGGATATGTTACAACCAGAGATGTGACTTATTTGGGATACAAGTATCTGAAATACAGATACAAGATACAAAATATGTATTTTCATCTCGTATCTAAAATACCTTTTAAAAATTAATTTTGTATCATTTATTTAAATACCTTTAGTTTGGTGTCTTAGTATTTTGTAAATACTGTTTGCTAAAATACTTTAGTAATAGTTATCTATGCATTTATTCTCAAAATGTGACAAGATTCTATGGTGATATAAATTTTAAATGTCACCATAGTTAAAACTGAACACGCAGTTGAGATGAAAATCTAAAATACTGCAGCTATCTGCTTGTTGTCATTGAAGAAAATCTAAATAGCATGTTTTAAAAAGTGTTTGTTGCTAAAGCCTGCAGCAATATTAGCCAGTTTCACATCCGTTCTTTAAAATGAAGTGGGTACCAAAAGAGTAGAGAGAGTACGTAAAATAACTTATGCTGACTGAAACAGAAAAATAATAATTGAACTGTAAACAAAAATTCCGAGGCTTTAGACAACATTGAAGGTGTTACAAAAAAAACAACTCAAAAGATGAATATTATTACATGTTTTTAGAGGATTCTGATTCCTCTATCGCAAGTGGCGAAAACACAGAGTCTACTTGCACCACCGCTGGCTTAAAAACAATGCAATACCTAAATAATAAAGATACCAGTTTAAATGCTTATCCTACAATTAAAAAAATATTTTTCATATATAACACCTGTTGCCAAGTTCTGCCCCTGTGGAGCGACTCTTCCCTTTTGGGGGGATTATGAGGCCTCATCGAAGAAAAATATAGTGATAAATTGTTTGAAGTACTGGTTTTACTTAAGTCTCAATTAAAACATGAAAAATATAATATTTTATCTTTCCACATTTGCGCGATCAACGTGATCTATTCGGAAATAATTCATGCTAAACAAATTTTACATTATTACAATAGTATTTTATAAATAAAAAGTACTTAAAAGATACGTATTTTTTGTATCTAACATTTCAGATTACTTGTACATCTCTGGTTAATACATTTGACGTATTTTACAGTTCCAAAAAATATAAACTTTTTTTTTTTAATTTGCACCCAATCATGCCACACATTGCACAGAGAAGTATAACAACAATTGATGGAATTTATAACGGGAGTGAAATAAATATATTTTTTTTATATATCCTTTATTAACAGATCGGCTATTCCTAGCCTTATATGTTTTGTTTTTAATAATGGATTTTAAATTTTAACATGCGGTAAAAGTTTGGGTTTCGTCTCATTAATGTGTTTCGTCTTACTAATTTGGTACTTTTTATTAATTTTTGAAATTTGACGGGGTGTTTTAACAACAATTTCTCCGGATGAAATTACACTAATGTCGTCACGTTTTTCGTTTTCTTTATCTATATATTCTTCTTTGTTGATTTCTATTTGTTTTTTCACCGCAATATGTATTATTTTTAGATTTGCATGGTAGTCGTTTATAAGTTGGTCTTGTATTATAGGGTGATCATTTATGTCATTTGTATTTAACCCAAAAGTTATTTCGTTCGGTGTCATTTTTAGCTTATTAATTATCGAGTTATTATATATTATAGTAGCCAGTTTTAAAATTTCTTTAAAGGATTTGTCTGGATGTTCTGAATTAATTACGCGCATTTGTTCGAATAAAGTTGAACTTGCTCTTTTTAAAGCTCCAAATGAATTTGCTTTTTGCGGTGTTGTTTCATGTTTTTCTATGTTTAAATAACTTAAAAGATCTTTAAAAACTAAGGTATCGAATTCGCGTTCACTATCCGTGATTATTCTTTTAGGTTTCGGAAAATTATTTAAGTAACTTATAAGAGCAATGTTTGTGTCTCTTTGGTTATTTGTGTCAGATAAATAAGTAAATATTCGTTTTGAAAAAACGTCGAATATACAATGAACGTATTTTTTGATAGTCTGATATAATTTCAACTCTCTGGTCTTTGTCTGTTAAGTCTGTTACGGGATTAAAATATCTTTTTAGTCTATTGGTTTGGAATTTCACCCTAAATAATTGGCTGATTGTAAGATAAATTTTTTCTAAGAGGTCATTCTCGGTTTGGAATTTACTGTTTGTTGAACAATATATCCCGTGGTATATATAGTACGTGGTATTCGGTCTCACGACTTCTAATAATAGTTTCTCTATATCTTTTTTATCCTCGTGTCCTAAAATAAATAATTCACTTCTATATTTTTTCCCGAACGGTCGCGTGTTTTTTGTTTCGGAAAATCCTTTTCGTATAATTAATTGATGTTTATCTATATTACGAACGAAATAACTTTTGGCTTAAATACAAACGACATAAATTATCACCCTATAATACAAGAACAACTTATAAACGACTACCATGCAAATCTAAAAATAATACATAATGCCGTGAAAAAACAAATAGAAATCAACAAAGAAGAATATATAAATAAAGAAAACGATAAACGGGACGACATTAGTGTAATTTCATCCGGAGAAATTGTCGTTAAAACACCCCTTCAAATTTCAAAAATTAATAAAAAGTACCGATTTAGTAAGATTAAAAATAAACGCATACCAGTAAAATTAAAATTAAAAAGGTACACGAGAAAAATATCAAAAAACCAACGCGAGAGAAACCATTAGAATAGGAAATTAACGAAACAATGCGAAATTTAAAAGACAGAATATACGACATACAGCGCTAGTGGAGAGGATGGAGCCAAACAGACTGTCGAAGAAAATGCTCTTACGAACAGCAGGGAAGAAGAAACGAGGACGATGGATTGATGACGTGGGACCAGGGACTGAAGTTTCAGTGGTTTCATAGGGCTATACTGAGTCCATTAGCAGGCAGCCACTCCTGCTACTGGATTCAGTGAAGCGAACCATCCACTATAAAAAATGGGTAACGAAACCACAGGCAGAACCTCATGGGTGGTTTGGAATCCTGCCTATCTCCTAGGTAAGTATTTTATTCTTCTTTTACTTCACTCCAAGTTTCATTCTGCTTCGAGTTGTTCTAGCCCAGGATCTGCATTTTTCTCTGTCCCTTCCCATCTTTGTCGTCCCCTGGAGTCTTCCCAATAACTAATCGATACACTTGCTGTTCTTCTCTTACATATTTATTTTTTATATTCATAAAATAGAAGAGCAGAGGGCTCAGACTGTCTTCTTTGCCCATCGAGAAGTATCCTGTTACTTTCAAAATTAATGCCACTATGAATTCTCTGGAAAAGGAAGCCTGGCTAAGCCTTAAGGCTGTGGTGGAATGATTTCTAGACAATAAGAAAGGCCCCAATACATATGTTGAAAACACAATTTATGAAATAAACATCGATCAAATATTTAATAAACGCAGCATTGTGTTACCAACTATGCAACATGTTTCCTGGAAAGAGGGAAGAGGACAACAACGCGAGGCTGCACATTTTCAATGCCGTATAGCTACCTACTTTTCTCTATGGATGTGAAAGCTGGGTCCCATTAAACAAACACTGGAGCAATTAACAACCGCAGAAAGGATATACCTGAGGAGAGTGGCTGGCCGAACCAGAAGAGTAGCGGTTGAAAACGGGCAGCTGAAATGGTTTGGCCAATTTTTGCAATGTACATATGGGGAAGAATATTTATTGAATATTATTTTAATTGGAATCTGGTTGACCTTCCTCTTCAAAATAAAAATATTTATATGATCACAATAAAATTAAAATATTTTTTTTTTCAAATTTTGTTAAGTGTGGTATGAAATGGTCAGAGGGTGCAGGAAATGATTATACAAAATAAGAATCGCTTATTTTATTGTGCCTATGATATAGGCCATATTCAGGGCTGAGAAAAAGAAAAAAGAAAATAACTATATAAAATATTGCAGTACCAATGAAGAATAACAGTTTATATAAACAGCAATTATAAGAATAAAAAGAAATACAGAGAGTAGGATGAATTATGAATAACTGGTGAGAAATAATAAGAATCGAAAACATACTAAAACAATAAAAAATATGTTGTTTGTAAAATTACAAATAATGATATATATAAAAATTCTATAAAAAAGTTAAATAACAGAAAATTATGATTTTTAAATGTATTTAGTTATATCATTTGATTTTGAAATATAATGATTACCATGTTATTAGTAAAATCACAAGTAATAATGCATATTAAAAAAATAGTATAAATAACAGACAATTATGATTTTTACATGATTTATTTATTACATGATTTATTACTTATATATTTATAAGTTATACAAATAGTAATATATGAAAAAATTGTATACAAAAGTTGAGATAAAAAAAGAAATTAGAAATTTTCAAGTTTTATTTTGTCTTATCCTTTTATTGAATTAGTGGTCCATTTTTAGGAACTGTTGCAATGATTATCATTCTTTATTCACTTACTTTATTTTGTTTTTTTTATTAAGTCTTGGGGCATATTTTTATTTCGGTACTATTAGCATAACTATCTCTTATAAAATCGGATGACGAAAAAAAAGATAGTGCATTTGCATACATTTACTTAAAAATAATGATTTACTTTAAATTGAAAAAGGGAAAGGTCAACAGAGACATTAAATAAATGTTAATACATCAGTGGAAAAATTCCAACTAAAAACCTTAAGTCTCTAAACTAAAACAGGACATTGAAAATACCTGATTTAATTTAAATTTTATGCAAAGGAGTAGTTTTGAATTCCATGTCAAGTTCAAGGAATTTTGCAAAAACAGTGGCATAATCCAGAAGTACAAAGCACCCGGACATCCGGCGACAAATGGACTGGCGGAAAGATACGTCCAGACATTAAAATCAAAATTACAACGCATGAGCGGATCGGGGCTAATACATCATAAATTAAGGGAAATATTATTTCGGTATCGAGTTACACCACTGCAGAACGGAAAAACACCGGCGGAGATGTATTTACAGAGAAACATAAGATCCCGACTAGATAGTTTTAAACCCCCAAGAACAAGGCTCAGTAAGACGGACGTTACAATCCCTTTACCGCTAGCCAGACAATTCGACATCGGAGAAACTGTAATGGCGAGATGGTACCAAAACAACAAGCCAACGTGGAAAATTGGTAAAATTACACAGAAATTCAGCCGATTACACTACCAAGTAACGTTACAAGGGGGTTACAGCCTAAAACGACACGTAAATCAGTTGAGGAAGGCTGGCTTAGCAGATGAAGAACCGGACAAAACACCAACGGCAAATAAAGAAATAGAAGAACCAAAATAAACCGATTGGTCAACCCTTTTATGGTCGACTAACCCAGCTACAACAGAGACAACGGAGTTCCCTGAGTCACAAGAGACACAAGAGATACCACCTGAAGTACCACTCCGTCGCCCACCAAGACGTCGTCCCCCGGACCGCCTAAATTTGTAAGCTCAAAAAAAAAAATTTATTACATTTGTTTAATGTATTTCATTAATTAATTCAAGTAAAGGAATTCTTTTTTTTTACTTCAAAAGTATTTAAAAAAAACAAAACAATTTGTTTAAGATTTTTTCATTAATTAATTTCATTTCAAAGACATTTATTTCAAATGTAAATTGTCCAGCATTATCTTATGCGGGGGGAGAGTGTTTTATCCCCACGAGTTGCGCGCGCATGAGATGAGTTGTGATCATGTGTATATGTAACCATATATAATTTAATAAAACAGATATTGTGCCACATTGTGTTTTTAATATTATGAATACCTAAACGGCGACACAACAGACCTTGAACATCCGATTTTTTTGTTTACAACGCGATTTTTATACTTCTCTATAGTTTGCTTTATATTCCGTTTGAAACTATTTTTCTCTAAATGGACTATTATAGGTTTATTAAATTTAAATGTATGTTGTGTATTTCTAAAATGTGTAGTGAGAGGTGTTTGATCTGGTTTATTGGGGTTTTATTGTTATTGAATCACAACTATATTTGTGTTGGTACACTCAACGTTACTAGTACTGTTCCGATGTCCTGAAATAGGATTTACCCCATTTAATCTTCACATTGTATTTCGTACACGACATTTGATTTTATCTCTAATTTATCCGAATCTTTGGTTTTTGTAAATAGTCTTGACGCAGTGGCAGTGTTTTTGAAAGTAATTGCGAAGTCATAGTTACTTTTATTACCGGTGAATGTTTTTGCTAGTCTTTCTGAAAGTGTTGGTATATAGGGTATTGTACAGTATTTTTTAGGATTGGATTCATTTAGGTTGTTTTGGTTAGAAAGTGTTTTTTTTGTGTTTTTAGTAAATTTTGAAGGAGGCTGTGCGGATAAACATTCTTCAATAAGAGGTCCACTATGTTGTTTTCGGCTGTTTTTTGGTGTATTGGGGATGATAATTTTCTCGCGTGTTTTATTAGGTTTTTAGCCGTATTTATTTTATATCATTTGGGGGACTGGCTTGTGTAGTGTATGTATCCACCAGAGTGAATAGGTTTTTGCCACCATTTAGTTTCTATTTCTCCGTTTGATTTTCTGATTAAGAGATCGTCTAAAAATGGTATTGTATCATCTTTTTCAAATTCAATGGTAAAGTTTAATCGAGTGGAATATTTATTAAATTCATTTAAAATTATTTCTTGTTCATTGTTTTCGATTGGTATCGCTGTAATCATATCACCCACATATTTAAATAGAAGCGGGATATTAAATGGTATTTTTGGTATGCCTATATTTAACAGTTCTTCTAAATAAATATCAGCCAAGATAGGTGAAATAGGAGATCCCATTGGGCAGCCAAATTTTAGGATATAACATTTTTCATTGAATTGAAAATATCATCTATCCGGACATAGGGCCAGTAATTGTAGAAATAGTTTTTTGGGGATTTTGGTACGCGTTTTTAATTTGTTCCAATTTTTCTCTATTATAGTTTTTATTTTGGAAATGCATTTGTTAGTAAATAAAGGTGATGCCTCTAATGAAAATAATTTAAAGCCTTTAGATATTTTAATATTTGTGATTATTTGATGAAATTCAAATGAATCTTTAAGATTAAATTTATTTGTAGATAAGTGATTTAACAAATCGGCTAAGTATTTTGAAAGCTCATACGTCGGTGAATTTATAAATGATACTATGGGTCTGACTGGGTTTCTGTGTTTATAATTTTGGGGAAGTCAGGGAATTAGTAATGAGATTTTTGTTTGTTTTTTTATCTATGTAACTATTATTTTTTAGTAATCCTAGAGTATTGTTGATATCTGTCATAAATTATTGTGTAGGATTTGAACCAACCTTTTTATAAGTTTGGACATCATTTAGTACGAGTAATAACTGAGTTTTATTTATGTATTCGTCTTTGTTAATATTAGGTTGTGTTTTTAAAAATTGTTTTGTTTTTTGTTCAATTTTTGTGTGTGTTAAAATCTTTCTTGTGTTATTATTAGGTTTATTATTTGTGTAATTTGTAATTATACTCGTATCAATGCATTCGCCTCTTATTTCACCACGATCAGTTTCTTCAACATTATTTTGTATTATATATTCAATGTCACTAATGATAGATGTTTTGGGTAATTGATTTGGTTCATAGTTTATACAATATTTAGATCCGAGAGATAAAAACTGTTTCACGTCTGATGGAAATACTGTATTAGTAAGATTAACGAACCACTTGTCTTTTTTATTTGATTTTCTTTTATTTGTTTAAATGTTTGTTCGTATGTATTATTGATTTTATAATAAACAAATTTTGTAGATATTTAGTAGTTTTCAATATTTTTGTTTAGCTTTTCTACTTTAAATATTGTGCTTTCTATTTCCATATTTAGAATGTGTTTTTTAAACCTATAGAGTGCTCTATCGAATTCTATTTGATATATTTTTTCAATTTTACAAGTCGTATTTATACGTTTTAATGTATTATCAAAGTGTGGTGGTAGCAATTGTTCTGACCGGCATCTTAATAAAATTGTTCTATTATTTTTAGCGGCGGCTAGTTTTTTATATGAATTTTACATGAGAATGAGACTAACCTAGTCTCGAAACGTCTCCTAAAGAAGTTTAAAAAAGGACTGAAACTCAAGAACCAAACCATAATATTTCTATAACAGTCAATATAAGTAGAAACCAATATACCTATATATATTGGTATATATATATATTTATATATATATATATATATATATATATATATATATATATATATATATATATATATTTTCGGTTGGCTCTACAGACCTTGTAGATCTTTCGCCACCTTTTACCACCCTTCTCCACCTCTGTCTACCCTGGGCCGCTGATTTCCAGTCTGCTAGATGTAGCTCCGCTGCATCTTTGTTGACCCTGTCAATCCATCTGGTCTTAGGCCTCCCACGTGGTCTCTTGCCAACTATTGTGGCATTCATAGTTGTGTAGAGGCGTCCTGACAGATCACTTCGAGCTACATGCCCCGCCCATCTTAGCCTTCTTGCTTTCCTATCCTGATCAGTTTCCGCGTGCAATTCTTTATTGGTCCTTCTCCTCCATGAGTTAAGAGTCTCATCCTATACCGCTCCTGTTATCGTGCGAAGTATTTTTCTTTCTCATCTCTCGATATATATTGACAAAAAAAAAATTCCCCATCATTAATACCTGTTAGCTGACGATTTACACAATTATTTACAATTGTTTCTGATAACAATAAATACAACAATTTAATTCATATCCGGGAACGTGAAACGGTACCAAGCGTTGATGTCCAGACACACTCCTTGATAAAATTTGACAAGAATTGCGTTTGGACAATCATAGCTGGGGACTCTCATCTGCTGCTGTACTGTTGGCATCGGGATTGAGCCTACAGGTTCGTAAGGTCCTATTATTATTATTATCAACATTCAATAATTATTTCCTTAATATAAATGTGATTGGTTATTCTAAAAACATTTTATAAATATATGTAAACAAATTCTTGCAATAAAGACATTTCAGATATAAAAGTAAACATCTTTGTAAATGAGTAATAACATATTGGATTCTAATTTAGTTCTAAGAAATTTGTTTCTAGATTTAAATTTCATATGATTTCAAATTAGTGAAAATTGTTTTTCTTGTATTTAGTTACAAATCCTTATATTTATACTATTTTTTTAAACTACTTGAATGTACACATCTCCATATAAATATATACAGATACATTAAATTTTAATTGAAGTTTAAGAAATACGTGTTACAGATTCGAATTTCAAGGGAATCTAATCTATTTTACAAAAATTATA
Organism: Troilus luridus; assembly: GCA_964056705.1. NCBI lineage: Eukaryota > Metazoa > Arthropoda > Insecta > Hemiptera > Pentatomidae > Troilus > Troilus luridus. Next base: position 111,563,156 of record OZ057413.1, on the reverse strand, counting down.
GCTCATAAACAGTTATAATTCAGATTATAATACATTGGTTATTATAATATAATGGCTCGGCCACATTTAGCCGTACACATCCATATCTTATCTACACATTTATTTAAAAAAGATGGATTGTAATCTTTAGTTCATATGATAATAGGTTTCACAAAGAAAATGATAACTAATCATGGCCTTTTTAGATATGACTAATGATGGCTTAATTTGGCAGAAAGGTTTCAACTTTTTTTGTAAAAATTTGCATTTTGAAATATATTAGCTTTAAATACTAATCGTATAATAATAAATAAACACACACACCTTATCCTTCCTTATCCTTCAACAAAATATATAAAATAAAATATTATTCTGACAGAAAATAATAGTCCTGCTACCCAAAACATAATTTTACGAAAATAATCCGTCATAGTTTACTTGAACACGCAGCGATGGGTATGAATATGAAGTACATAGTATACATACTACATAGTATTTGAAGAACATTTCAACGAGAAAGTATCAACAACTGTTAGGCAAGTTTTTGCTGAAGTATCACTTTACCACTGGGTGGAGGAAGTCAGAATTATGTACATGTAAATTATACAAATGCAAATTTACTTAAGACATTTACCAATGTGCATGAAAGTTGACAGAGCCCGCCCTTGCGTACTCTCTGAGTAAATAACTTCCCGTTTGAGCAACAGCATCCCATTACACCAACTAACATTAATACTTAATTTTATCATTTTTATAAATTATTATAATTAGTCTAATTATTAGCGAATTACGCTATTAGCGCTAATTACTATAAGCTATTATTTCAATAGTCCTCCCCTCTTAATATTTAAATGTTCAAACATGATGAATTTAAATTTTTAAAAACAATTATCAGTTTTCAACCAAGTTTGTAAAAAAGTAGTTTATAACAAGCCTGAAATTATTAAGGATTATGTAATTATGTAAATTGTTTTCTGTCATTTTATACACGCTTTATGATTTGTAACATTTCAGCCTTCTGGCCAGATAAATATTATGTTTTTTTTTTTCCTGTTCATATCTGTTATTCTAAAGGGACTTAGTCCCAGAATAAAGTTACTTTTCTATTCTATTCTACAATTAGGATATGGATCTTTACCGAGTACCTGACATCGTACAGGTTCGGATACCCATATTACGCCCTTTCTATAGTACTGCATAACTAAGTATACTTTGCTCCTTACAAAATACTACCAATTTATTTAAATATCAATATCGCAACTAATCAATTTCAACCAAGTTTGCAAAAAAGTAGTTTATAACAAGCCTGAAATTATTAAAGATTATGCTCTTTATAAATGACTGATTCTTAATAAAAATTTATTAATTTATTTCTAAAATGAAAAACTGTTACCAAAATTCTAATTATGTTGTATCACATAGTGAAGTTATTGTAGGGAATTATATTCATCATAGAAAGCGTGATTTAATATTATAAAAATTTCTGTAGTAGCTTAGACACATTTTCTACTCAATATCGCAACTAATCAATTTCAACCAAGTTTGTAAAAAAGTAGTTTATAACAAGCCTGAAATTATTAAACATTATGCTCTTTATAAATGACTGATTCTTAATAAAAATTTATTAATTTATTTCTAAAATGAAAAACTGTTACCAAAATTCTAATTATGTTGTATCACATAGTGAAGTTATTGTAGGGAATTATATTCATCATAGAAAGCGTGATTTAATATTATAAAAATTTCTGTAGTAGCTTAGACACATTTTCTACTCAATATCGCAACTAATCAATTTCAACGAAGTTTGTAAAAAAGAAGTTTATAACAAGCCTGAAATTATTAAGGATTATGCTCTTTATAAATGACTGATTCTTAATAAAAATTCATAAATTTATTTCTAAAATGAAAAACTGTTACCAAAATTCTAATTATGTTGTATCACATAGTGAAATTATTGTAGGGAATTATATTCATTATAGAAAGCGTGATTTAATATTATAAAAATTTCAGTAGTAACTTAGAGACATTTTCTACTCAATATCGAAACTACTCAATATCAAGGTAAATTTTTAAAAACAATTATCAGTTTTCAACCAAGTTTAAAAAAAGTAGTTTATAACAAGCCTGAAATTATTAAGAATTATGCTCTTTATAAATGACTGATTCTTAATAAAAATTTATTAATTTATTTCTAAAATGAAAAACTCTTACCAAAAATCTAATTATGTTGTATCACATAGTGAAGTTATTGTAGGGAATTATATTCATCATAGAAAGCGTGATTTAATATTATAAAAATTTCTGTAGTAGCTTAGACACATTTTCTACTCAATATCGCAACTAATCAATTTCTACCAAGTTTGTAAAAAAGTAGTTTATAACAAGCCTGAAATTATTAAAGATTATGCTCTTTATAAATGACTGATTCTTAATAAAAATTTATTAATTTATTTCTAAAATGAAAAACTGTTACCAAAATTCTAATTATGTTGTATCACATAGTGAAGTTATTGTAGGGAATTATATTCATCATAGAAAGCGTGATTTAATATTATAAAAATTTCAGTAGTAGCTTAGACACATTTTCTACTCAATATCGCAACTAATCAATTTCAACCAAGTTTGTAAAAAAGAAGTTTATAACAAGCCTGAAATTATTAAGGATTATGCTCTTTATAAATGACTGATTCTTAATAAAAATTTATTAATTTATTTCTAAAATGTAAAACTGTTACCAAAATTTTAATTATGTTGTATCACATAGTGAAGTTATTGTAGGGAATTATATTCATCATAGAAAGCGTGATTTAATATTATAACAATTTCAGTAGTAGCTTAGAGACATTTTCTACTCAATATCGCAACTAATCAATATTAGAGTAAATTTTTAAAAACAATTATCAGTTTTCTACCAAGCTTGTAAAAAAGTAGTTTATAACAAGCCTGAAATTATTAAGGATTATGCTCTTTATAAATGACTGATTCTTAATTAAAATTCATTAATTTATTTCTAAAATGAAAAACTGTTACTAAAATTCTAATTATGTTGTATCACATAGTGAAGTTATTGTAGGGAATTATATCCATCATAGAAAGCGTGATTTAATATTATAAAAATTTCAGTAGTAGCTTAGAGACATTTTCTACTCAATATCGCAACTAATCAATATTAGAGTAAATTTTTAAAAACAATTATCAGTTTTCAACCAAGTTTGTAAAAAAGTAGTTTATAACAAGCCTGAAATTATTAATGATTATGCTCTTTATAAATGACTGATTCTTAATACAGATTCATTAATTTATTTCTGAAATGAAATATGTTTACGATAGCTCTATTTAAATTATAAGTATCACATAATGAAATTATTAAAGAGAATATAGACCATAGAAAACATCATTATTTTACTATAAAATTTTTTAGTAGCATATCACTTAACATATTAATATTAGAGTACATTTGTTGAAACAAGTATTAGTTTTCATCTAAGGTTGTAACAATACTAGGGAATGACAAGGCTGCTATTATTAAAGATTATGCTTTATATAAATGAATTTATTCCAAAATGAAAATTGTTTACCAAAGCTCTACTTAAACTGTATCACATAAATAAATTTTTGCAGGGAATTATATACATAGATAGTTATGGAGGCGAAAATTTATGTTTTTATGTTTGTGATATTTATGTTAAGTCGATGTTTGGTTGACCAAGTCGAATAATAAACCCCTTCGTTCGTCGTCGCGCGTCGGTGCTAAACCCGCACGACCGTTCAGTATTGCAGTAGTGTAGAGCCTGCCCCGTGTCAGTTTCAGTGTTAAAGGGCTAAAATATTTATGAATACTAAAGCATAAATTAATTATAGTAAATAATAATAATATCTTAAATAAGAATTAAAATAAATTTAATTAGATCATATAATTAATTAAACTAAACAAAATTTGCAATGCTGCAAATTTTTATTATATGAATTTATATTATGAGAGATGTGTAACCGGGCAAAAAATTTATATTGGCAGTCATGAGGACTACCATCAGAAGTAAAAACTCAAAACTTTTTAATTCCTGTGTTTTTTAAATTTTATTTCTAAACCAAATATATTATGAATTATTTAAATTTATTAATTTGTTAACTTAAATAATTAAGATTAATCTGTTTTTATATTTATTGTACTCCGAGTAATAATTATATACATGTTAAAGTAGTTTATTTATTAATCAAAACATATGACGTGCAGTACAACATAAATATATATTAATTAATACACAATATCAATTCGTAAATAATAGTACCTCCCTATTTTGTTAAAAGCATAAATAAGTGGCAAGTGTTTTCACTTTACTATTATAGGTTTTCTGTTGTTAAGTGGAATAGATGAAATATGATGAGTGAATGGCACAGCATCATTTTTCGCTATGATTTCAGGATTTAGTAGATTGTTTTCGTCCACATGATTTTGGAAACTCCATCCAAAAGATTGTGTATTTAGATCAGAAGAAACTTAACACAAGGCATTTAACTATGATAAACGAAACATTCTAGAAGAAACTAATATTTAACTAGTTATTCAACTTTTAAGTTATTATTAGTATGAATAGAACACCTGTTAAACGATTTTTTAATTAAATATTGCTATTCTTGAATAATATTTGTTGACTTTATATATATAATATATACATTCCACATACATATATATACTTCCATATACATATATACTTCCACATACATAAATGACTTTATGTATGTGGAAGAAATTGGTCCGGGAGGAGGTCAAAAATTCTCTTAAATAGAGGAGAACTGGTTATTGGAAACGTTGCCTTACTTATGGATACATCGGTGCCTACACGTATTTTTAATATTTAAAATGTAAATAATTTTAATATGTCTATATTTTATACATTAGATCTGAAAAAGACCTGCAATATCAGTTAAAACGTTGGCTTTCCAATATGCAGTTCTTCATATTTAAGAAATCTTTTTTGACCTCCCCCAGAATATTTTCTTCCTCAAATATTATTATTCCTACATCAATCAAGTGCTAATCTTTGAACTAAAGTTGATAAAAACAAATTTTATTGCTCTAGCACAGGCCGCTACGCGTAGCCAGCCTCGCACACGAGCATGTTGTGCATGTAGGTGACGCGGTCCCTTAAGAAAACTCTGCACTGCTAAGGAAGTTTTCACTTAAAAAATAATCGGTTTCTTCCTTAGAAAAAACAAAGTAGGCTGATAGTTCCTTAAACGATTTTTATATTTAAACTCTATAGGCTATTTAAACTCTTTGGGGTTACGCTCAGAGGCTACAAGAAGGAGGACAAAGAAATGAACTAAATACTAAGGGTTACTATCTGTAACTGATGGGGGAGAACATAGTGGAACGAGAATGGTGGAGATATCTTCCGCTAGATTTGCCAGGGGCTCTCCTATCGCTCCGGCCAGCCGCCCACCACGCTCCCCCACTACTCCCTCATAAATCACAATGAATGAACAATTAAAGAGAACAATAAAACCAAGACTCGCCGGCCTGCCCTTCTCAGATAAACCGGCAGTCGCCTCTGTCTTCCAACGACCCCCCCCCATTGTTAGGCCTTTTATAGGACCATTTCAATAATAATAATGTAAAAGAAAAAAGAATGGAAGGTAAGAGGACAAAAGGAAACTATATGTGCGTGTAACGGAAAGGAATCCAGATTCTTCTTTTCTCACTAAGAAAATATATTATAACAGAAATTAAAACCATTTAACTTCTGGTAGACTAATCTGTTTGTACTAAGTTAGGTTATGTGCATCAAAATCTGACATAGACATATAGGATTTACAAATACTCGAAACTAGAATCATATTGGACCATAAAAACCGATTTGTACATATTGAGCCATCTTGTTGAGTACAGCGCTTACAAATTTATTTATTTAGTGTTATTTTGATAAATTACTTGTATTTTACGAATATCGCACCCGAAAATATACATAAAATGCACCTTGACAGCTCTTAGGTATCAGTCAATCTCATTTTTATCTTAAATTGAGTATAAGATGAACCTCATAGGCACACCTCTAAATATTTGTGTTATATTAAGGTAATTAAATTTATTTTGGAAGGGAGAGAAAATAAATGAGGTTATTATGATTAAATATAAATGCACTTGGAGTAAAGAGATGTTTATAAATCATAATCTTTATGTTTTTTGGTTTCAAGCTAGAGACACAACCTTATTATTTTAGCGTATATTGGGAGCGATTCAAATATATATGTAAAAAGATGTGTCTGTAACACTACTTCGTTTAAACATTTTTACAGAAATCTTCGCATTCAGCTTATGAATACTTAGAATTGCATTAGATTAACATTATGTTTTTTACACAATACAAACTAGTTCAAGATAACCTATTTGGACTATATTTGCGATAGATTAAGATTACTTGTGACCCACTGGACTTTTAAATTCGTACTAAATCTTGAAATGCCTTAACAATATTTTAATGGGGTCGTTTTGAAATGCAAATGTTTAAACGAAAATCACTCATTTGTTTTAATAGTTGAGCTAAACTAGATTAACAAGAACTTAATAAGTTCTAATCAACTATGTTACGTAGCAAGAGCATAGAGCAGCTTTGTCTCTGTTGTACGAGTATTCATACGAACATCTGACACCGCACAGGCTAACATTTTAAGTTTCCGCTAACAACATAAGCAAGGTTTTTTAAAAATTATTCTTGCTATTATCTGAATTACCGATTAAGAATATACAATTTGAAATTCCACCAGTGCTGACTAAAGGAGTTAGCTATTCAAAGATTTTATTGTGCCGACTATATTTTAAACGAGATATTTAATAAAACTGTTGAAATGGATTTATATAGGTTCATTTATGTCCGGTTTCGACAGAAATTCATATTTATTACAACAAATCTTCCCGATTCTGGGAAAGATACTTTTATAGACCATCATATAAAGAAGGAAGGCTATATAAGAGTTGGTATGAAGGAAACGACATTATAACTTTCCACTGAGCCTCTTTGAGGATTATTTACGTTCAAAGGAGTTCAAAGGAGGTGGGGGGACCACCCCAGGAGAAGGAGGGTCGACAAATGCATTATCCAGAACAAATGCAAATGCCGAACTTAAAGGATAGTGGGAAAGAAGGATATGTAGGACTAAGTTGAATAACAAACAGGAAACAGCCCTGCTTCCTCTTTTACTTGATTCCGACCACTTTTGGTTTGGCAACTTATAATGAGGCGAGGGTGGATAATTTGGGCCTCTCATTCCGCAGGTAAGTAACACGATCCTGGGGTGTTCCGTTTCAAAGTATAAAATTATTATATCTTTTCAAATCATGAATGACTGTACAAAAATATGGAGGAGATATATTTTTAATTTTTTTTTACATCTACTCTATGTTTTTGTCATTTTCGCTCTAAACCTTAACGGATACTCTGAGGTTAATTATTTCTGCTAAAATTAGGTAAATAAATAGATTAAGAAGATTTGAAAATATTAACAGACTCCTTTAAAGTTTAGCTTAAATTTAATAAAATCTGTTAGAATTTTGTTAATATATTATTTAATAGCGACCCATCCCAGGTTTGATCGGGTAATAAGGCATATTATGCCAACATAATTTGTCTGTGTAATGTTTTTTTTTATTATCACGTACCGGCCACTAAGGACCGCGTGAATATCATTGGTTAGGCTTCTTTGGGAGTCTTGATTTTCTTTCTTCCCTTCTCAGCTATTGTACTTTATTATATAGAAATTATAAAAATAAAAACAAAACCAAACATTTCTTTATATACGAATTTATTATCGTGCACGTTTGATAATTGCACGGGATCGGGAGTGATCTGTGGTCTAGTGGTCAGCGTAACAAACTACTAAGCCTAATATCGCGGGTTCGTACCACGGTAGGTGGGCCTAGGATTTTTTAAAGCGAGTAAAAAATTCCTTAGTAACGCAGTCCTTTGGAAGGGACGTTAAATGGGAGTCCCGAGCCTTTATGATGTCAGGTACTGGTTAAAAATCCCTATCCTGATTAAACCTGGATAGGAAAAATTTAGAGCTCGCAATGTAGCATCGTCCGATTAGCCATAGCAGCATAAAGTGATGTTAAATGAACAAACAAAAATTGCACGGGATTAGGTAGCGTATTAGGTGAAACCCATCGATATTCCAACCATTTACACAAAACCTCGATAAATTATATACCTAAACATTCTTGGAGAACCACTCTATCTATTGGTGAAAACCGCTTGAAAATCCGTGCATTAGTTATTGAGTTTACCGCAAACAAACGCGGCCGAGGGCTTTGTTTTATAATATGTATAGATATCATGTTTGATTGAATGTCTTGAACCGAGGCGCTGCCTTTAATTGATGAAATGGGTTTTATTGTTTATGTGAAATGTGCTGATTTTGATCCCTATTGGTGTGACGTGTTGCGCATGACCTGATTGTGACTGTATTGGTGAAACTTTGGCTGGTTTTATTATTTTCCATTATGTCAGAGTCTTCAGCATTTTTTTTGTAGTTTTCCAATAGCATTCGAGATTAAGATTTTTATAGTGCGTTTTGATCTATGAATGAACGATTATTATACATTTGCTTAAATATACTTTTTTTGAAATATATTATTTTCAGATTTGATTTTTTTGGGTTTAAACTTTTTTTTTAATACAATATATTATTTTTAGGCAACATCATTTTAGTAAAATATCGCAAACAATCCGGTTTTCATAAAATTATAACTACAAAATATGTTCACCTCATGGAAAGCAGTATTTTAAATTATTATAAAGAATATTTACTTTATTAATATATATTGGGGAAACAGAGCTAAGTGAATAGATGCGCATCTAGATCGAATATAAAGATACATGAATATTAATAAAAAGTTCGCAATTATAACTGTTTTGGTTAGTAATGACAAATCAAAATATTGTTCTTAGTAAAGAAACATTATTAACCATACGACTCTGAAGATAAAATGCTAAGTAGTAGCAGAGTTTAGAAAGTAAAAATGTGAATAAGAGATTTGTGTATTTCTCACTCTATCTGGCGGGCTGTAAAGTAGGAGCCATGATTCCTAATGCTCCCCCCCCCCCAAACGACCTTCCTAAATACCCTTTTGCATTTAGACCAGATCCAAAGAACCGCTTCTTTCCTATCATTGCTCTCGAGGACCCTTTACAGATGGAACCCTCTTCCCTTTTACAACGTTAGCTTTCCCCATTCCTTCCTTAATTTTGCACTTTACCCGGAGGTCGTTTCGCCAAAAATGCGCTTTGGCCGAGTCTTTAACAACCGCTTATTATTGTAGCCTGAAACGTTTTGCTAAAAAAAAAGGATGTGTTTTGCAAATGTTCCACGAGTTTGGTATATGAGGAAGAATCAGCTCAATAACAATAACGATTATTCGCGATGGACGTTTCTTATTTTTGGTCATATAAGAGGACATTTTTTTTTAGAATAGCAAGGGGACTCAAAATGCCAAAGTAGCTTTTTCGGTTTTCAAATTTATTTTTCATGAATCTGTATACAAACACGAAATAAAAAGGTCGAATTCAATGAATGACATGGGAAGATAAAGTAAATGTATGTCAGAAAGATGTTCCGTAATGGTCTTCAATAAACAAATGTTATTATTTTCCTTATGGTTAGAACACACATACAAGCGATTTATGCCCAAAAGACATACCACGTGAACAATTACAAATGTTTTACAATGTCCAAAAGATAATGAATACCATTTTAATATATACAATTACAAAATTTGAAAGAAAGATAAAGTTATAAAGAAAAAGTAAACAAAATAAAAATTATTAAATTGATAAAAATAAAAACTATTGAGTTGGAAAAATTAAATCAAATTTATTAACTATTAACTATAACAAATTAAGTCACAAATATTTTGATGTGTATAAAAATAATGTTTTGAATAAATTCGATTTGAATCTTTAAAAAAAATTTTATAAAAAAAAAGAGTAAGAAACTAGAAAATAAAGATAAAAACTAAATTTGTTAAAAACTAAATTAATCAATAAAAGTAATAATTATAGTCATTGTTGAGAACACACTTAGAGAGACAGATATGTATGCAATTCCTAAATCAATAAGTATTGTTTAATAGAAGTTGTTAAACATTTGGAGAGACAACATATGGGAGTAGCTTGAACGGGGGAGGGGTCGAGTGACCACATAAATCTGTCAGGAGAGCGAAAGAGGCGTAATCAGGCGGCGTCATCCCTCAAGTCCTAGCCTAATACTGCCCTCAATTAATTTGAACCTGTCACTCTTGCTTTATCGCCTTTTTCCCGTTGAGCAGGTCCATGTCGCCACCATCTTCCTATTTCCGATTCGGAATCTCTTCCTAGGTGGGAAACGCACATAAGGAGTTTTTTTTCGGTGAATGATCAATGCTAGGTGAGCTTAGAAACTAAGCAGTTCTCTGCTTCTTTGTGGTTAGCATCGTAAACGTCCCTAACATGCACTCCGGTTTAACACGTATATTTGCTGCCTCGGAATTACAGTTACGTAAAGGAACTACTGAGGGCAGAGATATACAATATACTATGGTTATATCAGATATAATATGATACTCAGTCCAAAGGCTAAAGCCTTTTCCATAGTTGTAGTATATTTAGCAAATCTCTTACTTTATGTTTGTTGTCTACATTCTTTAAACCAGTATCTTGATCAGTTCTAATCACCGACTTATTAAGTGTTTATTGATTACTTACCGGTAGGCTCGATTGAGATTAAGAAACATAGCGATTCGCTTTCACTTGCACTTTTTAATTTAACAATAGGATATGTCCTTAAAAAGTTTATGCACGCCCAAAGAGTAGGAATATAAATATTACAATAAAATATCTTTATAAATTAGAAAATACAAAACTAAACACGATAAGGTTGATAAAACGTCATAAAGAATGATTCGAAGTAACATGGGATAAGGAAAAAAGTCGATGGTTAGTGCCAGTATCGGCAGTAATTTTGGCGAATGTAAGAAATGAATTTGGGAATATCTTCTTCCGCTCCTAGTCTGGGTTGCTATGGTTCCTTCTGTAGAGCCTGATACGTTGTGCTCGGTCTTTTGACATATCTCGTCTCCTTCCCAGTTCAGGTTACTGGCCTATAAAGGCCTCCTGGACACCTTTATAGGTTTTTCTGAGGCGAGCTAGGTTCTTTCTCTCCTGCCAATCGCGGGACATGTCCATACCATGGTAGACGATTCTCTTCTAGAAGAGTAAACAGTCGTGATTTTAGGCCGATATTATTCCTTATCCGATATTGTTTCTCACACTGTTTCAGCGGGATTCTGCCGATTGACTTAATGAGAAGTTAAATTATTTAGGTCTATAATATCGAAAAAAACGAAATCCAAGAGTAAATAAAATACTCAGTAGAAACCAAGAAATACTTTTTATTTTTTGTGCTCGGCATTACTCACTTCACATGTTCTTCAAGGAAGAACATCATCTTAAGGTATTCGAAAATAAGCGCATAATGTTCTGTCCGGGAAATGATGAGACCACTTGAGAATATAGGAGGTAGAACATGCCCTAGGTTAGTATAACTCAACTGACAGCATTGAGAAGATATGAATGGACTTTTAAAGCAGATTGGCTTTTTAACGAATGAATTCCTAAAAAGGTAATAAGCCGAGTGTTGAACCCGAGAGGTAGACCGTGGCCTAGGTAGGAGGATTATGGAAAGGGTTAATGTTCGTATGTAAAGCCGAGGATTTAAGTCCGTAAACAATCATAGGTAGTATTGGCTTTAGTCCTTTGGGTTCTATAAATCTTCCATTATTATTATTATTGTTAGTTTTTTTACTATAACCTTTGATGAATAACAAGGAAACGATTTAGTTGAGTGAAACCAACAGTGAATCAATTTCTCTTCTTGCATAAGGCAACTCCCTTAAAAAAACAACTTTTTTCTATTACTGGTTAGATCCATATCGATATTGGCCCCGAATCCTTATCTTTTAGAAGGAAATTCGTTTGGAGGGGAATCCAGAACTGGTTGGGGACGGTGGCTGCCCGGCAGAATTGTGTATCAGTTTGCCTTCTCTATCTCCTATATGTACATATCAGTATCAGTAGGGGGAAAGAAGATAAAAACCTCAGCCTCGGATTTGCTACTGAGGCTAAATCCCTCTCGGTCCTACCAGGCCCATGGCGCTGACATATGCAAATATTTATATTTGAGCGATATAAAGGGAATAAAGTGTATACTGATATTTATAAAAAAAAAATTCTATACATGCGGAGGTGGTATTGATCTATTTAAAGAAAAATAAAGATTATTTCCCCTGCCATTAACGTTATTATTTAACATAGAATATCCGCAACCTAATGTCGGTTTCAAATAATGTTAGGATTTGATATGTTGCCCGTAACATTTTTATATGTTTAATTATATAGCTCGGTTAATCCGAAACCGGCAGTGGTTGGTCATGTATTTATTCTGCCAACAGTCGTGGATCGTCCCTGTGGGATCTACAAAAGTGGATACCCTTGATTAGGGGAAAACCGACGGTTGAGCGTGTTCTCGGCCAATCACCTATCTTCATAACTGTTAGCTAAGAAACATTACAGCCCCTATCCACTGAACCAAAGACTATTTAATGAGTTTTAGTAATGTATGTTTAAAAAAAAAAAAATTATGAAATATTAATATGAATGTAGCAGAGTGGATATAAGGATTTAGTGAAATTGGTTTATAATGATATTGAATAAAATATTGCAAAAGTGACTATTGTAACGTCGAAAAGAGAAAAAATATGATAGAGAGTGTTATGAAATATTTTATCAAAAATTTTGTTTTGATTTATGAAAAAAAAAACATCAAATGTTCAATTGAATTTAACACCTTAATTAGAGGCACACACGATGGATAAAGTGTTAAAAAATTAACTTTTCCAGTAAATAACCTCCCGTTCAAAATAAATCATGTAAAACGTGATTCAAAATAAAACATTTACATTCCCTGAAAATTATAGCAATTGTGTTTTTATTAATATTTCACTAACATTTATGCTGAGAAAATGTTCCGAATCTTTTTTTAATGATGTTTTCTGAAATAATTCTTGATAATAACATTTTATTTCTTTCATGCCGATTCCTTGATTATGTCAATGAAATTTTCTAATATTATTTCATTAAAACATTTTTTTACTTTAGGATAACTCCGAAATTTCAAATTTTCATATTTTTACGCTAGTTTTATCAAACGATCTTGTCTTTAAAATAAGTTTGGATAGATATCTCAGAATATAAGGTAAACAACAATACGTCCGGTTCCGAACATAAAATCATAAAAGTATGAGAAAAAATCAATTTTTGAAATTTCGGAACATCTGGTTTTGATCCGAAAGTACTTACGAGGCTCATGATGAGGAGAATAGTGGACGTCTAAACGTTGTGACTGACAATCTGGTCGCCAAATTTGACGAAAAGATTCGTGAAAACCGCCGTTTCACAATAACTTAGCTTTCTATATGCTTCCCACAAGTTTTACGGACATTGTTTCACAGAGGCTAGGATACCACAAATTATGTGCAAGATGGGTGCCAAAAATACTTACAGATCACCATAAAGAACAACAAAGGCGACTTTGACGTTTTTGGTGGCCTACCACAGTGATGCACTGCTTGATCGAATCGTAACAGGAGACGAAATCTGGTTGAAACATGTGATTTGTGAGATAAAATTACAGTCCATGAAGTGGGGGCACACAAGTTCCCCGGCGGCAGAATTCTAGAACACAGGAATTTCAAAGCTTGTCAACCGCTATGTTAAGTGCCTCAATTTGAATGGTGATTATGTTGAAAAGTAGTATTTTAGTCCCTTTTTCCAAAACTTTCCTTACTTTCTGAAAAGCCCTCGTATGTCTATCAGTTAACCATAGACAGATGTGTACAGGCCTAAAAATGTTTGTAAGATCAGTATAATTAACATTTTTGTTAAAAGTATGAAGAAAAGCAATGTTAATAACATTTCTTCATACACCGGTATAAACATTAAGTAACAATACCACTGATAACTTTTCGATTACTTGAAAACAGAGGAGAGGTGAGAATTAAAATTCCCGAACCAAACCTGGAATTACATTGCTGCGTTAGGGAAAACCATTTAGAAATTTTAATTGTAGAGTGTAGGGCTTATAGGGGGAGTAGGTATTGGCAATTAAGTTGGTAAAACGCTTAATTTTTTTAATCTCATATTTTTTTTAAATAAAAAATATTTTACTAAATACAATACATTTTTTAAACTGAGTATAATTTATTTTTTGTACACGTTCAACTTGTAGTTACATTATAATACGACTTTCGAAAAAAAACCTTTTTCAGAAATGAACTCTTTCTTAGAAATTACCATATTTATCATCTAAAAAAATCAACGACATCATATTAATAAAAAACAAAAAAATTAGGAAGATCAATATTTAAGGATATGCAGAATTGAAAAGAATGGAATTGCAGAAAGATTCTGGACTCTTATCTCGATTCTGAATTTTAATTTAGATCTAATTAAAAATTAATCATTAATAAATTATATTATGAATATTGGAAATGACATGATTTTTTACTCCTTATGTTTAGTATTCATTAGATTGTAATAATTGCAAAACTCTACTTTACTTTTATTTACTCGGCGACTGAAAGATAGTTTTGCTTAGAAACCAAAAGAAAATATAAAAATAAACATTTAACATTTTTTCGGTTCGTTATCTATATACAATAAAGAAACTTTTGGTTTTAAGTCACTGAAATTATCGAAATCATTTCTTATCTGTAAATAGAGAATATATATTACAAAGTTTGATGTTCAATATTCGTTTAATAAGTAACATATAAGTTTTCAACAGTATTATGATAAACATTGAAAATTATTGGTGATATACTTGAATCTAGAGGAACACCAACTAAAAGAGGATCTTTATTGAAATTATATGCAGTGTTGCACTTCAAATTTACAATACGGCTAGTGACAATTTAACGTTATTATAAAGGATATGGAGACCATAAGCAGGAGATGAATAAATATTAAAAATGTCGAGTCAGTTAACTAGAAAACTCATTTTAAAAACAATAAATATCATCAATTATAATATTTGAATAAAATTAAAAAGTCAATAATAAAAAAATTGAATCTTGGTATTATAGAAAATTATATACTATTTTTAGAATCTAAGATATATATATTTTTTTTTTGTTTTGAAGGTTTATTTGTAATTAATGTCTATCAAAATTTAGTTTGTATAAATTGTTGTAAAAAATTAAATTTATATAAACCATACATTGTATATAAATATTTAGTAAAATAATGGTTTATAAAGCTTAGGATAGAACTGGAAATATATTTTGAAAAGTACCTTAAGTGAATTTCAATCGAATGGCAAGTAGAAATATTATCATCATTGGCGCTCATGCGGTATTACTTTTTATTTTAGACTTGTTATTAATTGCCCATTAAGTACATATAGAAAACAAAAGTACAATAATTAATTTAATTATAATACTAAAACTGATTGGCTTTCATACTTAACGGTAACACCTGCGTCTGAAATATAATTGAATCAACATTCACAATACTCTATTTCTATCTCTTGGATTTATATCTCTTCTCTAACAGCTGTTTGGCCTCTAACTGTGAAGTTGCTTAAGTGATCATTAAGTTTTTGAATTAATTGAATACATGCATTTGTGATGTGTTTTACAGTGAAGTATGGTTTCTTAAAGTGATTTGTAGTATAATTTTGTGAAAAAGGACACTTTCCTGATGAAAGACAGTAAAATTGCCGGCACGAGTAGGAAAGACGATGAAGCCGTTATTTCTAATATTTTAAAAAGAAAATGAAGGAGTAATTCCAGTATTTCTTTAACAGACGATCAAATAGACAAAAAAATAATGAATTGCAAAAATTCAAAAGTGAATCCATTATTAATAAAACCTAACCTACCAAAACCACGTGGTCATTTAATTAATATCATTAATTCTGAAAATGTTGAAATAACAGCTGACGATCGACTATCTCAACCTATACAACAACCAGTGACTCAACCTACTACTCATAATTCTATGAATATTCCTACACTAGGCAATGTTCCTAATGTTCCTGTTAGCAACATGTTTGCACCATTATCTGTCAAAATGAAAGAAGAACGCGTCGCACCACCAGTAGTTCATTTACCACCCCCACCAATCAATCCTTCAGACGTTGAATTTTGTATACAAAAATTACCGCGCAGAAAATCACCTGGTTATGATCTTATTACACCTAAAATTGTACGACTTCTTCCTAGGAATGGCTTACTTTTTCTGACAGCTATCTACAATTCTATTCTTCGACTTACTTATTTTCCTCTAGTATGGAATTTTTCCGTTGTAAAAATGATCCCAAAGCCAAACAAGTCATTAGACCAGTCCTACAGGCCTATTAGTCTTTTACCACTATTTTCCAAAATATTTGAAAAATGATTGTTCAAGCGGCTCTATCCATTATTAGAAATAAATAATTTAATTCCTAACCACCAATTCCGATTTAGGTCTGCACATTCTACAACACAACAATGTCATAGAGTGGTTGATAGCATTGCCGTGGCACTAGAAAAAAAGGAATATTGCACATCAGCGTTCTAGGACGTTTCACAAGCTTTCGATAATGTTTGGCACGATGGTCTCTTGTAGAAACTAAAATTAGTTCTACCGCAGGCTTATTATCTGGTCAATCATAAATCATATCATATCTGGAGGACAGGTTTTTTATTGCTAATCAGGATGGTAAACATACCTACTATTGCCAAATTAATGCAGGAGTACCGCAGGGCAGTATTCTAGGTCCAGTTCTATACTCTATATACACCTACGACATCCCACAAACACCAGAAACACTACTTGCGACATATGCGGACGATACTGTCATACTTTCAACCAGTACTAACCCCAATATAGCTTCTCAGAACCTCCAGACACACTTAAATTCATTACAAAATTGGCTCCATAAGTGGCGTATAAAAATTAACATACAAAAATCTAACCAAGTAACATTTACACTTAGACATTTAGACTGCCCCTCACTAACACTTTACAATACACCATTGCCAAGACAAACACAGACAAAATACTTGGGTCTTACAATGGGCAGAAGACTGACTTGGAAATCACACGTAACTAATTTGAAGAAAAAATTGAATCACCGACTCTCACTTCTTAGACGACTACTTCATCACAAAAATAAATTATCACTAACAAATAAAATTACTATATTCAAGATGCTACTTAAACCAATATGGACCTACGCCTCGCAAGTGTGGGAGTCATGCGAAAAATCCCACTTACAGACCAAACAAATTTTTCAACCGAAATTCCTTCGTTATATTACACATAGTCCCTTTTACATTACTAATAAAACATTACACAAAGATCTCAACATACCACTCGTGACCGACACAATCAAGAAAAACTTTGAAAAATTTCATGACTCACTTGCTGGAAATCCAAACGTACTTGTACAATCACTACTGACAGGCACATTGCCACAGAATCCGACTGAAACGTCTCTGGAGCAGGGATCTGCTACAGTGAGATGTACCACGCTAGGAGTGCCTTCAATGGGAGGTTTCTCCATTCACGCTTTCACGAGAATCCCTTAGGGGAGGTTTTCCAAAGAACATTAAAAATACAATATGTGCCAAATGGTATTTGTATTATTTCTCAAAAAAATATTATTATATCTCTATTTCTAACCTTCTTGGAAATATAATTTAATACCGTTAATTAAAAAAAAAACGATATCACTCACTTAGAGATAAGTCTGGGGTTCAGTATAGATTTCTAGGCGAACGGTTGTGCAAAGAGGTGATTGAGCCGAGAAAAAACTCAAACCCAGGTTTTCCCCCAATTAAGGGTACCCGTTTTAAAGAAGCTGGGTGTGCCCCAGGAGGATGTTTACATTGATTTTCACTCGGGGGCTTTAGCACAGCAATTAAACGATCTACATACATAAATTCTTGATCAATTAGCTTTAATCAATCGCGAATTTTTCTCAAGCATTTTGATTAACCCTAACTCAAGAACGATAATACGACTGAGGACGGCCCCCTGCATTCCAGCTCCCCTACGCACACTCCATACTTCCCAAGCCGCAGAAGTGCTGGAGCCACTACCCTTGGGACCAATGGGAAGCCATTACAGTAAGAGACTATTCACTGGAAGCCGTTGATTAGCGGTCGACTCCTGGCTCTGATTGCATTACCCATCGAGACGGCTGTCTTTTCCAGATTAATCGGGATCTCTCCCCCCGTCACATAGCGTTATTTAATGATGTGTATTCAACTTGTATGTTTTTGTTTGTAATTAAATTTTATTATTTAGTTTTAACGTATCGTATTCACTACTGCCCCTACCTTCCTGGTAATCATATTCGCTCAAAGAGCCATGTAACGATAATCGAAGTGTAACCACAACTATCAAAAGTTGAAAGCCATAAACTCATAATTAATCTACAAGTATTCCAACTTACTATACTACAATATACTGGATACAGCAATTTTCACTTCACAAATTCTTAATTCTAATTATATTAGTAAATAAAAGTAATTTAAAAAATAAACACGATTTTCGAGAAATACATTAAAATAAACTGAATTAAAAATATATAAAGTATTATTAAATAAATTTAAATAATAAAATATATTAACATAAAATATAAGGAAATATTAGAAAAAAAAGAAGTAAAATGAGTGTGTCAGCTCCGGCGCAAGACTGGAGTTTACTCCTTAAAAACTATTATTGTGCAGATTATGTAAAAAGTGGGTAAATGAAAGCATCTTAAAAAATAATCAAAGCATATATAATCATTTATTCATATTATTTACATCATTCCAATGAAATATATAACATCAACTATTTCACATAATAATAATGTTTAAAAATATTTTTATATAAATCATTCTCGTGAAGATTCCAAGATATCCTTCTTTACAGCATTCATGGGCTGGGTTAATACGAACAAAGCATGCATTAATAGGGTTTTTACTTTATTTTTGAGCAATAATCACAATTTTATTGATTGACACAGTAAATTTACCAAGTGCAGATAGATGTTCTGTATTGTCTTAATATTCTAAACAATACCAACTAAGATATTAAATTATTATTATTAATCTTATAAATCAAATAATACTATCTTATCGAGAAAGAAGTGAAAGATGCGTAAAGTAGGTTGCGCAAAGGAACGTAACGAGCCAAACGGTCGATTTTACTCCTCATTTTCATACCGCGGGCTAAATATGAAAATCGTTTCTTAAGGAGAAAACTTCAACAAAAAAAGTAATGTTATAGTTATACTTGAGAAAATTCCTATTATAAAACAAAAAGATACAGTATATGTAGAAAAAAATAATTAAAAAAATAAATTATTCCAGATATAACAGTTTTATAAAATATACGACACAAACAAAGATTATAAAAAATTAATTTAGAATAAATATATTTTATTAAATAATAACAACGGATTTTGTATCAATTTATTTATATGTATAAAGAGCTCTGATAACACTTACATCTTTAAATGGAATTATAACAGGGCAAAATTCCACTTGTGAAAAGCTTCTATTAACAGCAAGCTCTCTATAATGTTTCTCCCGAGAATAGCAGTATGTCCGACCTCAGTTCTGGAAAAATTAATGACAATGATAAGAGATACCGGCGGAAACTTTAAGGGTGTGACATGTGTTCCAGGTCTAAAGATGCTGGAGAATGTTTCAGAACAATGAAAAGTTGTGGAGGAAAAGTTCGACCAAGTTGCAGAAATACATAACATCCTGTACACCTACGTGAGGAGCTCACTAAGTTCAGAACATGAGAACTTACTTCCAGCCTATAATTCGTAACCTTTGGAATTATTTTCTTACAAAGTGCTTCATTCATTTGCTAAGATGAATTCTAAGTAGCGTTTCTGGATAACGGAAAAGAAAGGAAAGTTATACTTTGAGATCCACTTTCTCTTAGACATGTGTTACAAGGGATGTATATTAAGGCAAACAGAATTTTTTCAAAAATCTTTACAATTTTCCTAATTTTTTATTTTATTTATAATTTATTCATTGAAATTTACAACTGTATTATAACAATACTACAAGTAAATGGCAGGAATGGCAAATATTGTCATGGATAAAGACAATTAGAGAAGCTACTCAGTGATTGTACTCAACCTAAAATTTTAAAACATAGTTTAATTTATTTTATCCAAAGGTCATAAATGATATTATGATCAATAAAGAATTAATTTTGCTTAAGTTATAGTCAACATTTTGGCCGAGTTATCGTCATTTTCATGAAGGCTATTATGCCAACATACTCTTATTTCTGAAGTATATTTTCATCTCACCAATATTTGACATTATTAGCACAATAAAAATACATAACTTCCAGTTTGTTAAAGGGGTAGCATCAAAACCTCACAGTGGACTCTTCTATTACATGGAAAATCTAGGTTTATATTCTCTAAAAAATATCCTGTCATGAATAAATTAAGGTAAAAAGTAAGATAAATAAATCTGGATGGAATTTAGTCACGAGTAACTAAATATGAACTCTATATAATTAGGGATAAAAATAACAAATTTGAACATTTTTAATAAGGTTAAAAATGATTTTTACAGTATTTTAATAATTCAAATAATAATCAAATCTCACATTTTAATACCAGATTACTTCAAACTTAATAATATAACCTAGAAAGAAGGACACCAAAATAGCCAAATTTAAAATCGTATAAAGCAGCTGGGGTCGTTTATATATCTAGCGAACTAATAAAAAGAAGCGGAGTATCTGATCTGAGAATACGAAAATTTGCCCGGAAAACGGAAAGAATCCGTACATATTTCAATCCACAAAAAAGAGTCCTAGAACGGATTACAATATCTATTGTGGAACCTTTCTGACATCAGCATATAATGAAATATGTTCATTAATTGTTACTAATCGAACTACGGAATGAGCCAAGGAAATCATCGGAGATTATCAATGAATTATTATTATTACTATCATAGGCCAAATATTAAGGGAAAATATAATTCTATAAATAATATAAGTAGAGGAGTAAGTCAGATTTGCGTCAATTGCGAGTGGGGTAGACCGAAACGTAGGTGGGAGGATTTAGGTCTTTGAAATTTAGATTTTGGCGTTAATCAGTGGACGGATTTGTATTT
This sequence comes from Troilus luridus, assembly GCA_964056705.1. Taxonomy (NCBI): domain Eukaryota; kingdom Metazoa; phylum Arthropoda; class Insecta; order Hemiptera; family Pentatomidae; genus Troilus; species Troilus luridus. Next base: position 111,541,954 of record OZ057413.1, on the reverse strand, counting down.
AGCGATAGGCGTTATCGGCTAAGGGTTCCGTAAGCCTTTCATCATTATTACTTCCTGCAAGTCATTTGCTGTTTATTTCGTCTTACCTATGTAGAAAACTACTGTTTCAACATATATCGTTTTAAAATGTCATTATTTACATGGTGGAAGTATTGCCAAGAAGCGAAATAGATTATTGGCAATAATTTCCGATTCAACAGACAGAAATATACGAAGATTATATTAGAAATTACTAACTTGTTCGACAAGAAGAAAAAAATTGCTTCATCTTCGCCCCACCACATGTCCGTTAATCAAAGCGATGGCGGCAGAGTCTGCAAAGAATGAAATGAGTGAAAAGTTGATGTAATAGAGTTACATCACACCTCGTTTAACGAGATGATGGGAATTTTTACTTTTTTTCTCTTTTTAAATAACATCCCTTTCATACTCTTTTAGTAGTCTATATCAGGATGAAATCCATTTACATTTCAATAATGCACCAATGGAATTGTGGTATAAAGAAACCAATATTTTATTTTGCACAGTTCCCAGTGAATTTCTCTCAAGCTACAAATTGTACCCGAAACAAGGAATCAATCATTGAAAACAATTGTAACACAAGTATTTGATTTTCTTTATATTTTTTTAATACAACACTAAAGGCAAAATCAGAAATTCCAATAAGTTTAGACATTTTCCAAAATATTTAGTACGTAGGATATATTAAAATCCCATGACTTGAATACATTATGATTGCATTAGGTTTATTGATTTATATTATGAGAGAGAATATGACTTTTTAAGATGATAATCAGTTGATGAATTGAGATGTATTTTATTGAGATAAATAATTCGTAGTTCAAAATATATAAAATATTTTTTAGTTTTTATAGACTACAGTAATCAATCAACACTGGCTCTAGAGCCCAGTACGGGTCTTGGCCGCATCAAGGTGTCGCCTCCACTCTTCTCTGTCCTGTGCCAAGGTCCTCCAAGCTCTGGATCTAACGATGCTACCTGCATCCTTCTCGACCTCGCCTGTCCAGCTTAATCGTGGCCGTCCGCGTTTCCTTTTTCCGCCAACGTACCCAAATAGCAGTCTCTTATGAGCAGCGTTGTCCTCCATTCTGGCCACATGTACAGCCCATCTAATCCTAGCTATTCTTATATACTGAACCACGTCTAGCTCCTGATACATCCGATAAGAAAACAAGTTTTTTTTCTGAGGGTGGGGTAGCTGGTCCCTCCACTCAACCCCCAACCCGGAGGACCAGTAGCTGATTGCGACCCAAGGGTCGACGATGGGGTCGCTACTTCCCTACAGTAATCGCTACCTGAAATATCTTGAAAAACAATATTTAGAATGGAGATAAAGAAGACCATTATTGTTATTTTGGAAAAAAATCGTTTAGAGGTGCGATAAAAAATAAATAAAATAAAATGCAACGAACTAATTACTTTGTAGACTTGGTTCAGATCTACAGTGAGAGACACGTAAATAAAAAATAAAATAAAAGGCTTAACGAACCCGAAGGCTCGATGCCAATACCACAAATCTATGTTTACAAACCGCCGTCCAAGGCATTGGCCGAGCACTACCAAAACCCAAACCTAGATCATTCCTAACGCAATCCTCCCACCTACGCCTCGGTCTACCCCTCAGACGCTTCCCAATCGGTACAGCGCCTATTAAGGGAGAGAGAGATACGTACTAACATTTAACCAGATTGCGTAATATAAATAACAAAACAATAATTAAACTTAAATTTAATTCGTATTTGTTTGATGGCTTTGGTTGTTCTAAGAGTAAATCTGATGTTTTATTTTTAAAGCGATTTCTGTTTGAACATAATGGTATGTAATTTTTAAACCTAATACTTCCGAAAATAAGAATTTATCAGGTATAAGCCTTTTTTAATCTTACATAGTTTCATCCATACAAATCATCTCATTATCTCCTGTTTGTGATTATTTTTAATCTAAATAATTTAAAATTTAAACACTTTTAGTATTTTCCATCTAATTTATTATTTCATGGAAGAATTAATTTCTATAAACTAGAAATCAAAACTTATTTTCAAGAAGCTTTCGTGGAGCCTCAATACATCCTCGATTAGAAATTTATCGTAAATATTAATTGAATATTGATTGAATTTATTTTTGGCTGAAATTACTATTTTCCAATCGTTGTATTTTAATTTAATTTTATATTCCAGGTTCCTAGCTTTTTCAATTATATTGACGTATTGAAGTCTATACACTTAAAGAGAAGATTAAATTTTTACATGAATGAAGTTTCACGTATTTTCAATCTTATTTATTAAAAATAAATATTCTAATTTTCCCCGCAGAGATATGCCATATCTAATTCACGATAATAGTTTAATTATTTTTGAAATTGGTTTACATTTTCAAGCAGCTTTCTTGGTTTAAATATCGTTTAAAATGCATTTGGGCGTAACCTGTAGTGTAGTGGCTAGTATAATAATCTGCTATGCCAAAGATGGCCAAAATCCCATGGCCACAGCCGGATGGCCATAGTATTTTTTAAAAGGAGTAAAATCCTTCGTTATGCCTTCGTTTGGAAAGGAGAAAATGGTGATCCCAAGCATATGGATTGTCCTAAAGATCCCTATTTATATCCATAATTATATCTGGATAGGAAATATTTATTAGGACTCCCAGTAGTGTCCAGTAGTGTAGCATCGTCCGACTAGTCGTAGCAATATAAACAGACGTTAAATGAATGAACAAACAAAATGCATTCAGTTTTAATTATAATTTATTCTAATACTTCTATGATAAATCTATAAAGATAATTATCAGCTGCTGAATATAGATGTATTTTATTGAAGTAAATAATTTTTAGTTTTAGAAATTCAATATACTTTTCCGATATTTCTTGTAAAACTGTTTTTATAACAAAGGTAAAAAATACCCTTATTGAGATCTGGAGAAGCATGCTGGTTATGGATATAAAATTCATCGGCTTTCTACAAATCAGTTATGGAGGATAAACGTCGGAGGAGTACAGATCCACCTCAAGTACTTTCCAGATTATGTCGGTAAGGTTTCGAAATAAAAACCGTAAATCCAGAGCCAAGCCTGTCCCCGCCTTGAGGAGTTTAATTTTTCAATAAAAATGCGATTTCGGGGACGACAGGCCTTAATTTAAAGTTTGCCCTCGGAATCCGGCGTGCCTTGGCCGAGTTGGAATGGCGAAGTTGAGGTCGCTCCCAATTGCCTGGAAATAATCCTCTTTCTGGAGCCTCCAGCCGCTCCAATTTTTATACTTCTTGTTGACAGGACTCATCAGCCGAGGGCACTGACATCTCAACTTTTTTCCCCTACCACATCCCTTCCGAGAAGGATTTGTCAAAGTGTCAGGGAGCGTTCCGTTAAAATTGATAATTTTTAGCAAGAATTTCTAGATGAATTTTTTTTTAATCCAACTTCCACAAGTAAATTTTCTATTAAACATTATCATAATAAGGTACTAACTCGATCGAGTTCTTATAACATGTTTGAATATACCTAGTAAGTAATAGGGTCCGCAAAACCACCTACGTCAAAGAAAAGATTAAAAAATTTAATGGATCCCTCCAACCGGCCTAATGCTAAAAGATTGCATGCTAAGAATCGGACATAAAAAGTAGACTCTTCTCCAACTATTAGGTCTATAGACTTACAACTTACTGAAAAGAATTTTTAAAACAATTTGAATGTAAAAAATATCAAATATAAAGAATAAATTCTAATCTTGAAACGTATCTAACGTTCAAAAAATTAATAAAATAAAGAAGCTAATCTATTCAAAAGCTCTGTCTTAGCTAATAGCCTAAACAGTCGAAGCGACGTTAAATAAAATAATAAGCTTGCCTTACTTATTAATGATTGGCCTAATATTTATAACGCGAAAATCTTATAGAATTGACAATGTGAATGGTTACTGGATAACCTGTTATCAGCCGATTTCATTTATACTCCTATCTTGATTGGATATCCAATCTCGAATGATTGCATGTTTCTGATCCATCACAGATCAATTTTCGAAAACCCTTATGACAGAAGCTTTCTTTGGAATATAGGCCGTTATCACATAAAATCAGCTCAGAGACTGTTTTTGTCTGAGATATAAGGTGTTGCATCCATCCTTAAAAGGTTCCAAACGAGAACAAAGGAATTTTTCCATTACGAAGCAATATTTCGTCTCAATGAAGCTTCATTACAAGGGTTCGTTAGACGCAATGGTTTCGAATATCGGCTCCTGCTGGCCGCTCAAGGGATGGTGACATGATACCATTGTGGAAGGGCTGCGTAGTCTGCCTTCTGCCCTTTATCTTAAGGGAGAAACCATTATCCCATCAGGGCTTTGAAGAGGCTGCCAATTTGTACATCAGGATTCTATTACGTCCTATAATAAACAATTAATAATATTTATAAATAATTATTGAAAAGCAAGAAATATTATTCCAAAGAACGAAATCATTCCAAATATTTCAATTTTAATGGAAACATATTATGGAAGTGTTATTTATGTTATGCAGTGATTATAACTCGGGATAATTCGGGACACTGATAACTAAATTCGGTTTAATATAACTATCGAAATTCATAATTATACTTCCTTAAAAATATACATAGTAACATGACAGATGCTTTATTAAATGTTATCGAAACTTGATCTGATAGCAAGCATGAGAATCTCCATGTTACAAAAGTACAAGTTTGAAAACTGTTATTCTTTTGTTGGAGTCATCTCCATTCGTCCTCATTTTTTATCTTGCACGCTCTTCATAGACTCGGTGTAGTTTTTGAAGCGCAATAGTCTTATGGCGTTAGATTTTCAAGAAAAAATACCATACTCGCAAATGGTTCTTCTTAATTCTACTCTCTTGTATGAAACAAACGTACAAAAGCTTGCTTGCTATAAGGCTAACATTTGTACTGTACTAGCTCTAACATTAAGGATTGTTGAGAATATCGATAGGACAAAGGATGAGCCTCTTGTGAAATTTGGGATATTATTCTGGCATTCACTCTGTTAGCTTAAAGTCGTAGTATGCCAACAATTAAGATGAAATTTTGGGTTTATTGACGAAAGGATTCCAAAAAAATTACAGTATGACCTGAGGATTAAACTGAAACAAAGCAAGGAGATTGTGCTATGTTTAATCTAGGATTCGGGATTGGATGGATGTATGTAGATTTGAATATGTAATGAGAAATTATCGATATCGGCATCGAACTTTCGCTCTATATAGCCTATTATTTTATTTTTATTTTATAAAGAGATAATAATAAAATAGGCTCTCATAACTACATAAAAATGACATTGCCTTGTTAAGTATTCATAAGGAACTAGCCATTTATTCTTTCTCAGGCGATCTTAAGCATATGTGGAGGGGGAATATACAATTTTCTAATGTCATTTACTCTATACGTTAAAAAAATTAAAAGAATTCGTGAACCCTGAGATCCGTTGCTGATACCGCCCAGCTGGTTACCTTCTGACCTTCTGACTTTATTTTATGCTTCGGTCATGTGCATTTATGGATTTCTTTGATATTTGTTGATCAATATGTTTTCCGGCCAATGAGGATAAATGCATTCATAACCTTTTTTTTTTTTTAATTAACACAACGCTAATTCACCATTTCTTTGTATTCACACTTTCCTCTAATATTCGATGATAAAACGATTGATACTTGGTTTCTTCTAAAACTGCATTTATAATATCCGATTTAAAACATAGGCCTATTCAGCAATTACAACATTAAGGTCAAGGAGAATACATTTTAATATGCCAATAGGAATCAGATTTCTCGATTGTGATTACAATCCATGTTTTTGTGATAAACAATTATTTCAACTTTAATTAATAACGTCGGTTTCATTTACTTACTTAACCGGACGATGAAACAAGAGACGGAGAGGGCGGACTGCTAATGTATTCCGAGAGGTGGGAGCTTCCTATTGGTCACATCTGCCCCTACTCCTTGGGGACTCTGACCTCTGGCCTCTTGGGTCTAAGCCTGTTAAAATTAATTTGCCTCTTAATCAAGATAAACTAATTAGTCGTTGCTACAACTTAAGGGTAGCATCTTTAGAACTAATTTCGAATCATTAGCTCTTCTTATCTTGTTATATATATAAATATATATATATATATATATTGTTATTGGTTATTTATTATATTAATATGAGTTAAATATATATATATATATATAAACCAAAATTATGCACTTAAATTACATACAAGTATTGCAAAGTATTTGAATTGATTAATGTAATCTTAACAAATCTTCATCAAATTGTAAGTACCATGTACGTATGTATGTAACATCTTACACGCATCAATTTATATTTATGTTAGTGTGTTATTTATGCATTCACTAACAGCTCATTTTTTCTCTGTTAGGGGATAGTTATGAGACCAACATAGTCTCGAAACGTCGCCAAAAGAAGTTTGGGAACTGACTAAAACTCGAGAACCACAAGTATATATATTATCTATAACATTCAAGAATAAGTATGTCTATATATATATATATATATATATATATATATATATATATATATAGCGGGATAGCTAACTGGGTAGACATACCGCGAAGTTCCGGGTTAAAATTCAGCTGTTGTTGTTGTATATTATTTATATATAACAGCCGTGGGGCTTACCCAACCTCTAGAAAGTGGGTACTCTTAAGAGAGAATAAACCTGGTAGGTGAGCATGATCTGAGACAAATAACCTCCCTGCACAACCGTTGTCATTGGCAAATTGCAGTCTCTACCACGTACCTATCCCAAGTACCTTCATGGGTTGTAGTGTTACAGGGTTTTTTAAATATTCAAATCACTATATGAATGTAAAGTTACATTTAGTAAAGAGATATTTTAAATAAGTTTTAAAGTTTAAGTTAAGTCAGAAAGTGTGAGCAGAGAAGTCAAGAGGAGTGTCACCCCTGTAATTATATTTAACAATATATATCTTTATCCCTAAAATTAAAATTAATTAAAAACAATCTATATGGGTTCATAATTAATTTATTTCATTCCTGTGTAATTTTTTTTGTCTCCAACCAAGGTTCATTTTTGATATTTCCTCCACTCTACCCACATTTTCCGCCACATTGGCTTAAGAGTACAAAAGACTATCATCAAGCCACAACACGACAACAGCTTCCTAAGATGTAAATACATACTTCAATAATGCTGTATTTATAGCTCCTTGAATGTTTTGATGTTTGAATTATTTTTTCACACATTTAACTCATTGCTAGATAATGCAAACGGTATAAGCTAAATGTATTACCAATGTGATCTTATTATGAACTTGATAGTTATATTAAACAATATAACATAACATTAACACTTCTAACGTGATGCCACAAAATTGAGAATTCTTCTGAAAAGAACGGTTATAAATTTAAATATTAAAAATATAAATGAATTATATGCATATGTACGCAAATGCATGTATCAAAAATTCAACATCCATTAGGCTGAAAAATGTTTAAGGCTTTTAACTATCTTCGTAATATTTAATAATTTGTTATATTTGTATTTTAATTCTTGCCATGCTCATTAATAATTATTCAAAGTGCAATACAAAATCAAAAATATTGGTTGAATTGATTTTGAGATTTGGTTGATAAATGAAGCATCAAAACTTGTTAAAAATAAGAAAAGACTTCTAAAACCCAATATTAAAACTATCCATAAACTGTTTTATATATAATACTGTAATAATAATTTTCTCCCTGTCTTACAGAACATCTGGTAGAGCGGATATCAACTTTTTCTGAAGAGGCGTGAATTGTGGGCAGTTGACAGTGGAATTGGGGACGTCAGAACCCAGTCGGGTGTGAGTTCGTTGCTGACATGTCCCAGAGCAGATATCAACATCCACACTTATAAACTCTTTCTCGTCCTCAGTAAATTATCGATGGTGGTAGGAACAATTTTCATTACACATACTTTGGATCGAAATGTAGAATAGAATAGAATAAAAAAATAATAATATTCCTGGACCAGGTCCCTACATCAGGCCTACATCAGAATAAATCAATATTTACATAATATCTTGAAAGTAAATAACTAAACAGGTATGTTTTAGTAGAAAATCAGAAAATGTGATACAAAATTAAAACTAAAAAACAGACAAATTTAATAATTATAAAAAGAAATAGGCTTATGGAAAAATGAGTGATTAAATAATAGCATCTAATAATATAAAAAAATGATATCTTATGAGTTAGGAATATTTACAGTAGTTCATCAATCGATCAAGTTGAATATAACTATAAATTATTTATTGATTATAAAGCATCTGACTGGGAATTTAGAAGGTGTAGGAAAAGTTTGGATTTAAATGAGGCTAAAGAAGACGCATGATGGATATCGAGTGGGAATGAGTTCCAAAGGGAGATGGAGCGGGCGAGAAAGGAACGCTCGAAAGTTTTGGTTCTATGGGAACGGATATAAAGATCGAAAGGGCGAGATCTTGTGTCCTGGGATTGGATAGAGGATTTGAATTGTAGGAGACTATAGATATAAGAGGATGTTGTGAGTTAATAGTTTGATATAAGTAAGAGCCAAGGAAATAGAGTCTACGGATAGAAGGGAAAAGCGGGGCGTCGAAGACAAATCGAAGCGTACAGTTCATAATTCCCCTCAACCTCTCCTCGAGCCTGTTCGAGAGGCCACCATATGCCACACAACCATAGTCAAAGTGTGGAAAGATAAAAGAAGTGATGAGGAGCTTACGTATGGGTAGTGTTAGAAGATGCCTGGAACGGTGGAATAATTTTAGAGAGCTTATTGCTCGTCGGGAAATTTGGGCAACGTGGGGTTTCCATGTGAGGGATTGATCGAAAATGATTCCGAGGTTTCTAGCAGAGAAACTGAAGGCAACAGGATGATCATTTAAGGTTAATTGGGAAAGTGAGTTGATAGATTTACGAATGATGTTGGAACCAATTGCCAAGGATGGCCTGAGTTTTCGCAACATTCAACGACAGTTTTTTTAAGTTTGCCTAGGCACTGATCCAATCCAGGTCACCTTGAATATTGGCAAATGCAGCTATTATCTCAGTTGGAGAAAAGGACAAATAGATCTGGGAATCGTCGGTGGGAACAGATGAGGATTTATTTGGGAAGGTCATTAATGTAACAGTTGAAAAGGAGAGGGGATATACTGGAACCCTGTGCCACTCCTGTGTTCAGCGGTAGAAAAGAGGATAGGGATTGATTAGGGATGGAGACTGCTTGAGTCCTATCCTAGAGGAAAGCGTGATGATAAATTACATAAAATAAAATAAATTTAAAAAAATAAAATAAATTAAAAAAAATAAATATGAAAATTAAATGTGTAAATGACAAACAGACATCATCATGATTAGTAAGATGATTAATAATAATATTAATTAATTAATCATGATTAATAACTCTGAATAGAAACAATATGCAATAAATCTCTCTATTATATAAAAAGTTTATAGTGATCGTGCCAATCATATTTTTATTGTAAGATTCATTTCTTTAACATAACTTTTTTCTTTTACTTTTAAGTTTTTTTTTATGAACACTACTGATGGTACGTAAATATATATGACTTAATTATATGCATAATGTATCAGTAAATGCCAAGACACCTCTTTGCAGAACCGTTGTCCATGAAGCAGTACATTCAACCCCATGTACTGAACCAGGTCCGTTCAGAGGTTATAGTATAGTAGTACAGGTTTTTTATCGGTAAATATAAGTACTTTTATTATCTTGTAGTTAAAAGATAGAGTGAAAGGATAAGTTTTTTAGCGAATTTCTTTCTTCGTTTATATTATCATGTTATGCTAGCGAGAATAAAACTGTACCATTGCCTCAAATTGTATTAAAAAGAATTTCCGCAGAGGTGAAATCTCCCAGTAAATGGAAAAACTGAAAATTTTCAATTGTCAATCAAAAATGTTCAATCAAGCTGAACCAAAGCTAAATGGGAACTGACCATAATTGAACCTATATAAACGAAATTCGATTCTCTACCAAACAAATTTAAATTCCCAAGTATTCATAATTTCAAGAAATTTCTGTTATTCCACTTACTGTTGTTTTTTTTTGGAAATTGCACCATATATTGAACTTAATATAATTTCTAACTAGCAAAGATAATCAAATCATAAAATATTTTAATTGTTGTATTTGAATAAGGTAATATGGTGATAAGCTTATTGAAGTGAATTTAGAGGACAAATTAAGTAAGATATTTTCCAAAACTAGTACATTTTTCATAAAGTTAAATGTTATGTTTTCCAGATAGTCAAGATCTTATTCCAAAACTGCTGTAGAGGTAAGTAATAATGAATCTAAATAAAGTTGTGGTATGGTGAAAATACTTCACTCACTTGGTAAGAAATAAATATATTAAAAGAATAATATTGATGTATATATCGTAGGTGTAGTAATCTAGATTAGTTTTACTGTAGTAATATGTTTTGAGAAATGCAATGCTGTTCTGTTACTAATAAGCATTATAATATACTCATTTTTATTCCATTATGTGTTGTTAGTGATTTACATATGCTTGAGGTATTTTTATAATTTTATAAGGATAAAATGCCAAATTGATAGTATATCAAAGAGTAAACATAAAAAAATATTTATTTTATAATTAATTTTACATAAATATGCTTGTTTCTAAGTTTTATTCCTTTATTCGCCGCACAATGAAAATAACATATATATCCTGCTTATGCATTTTGGGCATGGCAAATGGTACAAAATTGCCCAAATTGATAGAAATTCTCCCAGGCCTTGATTACAAGCTTTGATTGACGAGACCTCTCAAACTTTTTATTTTTTTTAAATGTTATGTCATTCTTAGTCACGGTGCTGATCTGACTATAGTTAGCATAAATATTTAAATAAATAAATTGATGTATAGATGTAGGACCATTTGTTTGATTCTAATGACTACCAATCCTAACAGAAAATCATTGTCTGAAATAAAAATTTATGGAACATGATTTTAATTGTTTTGTTTTTTCATTTAACGTTAATTTAGGCTTTATGACTGATTGGACGACTGGTATTGACTGGTGAGTGTCCTTAATTTGGCCTATGCAGGTATAATTAGGTATAGCAGCTGACACAGTTCAGGTATAACCAAGGATTTTTTACTGCTTTAAAACATCCTAAGGCCACCTGTCGGGGTGCGAACCCGCAATATTGGGCTTATTAGATTGCTATGCTAACTACTACACCACAGGTGGCCCACTTTAAAATTTTAATATTTAGTATTAGAACTTTCAAAAAATGTATTATTTTAATAAAAGAATTGTAATGAAAAATATTCTTAACATATTTCGCTTTAATTTGGTCTTGAAAGATGCGTAATGTTTACGATCTGAACATTTCCATCTTGCGTGAGTGGAAGAGGGGTTGTCGCGGACGTCCAAGGCGAGCGACGATTGACAAGTGCCCCGAGTCGGCGAGTAATTAAATTTTATAATATGGCAGGAAAATTAATTTCCCTTCCCCTTGGATGAACAGTTGGTAACAAGAAAAAGGCTACGAACCATTCGAGAAACTAATTATCAACACGTAATGAAGGCCAATGATTAATTTTCAGACAGTTGAGATTTTCCTTGATATTGGCAGCTGCTGTACTTGTCAAGGCGACAATTTTAATAGCAGATTACTCGGGGTTATTCACTGCCCTAGGGAACTCCGAGCAACAATTTTTCTTCAACAACCTATCACTACTTTATCGCGATGAATGGTAAACAAATTTTCTTCTTTTTAAGATCCCAGCACAGTTTTCTAAAATAGCCTTTATTGATTTGGTATCAAAAATTATTTAGTCTAAAATCTCCATCTATACTATACTATATTATATTGGCGATTTCATTACGCCAAGCTTACTTGAAGAAGATTGGAATTTAATTAGAAGTATATTCTGTACGAAAATTTAGTCACATTTAATAGAGATAGGATTGATAGCAAAACCGTGTATTAACTGCTGAATTGAATAGTTTTTACAATGAATAGGTCTCAATAGAAAACAAATACTTATCTAATGAATTAACAATTTTTATTTTCAGTGATTCTATCAATTGAAAGAAAATATTGTATCGTATGATTAATATAAAAAGGTATAAGAAGAGTTTTCTAATTTAAAAAAAAATATCCCAAGAATGGCTCAATCTAAGGCAGAGAAATGCAGTAGGAGAATATTTGGATTAGGAATCGGAAGTATTTAAAAATATTTGTAAGCTAAACATGGTGAAGTACAATAAGCATTAAAGCTTTTGACAATATACATACAAACTTTTGAATTATATTTCACTTTATTATCCCCATAAAATTATAAATAAAAAAAAAGTGTATGGAATTTTCTAGAAGAAGTAAAAATATTTTTATAATTTATAAAGGTAATGGACAAGGGCTTTTTGAGCTGTCACATTTGAGAGCTTAGCAATTGCAGCAGGTAGCATTTTGCCTCTACGTGTGAAACGTGTTTTTTGTCTTCCCTGTCAATACTTGAGTTTGCCAGGCACACGTACATATCGGATAGCACGTAGCTACCTGGACCAATAATTTTTTTTATGAGGGGTTTTATATTTATTGTGCTTGTTTTAAATTTCACTAATTTCACTGCCGAGCTGGGAAAAATATTACTTACTATCCTGATTACATAGGTTCCGATTTTGTATATTATATATAATTTTTCATAATAATCAATAATAATATGTTATTATACATTACCTAAGAGGAAGCTCTAAATTGTATTTTGTAATTGGTCTATTTTACTTTAAAAAATAAGAGACGACTATATGAAAGTCAAAAATTGCTAGGATTTAATATTCTGTAATTAGTACTCACTGCTCCCGGAAAAAACAAACGATTCTTGTTAATGATTATCCAGTCCACAAAAATTGAGACTGTCCAGAAAAAGTATTCCTACTATGCTCATTCTGTCAATAAACGAAATAATAATATTATTTTTAAATAACCGAAACACAAAAATATTTATTTTCCTCGTTATATAAAAATAATTTACTTTATATGAGATTATGGTAATGGGAAATATTGCCATATAGAAATACTCCAACACTTCAAGGTCCTCAAAGAATCGGGAAACGGTTTTAATAGTTAATTTATAAAAACCAGTGGCTGCAAAATTTCGTTTTTAAACAAGACTCAAAACGCACAAACCGTTTCCCGATTATATACATGTACGATGCATTAGTATTTTTGACGCTGATTTAAAAGTACGTGCATGAGAGATCTGTTGATATAAGAATATTAAATCAAGCCACGGGAGAGGTACCGCAGGATAGATTCTTCTTTATGCCTCTCATCCCATTTAGTTGTATTTTTACTGACAGGCGATCTAATGAAAGTCAATTAGGTTTCACTTGACAGGTGTGAATAAGTATTGTCACACCTTGATTTTATATTCTTAATGAACGGTTTCATATCGTTCTATCAAAAGAACGACGAGATATCTCAAAAATTGTAATAAAGCCTTCACTAGCAGTTGTATTGGTTGAAGCTTTTTAATTCGGAAACTACTTTGAGCATGAAGTTTTTTCGGAATAATGACATAAGTTAAAATAAAAAAAGCTTAAAGATTATAATAATTTTCTAATGGTTGATAAAATAGTTTCAATACCATCATAACGATAGGAATTATTTGCTTTATCAGTGCATTTCTATCTTTTTAATCACATGGAGATTTCAGATACCTCTATTTCAAAATGAATTTTTTCGAGTTATGACGCTGTTCTTTTGAAGAACCTATTTATGGTAAAGGTTTCCTATTTGTTTTTCATTATGATATGGAAACCAAGTATTTCTGTGAAAACTGAATAATGGTATATATTTTAATTAGAGAAGTACGTTAATTTTGTATCATCACAATACCGTTCGTCCCAATCTGTTTTTTTATTTTAAGATTCTGTAATAATTTAAAATTTATGTACATTAAGTTTTATTAATGATAATATTTGTGGTAAATTTCCTCTGCACTTGTTATATATATGCATTAAACAATAAACTCCATAGGTCCTCCGGATATATGGACTCGTATAATAAACATTAGGCCCTTAATTAAATTAGCTTCTGCACAATGTAACCTGGTCCGACGGGGTTATTAGCAATATATTGAACCCTGAGAGGGGAAGGGTTCTCCGAGCTCCTGATGGCAATGATGGGATTAGTCACGGAGTCCAGTACAAGTTAGCTTACCACCGGCTCAACCGCCGTACCGCCCCGTCCATTATGTTGCCCTCAAAGGCAGTCATCTCACCGTCTACAGACAGAAGAACGGGATGTAGTTATCTCCGAAGAATAAGGGAGTAATGCGTTCCTCAGAGGTATATCCAGGTAATTTAAATAAAATAGCAGCCTGTAATAATCCACGAATGAAAAACCAGTACAAGTAATATTCATATAGAGTCTTCAGTTCATTAAATAGTAGAGACAGCATTGTTTTGGCTTAGAAACTAATTAAATAAGATTTTAATGTAACAACTAAAACAAATATTTAAAAACGGAATATATTATTTTATGTTATTTATTTATTTTTACCACATTTTTATTTGGATTACAATTTTCCCAATATCATAACCAACCATCATTGCTTAAAAAATCACTACAATCACACTACAATAGGTTCTTGGATGCAGTACATGGTAGAGAATACACTTAATACAAAGGAAGTCATCTCAACTTCTCGAGGTAGAAGAGCAGAATATCGTTATCATCAAGGAATATGGGATCAATGGTGCCTTCAAAGGGATATCTCGCATTCTAGAAGGAAGTGACTTCGGAAGCAGAGTAAAAATCAGGAAGCTGGACAGAGAAGAAAATTGAGTTGTAACGTATAATGAAGTAGTTGGTGCGAAAAAAACATAAAACAAAAAAAAATTGATGACATATTGTACTAATTATTAGTTTATTAATATCTTTTTCATTTTTATTTGTATTATTTACACAGTTACACATTGTATTATAATATGCTCACTACCATTACCATTCAGCAATGCTTATGCCTATTCCAGAAATACTTTGTTATAAGAAAAAACTACTATTCAAGAACTGAAGATTTCAGTACATGGTAGAGACTATAGTAGATAAAAAGGCAGTAATTTCAAATTATCGACGTACAATAACAGAATTTCGTTTGTCAACTTCAAAGGATGAGGAACAAATTGAGAATAATAAAACAACTATTTGAATACGAAATATATTGTACTACTTAGATTATATTTATTTCCATTTTCATTTGAATTGTTTATATCATAAAGTCATGTTATTTATATTATAATTATCTGAAAATCATTTTCGACCGACAGCGGTGATTTCTATTCTTTTATATATATATATATATATATATATATATATATATATATATATATATATATATATATATATATATATAACATGAGATATATTTTACTAAAAACAAACTACTATACAACAAAAAAATGGATTCGGTACTTGGTAGAAATTGCACTAATTACTTAGGAAGTCATCTCAACTTCTCGATGAGGAAGAACAGAAAATCTTTATCATCAAGCGTTATTCTGAAATGTATAAACTTTGTAGACATAGGTTTATTTAATTCAAATTTTAGTACTAACGAAATATCGAGGTATATATCCTTGATGCGCGGTCATAAGGGCTTAAGTAAAAATAAGTCCATAATACAGAATCAGGAATGATCAGACAAGAAATAAATGTATGCTTCAAATAGAATTATTACTCTATTGGTTGTGAGTGACTACTAGATTGTTTTATAAAAATAAAATTACAAATAATATCAATTATTAGATTTTACATAATGTTTTGATCTTTGCTGTTGCTCTCCTGAAAAATTCAAAATTTTGACTTGAGTCCTTATGACCGCGCATCAAAGATATAGTCCGAGAAATTTACAACAGTAACAATTAGTAAACGTAATCAAGGATTTATAAAAAAAAAAACTATTTTGACTACATGAATCAATTCGCTTTGAATTGCATCTATGTGTACGATCTAACTCAAAGCGAGTATACATTAACAATAATGCACATTACATTATAACCCGGGAGAGTGAATAGAGGTTTATATAAATTATATTAAGAAAACTTAGAAAAATGAAAATGTAAAGCTTTTTTATAATCGTTCAACGCATACTACATAATTATTTTTTAACGAACTCATGAATATTCACAAATCGTTGAAATTGGTGTTGATTACGTACGGATTCGTAGCTGTTACGGGTAAAAGCTTGCTAAAGTAACATATTATAAATATAAGGCGATTTTTCGTGAGAATTTATACTGGCCATTTCGATATCGGAGATGAAGATGTTACGAAGATTTAGACTGATAGAGCTGGGGGAGAATTCAATAGAAACAAAACTTACAGCCCATTGCACAGATTTCTCGAATCATCCTTTTTGAAGGAAGCTATAAAGGGTCTTTCAGACCGGGGAAAAGGACACTCCATCTATCATCTCTAGGTTAAGCGGTCGCTCCTATACCCACAGGGACATCATTCAAAGCCACTAAGAAAGTTGTAATAAACAGGAAACATGTTCACGAATGGGTACATTAAGTAACATGCTCTTAATTACCTAAATATATAATGGTTTAGTATTTTTGTATATTTTAATCTGTACCACTACAACCCGAGAACGCGTCTGGGGTTCAGTACATGGTAGAAACTATACTGTTTCATGGACAACGGTTGTGCAGGGAGGTGATTCGTCATGGATCACTCTCAACTGCCAGATTTTTCCCTTATTTTGGGTAACCACTTAAGGAGGCTGGGTAAGCCCCCGTGGGTCCTGGATCCCATATGATTCATCTTCGGCTACTAACAGACTAAGAAGTCTTGCCAGCTGCGGGATTTGAACCAGCATTTTCGGCATCGCAAAAGTGGTCTACCACTGAGCCACTCCGCTCCCATTTGTGTACATTCATGTTTCAATAAATTATATAGAATGATTGATATAATACCAAAATAATATTGACAGTAAATTTTTATACTGCACTTCTAAATAATGCCACAAATTAATATAGTTCTACTAAATAATGCCACAAATTTTAGTTTAGGAAAAAGAAAAAACTTTATTTGCAATTTTACATATACAAGAAGCATAAGTGTGAATACATGTTCCGGACTACCTTTACTTGTTTAAAGAACAGTAATTTTAATTAATTAAAGTTATCTTTTATAAATAAGTTTTACAATAGCAGGAAACATGTAGAAAAACCCGCTTAAAAAAATAAAATAATAATATAATAAATAAATAAAAATGATAATAATAAAGTAAATAAATATAATAATAATAATTAAATAGAAAATAAATAAACAATTAAAAGTAACTATAAAATAAATACAGATAACAAGATTACAATACCTATTAAGAAAGGAGTATATGTTTTGTTCTTTTGTGCTTGTAGTGTCGTAGCGAATGTTTATCATAGTTAATTTTAGTATAGGATATTTATATAATTATGATATCGCATCACAATAATATTCAAGAGTTGTGTGTACCCCATTCATTATGATTAAACTAAAGTTATTAATAAGTAATTACTTAATAATAATGATACTACATTATCACTATTCTAGAGGCTTGTCAAAAGTTGTTCAAAAGCTTACCTGTTCACTAATATTATACTTAAATGTTTAAGTACATTTTAAATACAGTTTCATAATCTATTCACACATATAACGATTTTTTTTACGTTATGCTTTATTATATAATTATCTAGTTATAATAGATCAACACAGAGTACTTTTTTTCTAAATAGACCTATCTTTCTATTCACAAATGTCATCCTGAAAAATTTGAATACATTGTAATTAAATATAATAATTATTAGTTAGTCCTAAAAATATGAAGAGAAATAAGATGAGACAGCCTGGGCGAAGGTCAAAAATAATTTCTTTAGTAGTGATAAATATATAAAACTAAAAACAGACTTTTCCCCCCACATCGGAGCTCTTCTTCAGGGCTGAATAGTCAAGATACAAAATATTTACAACTGAAAGAACGGTCATTATTATCATATCATATCATAATAGGCTTCTTTATTGATGATGATTAAACGTCAATAAGAATAATCTTTAAAGTATAGATCTACAAAGTTATAACCTACACTCAATAACAGTTTAAATTATTCATTTTATTAATGTTTGTATGTGAATCAATTTAAATTTTCTGGATATTAAGTAGTGTAGCTCAGTCGTGGAGCGCTGAGATGCCACACAGAAGGTCCCGGGATCAAATCCTGCTGTGTGGGATAATTTCTTTAATCTGTATACGAACGTAGATTGATCCTGTGGGATCTGGAAAACATCCTGGGACTCATCCAGCCTCTATATTAGGGGACAAATTGGCGGCTGAGCGTGATCTTAGGGCCAATTATCTCCCTGCACAACCGTTGTCCTAGAAACAGTACAGCCTCTACCCTTCAAAGATTGTAGAGCTACAGGATATAAATCTCTTGCGCTATTTTCAATAAATTTTGAATTGAAATATAATTTAGTCCAATAATTAATTTAACAGCTTTCTTCATTTAATATAAAATTAAAACTCTTTATAAATAACCATAAACTCTTTATGGGGTCAGTCGAGATTTGGTGAATTCTATGAAACAAAATAAATACCCTATTTATTTATTTCTTAGAATTCTTTTGTTTATTTATTTTGTTTCATAGAATTCGGATTATATGCTCTTCGGCAGACATATAAAATAAATAAGAATCATGAAAAACTTTATATTTAATAAATTTGCGAAATATAAATATACCTTAGGGGAGCCTTAAATATCCCCTTAGGGGGAGCCTTAAATATCAATAAGAACTGCTAAAGGAATCAATAAGAATAAGAAGCCTTCTTTATGTGCCCGACACAACAAATCCGAAACATAACCATCTCGCATCGCATAGATCTTCCCCTTTCTATAAAGCATTTTTTCCCTGTCTTTTCTATCCCCCGATATATATACGTTTTTATGGAATCGGATATATTTACGATCGGAGGGAAGAGGGAGTGAAGGGAGAAATGATTGCTGAATATTACCCCAGCAGAAGCCTCTGAAAATGAAGTTGCCGGCTCCGTCCATTGTAAGGGAAAATCGAGGAAAGCGCGGAATACAAAACAGAAGCCCTCACCACACCTCGGGATCTCACTTGGGGAAAGATACACTCAGCTTTGTATGCATTTTTTATTTTCTTCTCGATATGTTTTTTCTTCTTCTTCTTGGAAAGTAGGCCGTGTAAAATAATAATCAATTCAGATAATATTACACAATATTATGCAAAACACACCAAAAATAATCTAAAACCTGCTAAACCAAACCCACTATTGGTTTTCTACTTCATACTATTGCCGAACATCCATAAATAGTATAAAAGAGCAATATAGAGTATTGAAAGAGATGTTGATCATCCTTATTTAATAATCGGTCTAGAAAATTAAATTAAAAAGTTAAAGAAATAATCAAA
The DNA here is from genome assembly GCA_964056705.1 of Troilus luridus. NCBI lineage: Eukaryota > Metazoa > Arthropoda > Insecta > Hemiptera > Pentatomidae > Troilus > Troilus luridus. Next base: position 111,522,462 of record OZ057413.1, on the reverse strand, counting down.
ATGTATTTAACTATTTTAAATTAATTAATTATTATTATTTCATTTTACTTAGTTTGAGCCCGCATTGGAGCACTCGAATCAAGCCATGCACACTGTATTCTTCAAAATATTAGCTTTGTGTCCTCCTCTTCTGTTCCCAATACTTCTTCATTCTTTCAGACCTTGCTCCCCTTACTTGGTATATTGTTACCCATGCGGTATTACCATGCATGGGGTTACAATATATTGGTTAATAATAATATATGGTTTATTGTTTCCGTGCAACTGCTTTAAATTTAGAGAGAAGTAATTTCGAGACCGAATATTAACAAGCATTTCCCGCCTTTAATCGCGCCTGTATTTCCTCTTCAATTTCGTGTTTTTCTAGTTACTATAGACCTTAGGTACTTAAACTTCTCCACATTAGGGAACTTATTCCCTCCTTCAACAATATCGCCAAAATTTCCCCTTTTCTGCTACTGACCATATACTTAGTCTTATCCGAATTAATTTGCAGCCCTATTTTCCTTAGCAGCATTCATTAATGTTTGCGTATTTACTGTTATACATTCTGCGTCTTCACCCAACAGTACCGATTCGTCCGCGAACCCAAGCACGGATATGTTACTATTCACATTCAAATTCAAATCATTTTCGTTGTGTATCACCTTTTTAATTATGCACTCGAGTGTTAAATTGAATAGTACATGTGGTAGCGAATCCCCCCTTTTTTTAACCTGAACGAACCTCAAACTTCTCCGAACAACTATTACCATTTCTAACCTTATCGAACGTTTTGATCATACACATCCTTACCGGATTTGCTAATTACTTTCGTATACCCTACGAATAATTTTTTAATTTGTTATTTTTAAACTTACTGATAATGGTAATTGCTGGTTTCCGTCCCGGTTTCTCCACACAATCGGCACTTACCAAAATCACCAATGACATACATACCGCTATGGACGACAAAAAACTAACTGTGCTTGTCCTTCTTGATTTTACTAAAGCTTTTGATTCCTTGGACCATTCTATCCTTTTTAGCAAACTCAAATCAATGTCCTTTTCTAACAGTTCCATCCGATGGTTCCAATCCTTCCTCTCTGATAGATCTCAAGCAGTTTCCATACCTAATCATCCCCTTTCCTATTTCCTCACTCTTTCCTCAGGCGTGGCACAGGGCTCAAGTATCTCTCCTCTTCTTTTCAACTGCTATATCAATGATCTCCCTAAATCTGTTCACCACTGTTCCCATCATCTATATGCTGACGATTTCCAAATATATCTGTCCTTTCCCCCTTCCGAGCTATTTTTTGCGTTCGCTAGTATTCAGGAAGACCTGGATAGGATCTGTGCCTGGGCAAAGCTGAACAAACTGGAATTGAACGCATTGAAAACTCAGGCCATTGTTTTAGGTTCCAATTCCCTCCTTACATCCATCCGCACCCTCCCAACATTACTCCTAAACGATACTCCTATCACGATTACCTCCTCGGTGAAAAACCTAGGCATCACCATCGATCAAAACCTTTCCTGGAAATCCCACATCGCCCAAATATCCCGACGGACAATTAGTTCCCTGAAGTTGTTCCATCGTTCTCGTCATCTCCTTACACAATCTTCCCGTATGCTTCTCGTATCTTCTCTCATCTTCCCCCACTTTGACTATTGTAGCGTGGTATATGGAGGCCTCTCTAAAATGCTTGAAGACAGATTAAAGAGAATAATGAATTGCTCTCTAAGATTTGTGCTTGGTACTCCGAAGCGATCGCGCGTCTCCCACCTCTATGATGGGTTAAAGTGGCTCTTCCCTCCCTTCCGAAGACAATATTTCCTCTGTTCATTCTTATACCAATCCATTCACTCTCAACACCCTTCATATATCTACAGTCTCCTCCAATTCAAATCATCAGTGCAACACCATAAAACAAGATCCCGCCTTTCTGATCTCTATATACGTTCACACAGAACTAAAGCATTCGAACGTTCCTTTCTCGCCCGCTCCACCACAATGTGGAACTCAATCCCTCCTAATATCCGTCATACTCCCTCTCTATCATTATTCAAATCCTTGCTGTATCAACATCTATTAGCTTCCCAAAAGGATAGTCTCTAGGTAGGTTAGTCATTTGCTTAGAATACAATGTATATAATAACTCATTGTGTTATCTAGTTCTTTTAATTCTGCTCTTTGAAAAGCTGTACATCATGTAAACAAATTATTGAATGCTAGCTCATGCATTCAATTTCAAAAGCTATGGATTTATCTATTCTCTGCAATTGCTTAATATCCTGTCAAGATCTGTACTATTTATTTACTTACTATTATTTTTGTTTATATATTTCTTTTTAAATTGTTTTCTGTCATGTTGTCACGCTTTATGATTTGTAACATTTAGCCTTCTGGCCAGATAAATATTATGTTTTATTCCTGTTCATATCTGTTATTCTAAAGGGACTTTGTCCCAGAATAAAGTTACTTTTCTATTCTATTCTATTCTATTCTATTCTAATGCCCGTTGGATCAGCTAAGATATTATTTTTTGTCTCTAATTGTAAGAGAATTTTTCTGCACTCCACCCGGACTATTTTATTCCTTATAAATATATACAGGGTGTTTCGGAAATTCATCAGTAACCAAAATGCAGTTCAGGAATTTAGGATCTCTTGTGCATTGTCGAATTAACCACTGGGAGAAATTTCTGCGCTTGTTAAAATCTTGAGGTAATAAATCTTACTTGCTCAATACGTGAAATGGATACAATTGTTGTTCGCGGAAAGTTCGCCATACGCTGGTAGAGGAAACATCTAAACGACGTGACAATCTTCTGGTACTAGTAGTAGGAGATAACTGAACAGCATCATTTCACAGTATTTTTTCTTCAACGCTTGCAGTTTGTCGAAATCTTTGTCGACCGTCGTTTACTCTATAGATTTTAGCGTGCCACTATCCCTAAGGCGTCTTTCAATAGCCTCAAACGTTTTACGATTTGGTATTCTTCGGTTAGGAAATTTTTCACGATATCTTCGAACAGCAGCAGCACCGTTTCTATGTACCTCGCCATAAGTTAAAAGCATGCCTGTTTGTTCTGCAAAAGTGAATAAATTTGTGGTGACTCCCATGATATTCATAAATTGAACTGTCCCACAGTATTCACTCACACTAAAACACACAGAACTAGACAAACAGATGAGCAACTACTGCCATTGCTTATCGTTCATTTGTTTATCAGGTGTTTGAAACCTGTAAAACCTGTAATAGTATTAAACACGCTAAACTTTGTACAATCAGTCTTACTGTAGTAAATAAATAAAAAATCTTTAACCTTTGATAACTGTTTAATAAATGAGTTTGAAATATATGTCAATATGAAATTTTTTAAATTATTTTGCGTTAGAGAACATATACCTAAGAAAGTGCCGTGCAATTCTGAAACACCCTGTATATATATATATATATATATATATATATATATATATATATATATATATATATATATATATATATAAGGAAAACAATGGTCCGGGTGGAGGTCAGAAAAATTCTCTCGAGTAAGGTGAATTGTTTATTTTAAATATTTTCTTTTTTTTTTGTCAACCCTTGAACCCTTTATAAGCTTACTGAAGAAGAACTGGAATGTGGTTCGAAGCGTTGGGTTTAGATTTTCTAACTAAAGAGAATTTTTTCGGATATCCGCCCAGAATTTTTTAGGACCACTTTTCTTCCTTGTATATAATTTATAGTTCACAATTAAGCATAAGCAAATCCCTATGTTAAAAGTTATACAATAAACCAAATCGGCGATGGTGGGCAGAATGGTATCCATAAATAAGCGGTAAATCTGTATCCAATCCGAGTGACTACAATAAAACTGATAGCTGGTATGAAGAAAGAGGAGAAAAGTTTAGTGCAGAGAGTGAAGAGTAAAGACACCTCCTCAAACTTTATACAATTCCAGGCTTAGCTCCTCACCTCCACCCCTGCCAACATACCAACTTTTTTTAAAAATAAAATGCCCTGGAAAAAGATTCTGTGCAGCGATTTTCGTCGTAATAAGCTGCAGGAGATAGAACAACTCGTTTACTCCAGCCCGGGACGAGATAAAGCCATAGACAGTTTCATAAGATATAAAAATTCACTCTTAAAAATTATTAAAACCCATTTCTTTCAAGTGCTGTGAACATGCAATTTTGAAACCCGCTTTAATTTTATAGCCGGTTGACAAAACATTTAATGTGCGTAAAATAAACAAACCCACATACATTATGTAACAAATGTCTGTAAATCACATATAACAGTGGAAATCTAGATAGGGCGAACATCACAACGATGCTAAGATGTACAAGATTTTATTTTCAATTTGTATTGTGACGAGACTAGCTGTGGCAGCACTGTACCTTTAATTTGGTGATCTAATGAAATTGACACTACTGTAAAAAAACAACAACAAAGAAAACGATTATTTACTTTTAAATTTTGTCAAGAATTAAGATATAGTGTAGAGTAGTGTACAGGAATTTAAATAAAAGTTGTAGAGTAGAAAGTAAATAAACAGCTCACAAACTGAAGTGGGCCACTTAAGAAAATGGTAATATTTTATAATTTACCTAACTTGATTGATTTGAGGTTTTCCTCCATTTAAAAAAAAATATTTTATCAGCACTTTCACGGTGTTAAAGAGATAAAAACAAAGTCCGAGTTCGGAAAACAACCCTTCATCAAGACCGATTACTCAAAATCCAAACCACTAGGCAACGAGGTTTAACAGCTCGGCAGCTGCAAAGCTCTTTTCAACAAGCAACGGGAGTCCGCATTTCAACTCAGACGGTTAGAAACCGCCTACACGAAGTTCGTTTGAGGGCATGAAGACCGTCGAGGAGGGTTTATTTAACCAGACAATTAAACATGCGACCACCTTGTCCAGATAACTTGGATGAACTTGCTGCCGCCTTAATTGAGGTATGGGCTAATTTACCTCAAGATTACATATTGAGCTTAATAAGGAGTATGAATCGCTGATGTAAAGCATTAATTAAAAAATCTGAAAAAGGTTAAATTGAAATGAAAACCAATATTTGTAAAAATTTAAGTGTTTATTTTGTAAACAAAATTTATTTAATTTAAAAAAAAAAATTTTCTTAAATTTTGTTTGCTGTATTATTTTTTGTTGAACGAAAACCATTAACAATCGATAAGTGAGGTACTATAAGCACAAATATACAAAAACATAACCAGAAGTATGGTTAAAAAAGAGAGTTACCTAACTTTTGATTAGTGGTCCACTTTAATTTGAGAGCAGTTTATATATATATATGTATATATATATATATATATATATATATATATATATATATATATATATATATATATATATATATATATATATAATTCCAGAATATTATCCGCAAAAGTAATAGATAAAATTTAATATAAAACGAAACAAAAAAAAATTAGAATTAAACAACTAAATAATGAAACCATAAGTTGTTACATTTTGAGACGGGTAATTGTATTTCTATTAAATTAATAGTGCCAATCGTTTTTATTATTCATAAAAAACACTCTCACAACCTAAACTGTTTAATATGTTTACTCTATTTTGGCACAGATTTTTTTCTCCGTCAAATGAAGGGATAAGAGATATATAATGATATAGGTATATCATCAAATCTGCCATATAACTGTATATCATGGTACAACAGACCCCCATGTACTATTTTTAGTCAAGTAATTAAAGATTTACAATAGTAAATATAGTCGTGTTAAAAATTATCAATATATTAAAATTTATAAATATTTATTAAAGAGAATTTCGTTAGAATTCTTCTAATTTTTTCATTGAATTACAAACCACTGTCCTACTTCTTCTCCCCACTAACTTAAATATCAGCCTGTACTTTATCACTTTTTTAAGAATTGTTTTAACTAAAATACCAAGTATATGAAACATTTGTTGAAAAGTGAGGTGGCTATAGAAGAGACGAAGTGGAGTTTAATACTGATTGAGTTGACATCTTGGCCGGCTGACCATCGAGTAGGGGATGTAGCTTAATAGGCGAGCTATTTACCTTGGAAATAATTAACCTAGAGAGACGATATTGAAGGCTCAGGTGTTGGCCCGCCGGGGAATTAAAGGCAAACACGAACCCATCGGGCCCTGTTGACTCCTACCCTCCCTACCTCCCCCCTCATCTCACCTCCCTACAACCCTTGGGCTAATTAAAGGGCCAGTTTAGATTCAACGCCTTTTTCCTACGCTCTATCGCCTTCAAGCCAAACAAGGTTTGAGGATTGGCTATCTCAACCTGCCAGTTAATCTGCATACCCGTTAACAAACCAGAAGAGGAAATCTCCCGATAAATAGATGAACTGGATTGCTTCCTGAAGGTTTGAAAGTATCCGGGAGAACGATTCAAAATTTACTGAATAGAATGCCTACTGTAAGAAGCATTCCTATCTATTTAGCTAGGACAGGATAGGGTTATATGACGCTCTATTAACGAAAAATGCATTTTATTCTAAGACATTCAGTCTCCTTACACTGAAACACAGATCACTAACCGCACAACTCTTAATCCATAATACCAGCCTAAAAGCTTTCTTCACCCCTTGGGGTTTTGATGAATATAATATTTGGAGGTTTATTTCTTTGTTTTAATAAGTATTTTTCAGATTGATGTTTCCTTCAACCCAAAATTTATTTTCTTTTATTATTCTATTTCCTTGTGTGTTTTCCTCTCTCAGAACATAACCGTGCATACTTTCTTCAACCCCTTCTTTCCACATTTTCCACGGTCTTTTTCGCCATTGCATCTCTTCAGCGTTTCAATTGAAAATAAATTTGGACAGTATTTTCTCATTTATTTTACTGAGATAGCCATATCATTCCAATCTCTTTTCCCCTATATTTTCTAGAATATTTTGTTCGGGTTGGAATCGCTCATTCAACTCATTTCAACATTACCCCATCTCTTTGGGACCTTTACAATAGTTCATCTCAGCGGCAAGTAGAGCAATTCCTGAAACAGCGCTCATCGACAATGCTCCAAATTGCAATAGGCTCTCAATTGTGGACTTGTAAATAAAAATCATTTTGAGGTTTATATAAAGCGCCAAATCCAAAAGGGCGAGATACAAAAAAAGGGATCTTGTCTTGGACTACTTCCCGATCTGCTGTAAACGTAATTTTGAAAGCTTTGTCAAGACCGTGATATCTTCCAGGCATGCTTCCTTTCTGTAACGATGCCTTCTTTTAGCGATTTTTATGAGTGCTCCTTTTCGTCAGCTCTCTGCTACTAAACTATGTATTAGCTTCTTTCGAAGAATATTTCCTGAATCAACTATTCTAACCTAAATAAATAAATTTGGAAAAAACTTTAGAGAAGCCGAAGACTCGAAACCGTTGGCATCAACAATCCATGTTTAAATACACCTGTATTCCAACTCTGAATCCATTAAAGAAATTGATTCACTTACATTTCAGTCTATCTCGTGGACCAGTCCGCTTAGTTTCTGTTATCTTTTTAGGATTTGGTAAGTTAGAAATCCCAAAACGTTAAAAGCCCCCTCAATCTTCGCAAGGCTATATTGAGAATTCTATATTACATACTTCAAAGCATATTGAAACTGTAATAATTTAGCAGTTAGTCCTAAGTGTTATCTTTTCTCAAATTTTTATAGAAAAATCATGCAATGTTACATACATCTTCAAATTAAACTGTAAATATAAAATAAGAAAAATTACTGATGCTTTTCTGAAAACAAATTCCTTAGGCGACAGGTTTGTCACAAATAATATATTGATATCGAGATATTAAATCTTGAGTGAATATAAAAATGCTCCCTCGATTAATAGAAAGTAAACGAATTTTTTTTTTTAATTTATATGCAAAAAAATTGCTTACCGAATTGGAACTTTTTTCCCTTTTTCAATCAATCACCAAGACCTTCTTCATGAGTTCTGTAACATTATAGAAAAAATATTTGAATTGTTTTTGAATAATAATACTATTTTTAACTACAACATACACTCAGAAAATACTTAAAAAGCTGTTTATTGTTGCCCAATAACAGGTCAAATTTTAAACAATGTTCTTGTTGTTAAAACAAGTTATGTTTAAACAAGATTGTCTATTGTTATTGTTGTATTTTTCGTTTTACTACTAGTAAATTAGCAATAATTATTTTAATGTAGGTCATGTATTTATTTTTCTAAACTTTAATGTCGTAACTGTTAGCCAGGGATTATTTTTTTCTATTAAATTTTATTTAAAAAATCTAACATAAAATATCTAATACGGACACAGAAAAACATAAACTCCTTGATTAGTTGGTTCTCATTATAGGCATTGTTAAATAATCAACTGAAGTGCTTGGGCTTGATTAAGTAGGGATGCAAAGCAGGATGAATATTGTTCCTAATTAAGTGAAAGCACTCTCATCTCTTGATGATCATTTGCAGATAAGTGAGTAACCATGTCATAATGGTCTACAATATTAACGAAATTTATTTTTACTTATTACTAGGGTCGCAGCCTACCAGCACAAATATGGTTAAAAGTAATACAAAAGTAAGTAATATAAATGCGAAGCTACAATACTTCATTCAGCGAACGGAGACTGATAAATTTGTTTTCGTAGTAGGCGGATATAAGAAATCAGGAGGTCTTTTGAATTAAAAAAAAAATAGGATAGCTGAAGTTCGCTTTCCAATTAACATTCTTAAACTACTTCATAATTATAATTTTTTATTTTCAATTGAAGACTCCTTTAAAACTATTTCTAGATTTCGGTAAGATTCAAAAATAAAAGTTACAATCTTTAGTATTATATTATAATTTAAAATAATAATAAAATTGGATCGAGTATTATGAAGAAATATCATAAATAAATCGAAAATAATGATCAGATAAAAAAAGTTTAGGGTATTTGTATCGGTTTATATTCGATAAGAATATTTAACATTTTTCATATGACTATAACTGGTTACTTCTAAAAAAGTAAATCGTGTAGAATATAAAGAATATCTTCAATACTTTTAAATAATTTTAATGATTAATGATAATGTTATTTCATATTAAAATTCTAAGGGTTTAAACATCACTTGTAGAGTGCTTAATGTTAAAAACATTACGTTTGCCCATTTTTTTAAAATTTATTCAAATGCAAACTCTTAAATAACTCAAAACATGAAAAAAATGGACAAGAAACACATAAAATAGTGACATAAAATACTTGAAAAATAACCGCTCAATAAATTGTGTTTGATGAAAATATCATTTAAAAGCATGAAAGGTATTCAAAATTTGTATTCTAATAGCAACTGTCTATTCAAAATTTCAAATACCAACATCATAGTTTAGAATGGAAGATTTACAACATAGATATATTTAAAGAAAATTATCAACGAACATAACGTACTAATTGAATTTTTTTTTATGATTATTACATTTTTATGATTATGTAAATTATACATTAAATTCGAGATATTCGTTTGTGAAACATTCAACTGAAATCTATACCTAAAACCTACACCACTAAAATCCTTGAACGGATCTGGGGTTCAGTACATTTTAGAGACTGTACTGTTTCATGGACCATGGTACTGCAGGGAAGTGATTTTTCCTAGATCACGTTCAACAGCCAGGTATCCCCTTATTTTTGGTACCCTATTTTTATAACATTTTACAGAGGCTGTGTGAGCCCCAGGAGGGCCCTAGATCCCATATGATCCGTCTCCGACTGCAAACAGACTAAATAAAAAGTATTGCCTGCAGCAAGAATCGAACCAGGATTTTCGATATTACACCTCAGTGCTCTACCATTGAGCCACTCCGCTCCCGAATACACTACCTAATAATACAACGGCATTTTAATATTTAATTGAACACTAAGAATAAACTGATTTCTTACAGTAAAAATAGTTAGTTAACTGAGGATTTGTATTGTATCATGGCAAACAACACACAATGGATGAGAGGACCCGACACAGAGAAAGGATAAAATATGGGCAACTTTTTAATCAACAGGGATCATCTTTGAACTCCCCCCCCCCCTTGCTCCAGAGATTCCTCAATTTAATTGCAACACACCTTTCTACGCCTTGTTTTGACAGATTATCAATCTCTAGCGTCGAGTCCTAGATGAATATTCTAATTCATAGAGCGTTAAAAAATCACTGCTTTGCTTTTAAATAATAGTTATAGCATCTTTCTTCTTCCCATGCCGTAACCGTTTCGGACGCTAACTAATAACATGGCGAACTGAATTTTGTTTTGCAGCATTTCTAAATAATTGTACAGTTGGGAGACCAAACCATTGCCTTAATTATGCATCCAGGAGTGGCTCCTCCATCCTAGCATCAACCTTTACATCATGTATCATTTGCAGAATACAATATTTGCCACTTCTCTTGATTTGGTCCAGGTATTCTACATTAATTTCTGCTTATGGATATTACATGCGATTTTAAAATCTTTTCCGACCCGACTTATACAGGAAACTAATTTTAGTTTAGACTTTATCACAGCTTTTGCTCTCATTTTTATGCTACCCAAACCTTCAGGTCAGAACCGTATTAAACTGTGTGGAATAAAGCGGTTAAGCGTTTTCGATGAAATTGCTGGAATAAACTAGTGAAAATGTGAAAAAGTCAATTTTAAGTCGGAGTTATCCACTTTTGATTCGAAACGCCCCAATCAATTGAGATGTGTAGACATTTTAATTTGGTTCACATTCAAATAGAGCCTGTTAAATTATTAAACATCTTGATTTAATGTAATTTTTTTCTAAAATCCTTTTTTTTTTACTGACTTTCTATTTCAAATATTTTAGCCATTCCTATATATGTGAAAATATAATTGTATTATTAAATTAGGTGAGTTAAACCATGACACGTGGAGAGTTATTTTGTGAGTGGTTTTAATGTTCTCGTATAATCTTTTTATGTAACACTTAGTTTCCTATTTAATCATGGTCATCACACTCAGTCACCAGATATCGCGAAATTCGGAATATTGCTTAGTATAAACCCTTGTTAATTTAATCGAAATGGACATCCGAATGGATGAATGTTAACGACGAACTGACCCCCAAAAAGTATGTAGGATATGTATCATTTAAAAGATTTAAAATACTTAAACCCAGACCGACCTCATGATAAATTAAAAGGTTGATACATAAAAAAAATTATTGCAATGGCTCCTGAACGGCATATTTGTCGCAGGCAACTTAATACTTCCTTCATGGCCTTCAATACGAAATGGGAGTTTCGTTTACAGCCTTTAAGGACCGACCCGAGCATAAAATGCAGGGAACGACTAGTGCATCGTAAAACACCGAAATCAGGGTATTCCTTGACGGATGTTTTCAACGGAAAACTGGTTTTATTTAAAACCCTACGCCCCAATTTTATAGGCGTAGTAAAAAGTAAATTTCTGGTTTTAAAGACCGAAAAGATTTTATGGAGTTATTATTTATTTTTTCTATTATACTTTTCATTTCTTTTTTATTAGTATGGAAATCATTTTTGGCCAATGATCTTATAAATAATTATGAATTTTTAACAAAAAAACATACACACCGATATCGAGAGGTTAAAACAGAAAACTATTAACCCTGATAATGTACATAAGAGATTATTTTTCCAAATATACTCCGTATAAATTAATAAAACTAATAAGCCGTAAAACTACGATTTTTTAAGTTTTAGAATTACATGAACTACCTGATGGCGTTGATGTAATCGGCCATAACAGCCGTTATTTTTTTTTTTTTTTTGTTAAAATGCGAGAATTCAATTTATTTTAAAATAATTATATACTTAGTGTATAACGTTCCAAATCACCAACAAAATCATATAGAAAAGCATGAGTATCGATGGTCCATGAATTGGTTATAAAGATCTGGAAAAATAAGAAATACCAGGAGGATGGAAAGAATCTATACTTAATGTAATCCACAAAATGGGGACAAGAACAGGCTACAATAGCTATCGAGGCATTACACTCCTACTGGCCGGATACAAAAGGTGGGAAATAGCGTTTAAAGTACTAGCGGATTTTGGTTTGAGTGGTAGCTAATGAAAGAATTTTTTCGGCAGAGATTGGTGATACCGAAATTTATTGTAATTACTATACATAAATTTATGAAATTTATATATATGTATATATAGCTAAAGTCCACTGACGAGTATTATTATATAATCCGCTGGTAATAAGGTGCACTTCCTAAACCGGAACTATTGGTTGTCGCAAGCAAGTAATTTTTATTGATTTTTCTCTACTTCGTGAAACGACTAGGCTTAATTTTCCCTAACAAAATGAGCTTGAATTAAAATCGACGGAGGGCGAATGGAGGGTGATTTGCCCAATAAATCATTATGTTTTGAGGCGGGAAAAGGATCATTGAAAAGACTCATTAAAGGGGCGGGTAAGGTTCCCTATAATTGAGGGGACCTCGCAAGTCGACTGGAAACAAAAAGCACTCCCCCGCCCTAATCCCCCCCCCGAAGAAACGATTAGATCGGAAATTGGCAATTCTCAAGGAGGCGGTTGCTAATTGTTCCGGGCGGACATGTCCTGCAACCTCAGGGCAATCCTCTCACATAAGGATTCCCTCGTCCCAATTGTTCCTTTCCGGAGCATTTGTTGATTTGCTATATTGCTTAGGTTTCAATATTAAAGTATTATTTAATTCATATAAAATCTACGGCGTCCTTCGGATTGGACATTAAATGTCCGAGCCTGTGCAATGTCCGGTACTCATATAAGTATAAAATGTCCATATATTCATAGTAATATCATAGGCATTTCAGCGCATTACTACTGAGCGCTCCCATTAGATTTATATAATAAAAAATAATTATGTTTTCATGAATATAGTACTTGTTAAAGGGTTGAAATATTTAAAGTAGAAGTTTAATGCAAATAAAAACAATGAACAGAATACAATGATTTCAGAATAAAAGTTGACAAGAAATCATAGTATTTAATAATTTTGTGCCCAATAGAATTTGCATGATTTCTCAAATAAATATTATTATTATTATATAATTTAGCAGGAATGAAAATCATCTAATCAGAATCTCTAATTAATTAATTTTTGTTTAATGCAATTATAAAGATATGATGAAATGATAAAATAATTTTACTATAGAACTTCTCAAAATTAAATTTGATAAAGCCTAAACAGTACAAGCCCTACTTAACACAAAAATTGTATTTATCCGGCTCAGGCACACGGAGCTTTTGCAACCCCCAGTTTTCTGAATTGCTTGCTTAAACATTAAAATGCTTTCAAAATAAAAACCTGGGATTCGTCCGAAAATATGTAGCGTCTCCTCTAAATATGTACAAGTATTCATTTGTAGTATAAATAATTCTTTATTTGTTTTAAATAGTATGAAATGAAAAATAAAAGGTTGAAGAATGTTGAATTAGATGACAATTTTTTTTAATTACATGTATACCACATTTAATAAAATTTCCATCACATATTATCACCTGTAATAAAAATATCACCTATCATAAAGTTGGATTTAACGTTAATACGATATAAATCAAAATATACCCTATTTATAAACTACATAAAATAAAAGGTATAAATCATATTAAATTTATATGCCCGATTTATTAATGATGCCCTATTACCTTAATGATTGACCGGCAATATAAATAAATCAATTTAGATTTACACTAAGTAGAAAAATTTCCTTCCTCAAATGTTCAAGTTCTTCATTTCTCTAATGGCTTCCGACCATGATGTAAGTAAAAGGACGTTCAAATGATTAAACGACTCCTGATTGAATATAATAGAAGCTGAAGGATATTAAACGGTCCTAATCACAGTTAAATTGCCCAATATTTTATTACCAACATATAGTTCTCGGAGCGTGGATAAAATGTAATAAAAAATGTGATCAGAATTCATTAAATTGGTAAGTAGTTTTGTGCGTACTTCTTAAATATCGGGCATTCAGGCCATCATATAAGCCCAAAACCTTAATTCATGCAATATCGGGACTAAACCAAAACTCATTGAGGAATGTACTTATAATGAATAGTTATTCTATCGTCATGAATTTTTAAATTATTGTTCATTATATCTGATAACAAGACTAAAAATTAGGTTACCAACTTAACTACTGCAAGCAACATCACCTTGAGTACGTTGGCTTACATAACTTGCACTTCATCCAGCGGTCAAAGATATGGTTATCATTAAACAAATAAAAAAAATTCAATGCAGTATTTTTTTTTTTACTTTTTATTCTTGATACCCTCAAGAGTCTGAAAAAATAAAAATATTTTCTTTCCGGGTTTTTGACATGGTTTCCGATACTTATCTATTGTAAACAAATATACATACCATGGTAACAAAAAAAAAAATAGCAAAAATTTAATGACAGCAAAACTAAATGATCTGCATAATGCCTTGTAAGTTAACAGTATTGTCGAAACTAATGTCAACTAGATACTAATCTGTTAGCGGCTGAAGATGGATCCGAAGAGCTCTAGGACCCTTCTGGGGCTCACCCGGTCTCTATATAGTGGGAACCTATAACAAGGGGAAAATCTGGCGGTTGAGCTTGATCTAGGAAAAATCACCTCCCTCCAATAACCATTACAGGCTCTATCGTGTACTGAATCCCAAACCCTTCATGGTACAGCCTATTAACTGCATATAGTTGAGATGAATGAATTGTTTTTTTTCTTTTTATTGCAGTGAATGGAGATTTGGTGGAAATCATGCTCCTCACCGCCACACCCTCCCAAGTAAGAGTATCAACATTATCGACACAGGGTGGGCCCTGAAGGATCAGATCTGGAACAGCTTGCCTTGAAAACGGCACAGGTCATTTCCGTACTTTATAACGCGCTAAGGATTTATTGTAAAAGAGTAGACAAAATTATCCTCTGTAAAGTAGCGTCATTGAAAATATTGTAACACTGCATAGTATAATAATTTTGTCGATGGTGATAAGGGTTGAAAAAAAATAATTAAATTACGTTTAGGCTTTCGGAAGTGACACATTTTCATTGGAGAATATTACTGCAAATTCCCTACCAAGATCACATTTTGCCTTTCCCCCGCAGGGAGGGAATTTATGTCCCTCCCCTTAATTAAGTTACCTCCCCTGCTTCCCGTTTCAGCTGCTGCATTACCGGACATTTGCGAATGGCACTCCTCTCTTTATTTATGTCTCTAAAATATTATTATAACGCTAAATAAAAATTATGTCTTAATTTAAAAACTGGTATTTTCATTTAAATAAATGGACAGATGAACTAGGCCTCTAAGCGCTGATAATTGTGGTAAATGACTAATATTACCGCTAAGCACATCTGAATGTTCCATCCAGGTTTCATTTTGGGTTTTGAGTTTGTGTATCTGGCGATGCCCACGTATACTTATCGGTATCTTTACGTCGAAAATGTATGCTTTATCATAAATTTATAGTACTTTAGGTCATTAAATTCTTATTTCGAGATATCATAGTTTATTAGTCGAATTCCATTACCATTACTAAACGGGTGTTAACTTCCTTCTGTTGGGCAATTAACTTCTTCCCTACCGACTTTACAATCGCGTCCCCTAATATTGGTTTATATAGTTTCGCGGTAGTTTATCGTACATCAACTTTAGTTCATCATAAATTTCGCATTTGATTTCATCAAATCTATCTACGGCAGGAGAATATATATTTATCAACGCAATTTTAAACCAACGCCCCTGAAATACAGCCAATATTATCCTTACAATAAAAAACTGTACGCTTCTCAGAGTGGGAAGCAATCCATTCCTAATAAGAAACCAAGCACTTAAACAATAGTTGCTACTTCTTCCATACTAAATAGTGTACTTCCCTTCGAACCAAACCTCTCCTCGCCACCAACCTCGAGCAGTACCACAGTATCTAAGTCTTCTTCATTAATTAAACTCGTTTGATACATATTTTAACCTACCAATTGTATCTAAACTTCTTAGATTTCATGACACTATACGGAATCTCTCTTTTTCAACACCCACGAGATAGAAACTTGCACAGACGCAGGGTCGTGACCAATGAAGGTCTACTGAAGTGCAATTATTGCTAATTAAAACCGTTTTAAACAAGGTATTTTTTATATTTCCATCGAATGCATAAGATACAAATAGTCATTGTATTTTTTGACTATTGATTATACGAAATTCAATAATACTACACACTTTGATCAGTTTGATATTGTGTAAGTTTCAAGCCTTCTTTTTTCTAGCTCCCGAACACTCTACCATCTCATCTATCTCCTTTCCAAAAGATACATCAGTCTCTCATGAGAGAAATACTGATGTTGTTGTACAAACATTGGGAAAAAATGTGGTAAAAACGCTTGATCAAGCCATAGAAACATTATTAGCAAATAATACCACAACAAGAAGAAGAACATTCGGTTAAGCAATCCATTCTATTCTGATTTTCTTCTCATTTATTTTTAGATTTTATTCATATGAATTTCTGTTTTATTAAATAAATACGTAATTGTTAGATCAACGGAATTGAAGGGTTTCTTAGGTAGCTTTAGATAGATCTAGATAGAAAAGCCTATGTATCACTACAACTTGGGGTCTTGGGTTCAAAGTAGGATAGAGTGCTATTCTATAACAATGGTTCTGCTCGTAAGTGATTTTTTTAAGATCACGCTGAACCGTCACATCCCCCCCCCCCAAAATTAAGAATGTGCCCAGGAGGGTCTGCACATACCACGGAATCCATTTACGGCAGTTTAAAGATTAAATAATTTAACTGTCACAACTTGTTTTTAAATCCAGGATATTCAGCACTGTTCACACTGAAATATCCATTCCAATAAACCCCTCCTAGTTAGACTAAATAAAATAAAATTCTTGTAAATGCAACAAACTAAATCCGTGTGCCAATAATATATTTTATATAATTATATCATGTGGTTTAGCTATTGCAGAATTCGTTCGTAGGCTAAGATAAAAATAACCCAATTTGAAGTATGAGGACAATTCTGAAAAATCCATTTTGGCATGGCTTAAACGAAGTCCGTTACAAGTTTAAATATGAAAAGATAAGACAATAAGGCTTGCGATTAATACTTGCGTCAAGAGACAAATCGCTGACGAAACCATTAATAAAACTTAATAAGAAGAGATTTTCTGATTAATTTAGGTTTGAGAGCATGAGAAGGTATTAAAGAAGCGAACCTAAGGTGCCCCTCCCGCTCTTACTGAGTTTGCGGAAAGCTCGGGGTTAATTTTCATTAGCTCTATTAATCTTTCAGGGCCTTTCCTTTATCCTCAAGCAAAACTCCCTGATTAGATTCGCTGTAGACTATTAGGAAGTAATAAAAGAATATGAATTTTTCTCATTAAAAGTTAATTATTGAACTTAACTACTAAAACTACTTCCGGCGAAGACTTGTGTAGTTTCTTTACACATTGAAATTTCTTCCGTTGAGTATTTACATAGAATGGATAAAAAGTTATTGTAGGATTCTGAATAAGTTGGATTCGTAGATAACTATTATTATAAAAATAGAAACATATTTTTTAATGTAAACGATTAAGTTATGAACAGTTAAGCTTAGCAAATAACAATATAGCCTCACTCTGGAAATATTACTTGTATTTTTCAGTCTTTAGAAGGGGGGTAGTTCAGAGTGTATAACACAGTGTTGCTGAGCTGTTGGTCCCAGTGGACGAATCCACCTTTGGCAGATTAAATTGATGTACTATGGAATCTGGTACTCTATGGGGTATACACCGCTTCTATAAAACAAATAACTCTTAATCTGGTACAACCTAGCGATTTGAGTTGAGCATGTAATCTTTTTTTTTTAGGCCTAGGTTTACAGATATATTTGAATTGGAATGGATTATTAATAATAATAAAAATATTATTTCATAAATAAAACTGTTTTTCGATTATCTAGCTGAAGTCACGTTTATTCAAACATAATAAAATTTAAAACACCTTTAATTTTTTTGTGTTTTTTTTTTACTTCGAAAGAAATACATTCGTCTATAAATTTGTATTGGTATTTTTTCTTCACTAAATTACTACTAATGTTATTTAATAATTATTCATAACCTTTAACCAATATAAAGTTTTTATTTTATGGATAAAAAAAATGGTGATGATACAACTTTTTTTCTCACCTGGCTCAAAAAAAAAATTAATATAACAGTTTTTTGTGTTATATCATTCCCTCCTTATCTTTTTTTCATTCTCTTGTCTGTCATGGTTCCTTTTTTATACATCTATATTTTATTTTTAAAAATCTCCCATTGTTAGTTTATATTTTCTCTTATTCTATACGTGATGGTATATTGTATTACGGGCTGTTCTGTTAATTTGATCTGTTATTAATATCCATTGTGAGTCACACAGAAATCGCAGTTGATAAAAGACATAATTTACTCAACATATACCAAGGTATGAAATATGAATAAATGAAAATTATTAATGAACGAGTTTTCGTTTAAACAATATATGCATACATAAAGATAATTTACAGACTTGATGTTGTGAACCGATAAATATAGAAACAAATATTAGTAAATATTTTAAGTAAATTATTTTAATTAAAATTTAAAATTTGACGTTAAAAGGAAATGCAAATATCACGATAAATTATCAGGAAAAATAATAAAATGAGTTATCACAACTTTCCGTAAATGTAAAATTGAACCTTGTAGAATTTTAGGTACAAGATAATTTTTTTTTTTTAATAATATTAGAGAGACGAGAATAACCTTAAATAATTTATAATTACGGGATGTTCAGTACGTGGAATGTTCACAGTTAAATACATTTGTTCAACATGAAATTAACTTTCTGGGTTGACATGTTACTAATTCAAATTCAGCTGTTCACTTAATCACCTTTAGAATTATTAAGCAAGCTTTAATTACTAACCGGAATAACGAATTATTCATTGATTGAGCTTTGTAAAATGACTAATTTCCTATTTAATTAATTTTATAAAATTTTATACAGCGCTTCACGGAAAATTATAGCACAAGTTTTAATAAAATATTAAATTCTAAAATATTGGTCCAATAATAATATATGTTAGTCATATTAATTACAACATTAATTCTGGATGATTTGTTATTAGTTTTACCTACATGAATCAAGTCTTAAATTTAAAATTGGAGAACCTCGTTTCTTTCATATTTGTTCAAAAGTATTTCTTTAAACCTTCACATGAGATATTAGGTAATAATATAGGATAGAGAAAAGAATATAATATAGACAATAATAATATAAATCATATTAACGCCTAATAAAAAAGGAAGTAACAATTTATAAGTAGGCAATAAATATGTTTGTTGTTATCTTTTAAAATATCAAACAGAATTAACAAGGCAAATGCACTTTACTACCAGATATGTAACATTGTGGTGGGGAAGAGAGAGGTAGGCAAGGATGTCAAGCTCCACATCTTCAAGACGGTGTATCTTCCCATACTTTTGTATGGAGCGGAGAGTTGGATATTAACAGACCGACAGGGGAGCTGAATCACCGCTGCCGAAATGAAATTTCTGCGGAGAACGATTGGTAAAACAAGGAGAGACCGAGTTCGTAATGAGAGGATTCGTCAGGAACTGGAGATAGCCCCATTAAAACAGCTCCTAGAAACTAGGCAGCTAAAGTGGTTTGGCCATGTTATAAGGATGGATGACCACACCTCTAAAGACCATGGAATAGGCCCCAGACGGCAGAAGACCTAGGGGCCGCCCTAGGATGTCCTATCTCGACTACAATGATCGACTCTGTAGGGAGAGGGAGAAGTACCTAGCTAGAAATAGGGAAGAATGGAATTCCTGGCTGGATGCTCCTCTACGCTGAAAGGGACTAAAGAGGGAAGCTAAAGAAGAAGTTCTCTTTTAAGTTTTCTATATGTGAGGTGTTTGGAATCAAAAGTGAATAACTCCGAAATTGCCGAAATTGATTTTTCCACTGTATCTAAGCTTTTATTCATACAATTATGATTTATTATAATTTTTCATTTTTTTTTTTGCCGTTTCATTTGTTTTTTCTAGTCGAGATCAATAAAAAATACTCAGACTCGTTCTGTAAATTTTTTTTTGATTCATTGCAGACCTATATTAAAAGTATTTTTGTTGTCCATAGAAAATGTGAATTTTACATTTGCTTAATAATGTAGGCACATGGGGAGTAAAAAGTATAATTTCACTAAATGGTTTACAATTTGTTGAAAACGAGGTATAGGAATGTTAAATAGATATCGCAATACAGCTAAAATTAGTCTAGTTATGGGCAGAGATCAGGGATATTAACGAGATAAGTAAACAGAGTGTGATTCAAAATAAAATTTAACGAAAACGACAAATTATCAATGACGAGTCGTAGTTGTTCCAAGTGTTGTAACTGTACTTAACCTAAAACAATTTTTCACAACCTGTGAAGTAATCTATCTGGATTATGGTGATGGACGTTTAAGTTTATCATATGAAACATCTTAAGTGAACGGAAATGGTAGCGCAGGGCAGTTTGGTAGCCACCCATTGAATATTGAGACGTTATGGAACCGGGTTTATGGCTGGAAGGAAATTGCGACGATGCCCGGTGCAGGAGCTAGTGCATTATGCAGGCTGCATTGTCATCGGGCACATTGTGCCTCGTCTTCCGATACTGGCTCCTGTCTCGCCCAGACAATCCGGCTTCCGAGGGGCGTCCGGGTCTAAGGTAGGGGTTGCTGTTGTGTCCGAGAGCTATAGGTGAGTTGTGCTTGATATTCAGCGGGAGCCTTTGAATGAATTAATTTATTACAAAAATAAGTAAAATAATATTGAAGAATAATAAACCAATAATATTCCCAACTATAATAATATTATTTTTTTTATCCAACTCCTCGGGAACCTCTCCAAAACTTACCACCTGCTTCAGCTCTTTTAGTTATGTCTTAGGCTTGGTCACGGTTCGATGTCGGCACCAACAATCTCTCTTTTAAAATGTCTGCTCACTGATATTAGTAACAACTATAGAACTACTGAGTAACGCCTCAGCCAACATCTCAACCGATTGCTTCAGCACTAATTAACCTTTTAGATATTCATTCCTTACTGGAGAATAATGATAAAATTCACAGCTTATCTCAAGATTCTATGCCAACCCTAATAATCCCTATTTAAAAATCTCCGTCCACTAATAATAGTCCCCACTAGGACACTTAAGACATATGTTCAACGCCTCAATCGTCCTATCAAACATTTACCACTTCCATCAGTGTTAATTAACTTTTTAGGTATTCGTTTGACCATGAATCCCAGTTTTAAAATCTCTGCTCACCTGTAAAATTAACTACAGCCCATCTCGTACTTTATTACTGTATTTTACAACTTTTAGGAACAGGGTTTTGTATTAGTGGTACAAAACTTATACAATACCTTAAATTAAATACTCAACATTATCCGTTACGAATTCTCATCCCTTTCCCCAAATTTCCTCATCAAGTAGCTTCCCTAGTTCCTTAATAAAAGTGATATGGGTATTATGGTACTTAGTAAGGTTTCTTTTCCCTGTAGGACGTACATATTAACTAAGTGGTTCACAGTCAGTCTACAACGAAATTTAAGAATGTTATTAAGATTTCATAGTGCTGTAAAATACAGACAAGTTATGGGTTAAGGTCATGGATAATATTTTAGAGGACGGTAAAAGGAAGATAAAAGACAAAACATTGTTCTATAACGAATGTCTAAACATATGAAAACCTTCCGATGATTATTATGACCTTGGGTTCATTACATGGTATAGGCTATGTTGTTTCTAAACCAACGGTTGTACAGCGAGGTGATTTATTTAGTGTGGATTAGCCCCAGAAAGATATATAGATCGCATATCGTCAACCCATGGCTGTTAAATAGCACACATAATTTCTCAGTCACTGCTATATTTGAACCGCGGTGCGAACTGTAAATGAATTGATTCTTATGCATTTTGGTATCAGCTTCTATGAGGGGACATCACGTACTGCTTGGTCAAAAACTAGATAGGAACTCTGAAGTTTATACTAACCTGAATACATACCAGATATAAACCATATTGGTGATCAAGAGCAAATGTGTTATATACCACTCGCGAATTGGATTGTAGATAAATAGCCAATATTAATGTTATTTCACGGTAAAATATCAAACCATGTTGCATATTATTATCATATGGTCAGATAATATACATTCAAAATAAAATTATTAGAAGCACTCTATTGGTGATGCAATTCTAACAGGGATTGCTGTCCTCATCGCTCTCACTGGTCATCCATTAACAATCTATTTATACATTTTTTGTATCAATATGATTCTCATGAACATATTTCATCACTTCTTTCGTCTACCAAAGAAGTCTGAATGCTCTACCACTGAGCCACTCCGGTCCTGATCAACGTCCTGAGTACCAAAATTATGTATAGAAGTTTGTTTGATTATTATGTTAAAACAAAGTTCTGCCGACAGAAAAGAATAAATCGTTTGAAATTAACTTTATTTCTCTTTTCTCCGAATGCCATCGATATATATATAAATATCGTAAAGCCCCGCTTAAAATGTTAGTATAAATGTAATATCGCAGATATTTAACCAAAAAGGAGATGGAAATTACGGACCATTGAAAATGGTTTCTATTCACGGAAATTGGGGGTTTACTACTGACGGGAAATTGAGGCTGTCGAGGTTCAACGTAGCGTAGTTGAGTGCAGTATTTCATTTTATACCGACCAAACAGTCCCTCAGTGAATTCTCTACCGGCATAACAATTTGAAAATTCAGTGGTTTGCACTTGTAAAGGAGTGCAATTAATAACAAGTAGTCCATCTTTACTAATTATATAGGGTCGACCAGCGAGTAAAGCTGCACGAGTTGTTGATAATGATTAAGAATTCTCTAATTCTACACTTTATCAAGTAAATCGCAGAAAAGTTTTAAACGTTTAAAATTATTTAAATAAGAATACAAAATGTTAAATTATTAAATCTAAAATTCGAAAATCTTATATTTCAACGTGTTTTCTCAACTGTTTGAATCAATAATTTTTTTTACGTATTTTATTTTAATTAATTACTTATATTTTACAATTTTATCTTTTTTTAAATTTCTATCAATAGTGGCAAACCGTTTGTTGGAATCCTGAATCCTTCTAAAATTTATGTTAATTAAATTGATGAAATGTATGCTTACCCATGACCACGTTTATCGATAAGATAGTTTGCAAATATTTAGAATGCTTAAAGAAATTCAATGAAATATAGGAAATAAGTTCAGCCATGAATTTAGGAAATATTTTAATATCATTACTACAAGGTTTATTATTATATTTATTATAATTACTATTCATATTTTATAAGCTATTTCTCCTGATCCATTATTTATGAAGCAGCTCTAACGGTAGGGAGCAGTAAATTCGTATCCCTCCAAATAATAAAATAATTAAAGTTTTATTTATTATTTTTATGGCATAAAACACAGTTTTCAATAAACATTTTGAAGAGAGTAATTTAATGAATATAAACAACAATAAAAATATCCATTTTATAGTTTGTATTTATTTATATTGTATTTATTAAAATATGTAGTTTAAACAGTTTTTTCCGACAAAGTTAAAAAAAAATACATTTTAATTTTTTAAAATGTCAAAATGTTAAATATGTATAAATAAATTATCAGATTCAACACTTAAATTTTTTAAAAATAATTAAGCATGATTTATCTAGTTGTGAACGGTCTATTCCATATTTTAAAAAGTGCACTAAAGTTTTATCTAAAATTTTAAAATGTTATTTAAAAAACCATAAATAAATAAATGAAAAGACAAACTTATCCTGGCTTATAATTTAATGTCATTATTATAAGTTTCTTTTTACATGGTTTCTTTTTGCGAATGATATACTTCGGCCTCGAAAAAACTATTGAGCCTGAATTAATTGTGATCCTTATAAAAAAAACCCAAATCCGATCATTTATCTTGAGTGGTTTGATATTTAAGGATTTTAAGTTCTTATTTTTTTAATTTCCTTTTCCTTTTGAAGGGCCTCTGTAGATGTCTGCATTTACGGTTTCTTGTTTTTCTCAAGTTAATTTCCTTAATTGCGTTGTATCCGTCAGCTTCAAGTTTCACAGTCGCCCACTACTAATTACATTATAAGTACTTAGCATTATTTTTGAGAACTGAACTCTAGAGTGATTACTGTATGCACTTCCCCAGGCTTAAATTCGATCAAACAGTATTCTTTATCTGAGAGATTATTATTTATAGTGTATATTCGTTTATGCCGAAATAGAGAACAAATATAAAGCTAAAAAATATATTTATTAAAGAAATTTAAATACTTTAGGCATATACTTGTACCTAAATATTCCGTCAGACAAATAAAGGTCACACTATGTAACTAATGCTAAGGTTTTAAACCGGAAAGTATGATAACTGTTGCAAATAGTGAAGGGAAGAAAAGCAGCCTATCTTGATTATATATTCAGAAGCCTTTAAAGCTGATTATGGAGGGGAAGATTGCAGGCAAATAAATTATCGAGAGAAAGAAATATTAGTCACTTAAGAGGAGATTGGACAAACCTTGAAGTCCAACCACCTTTCAGGAAGGCACAGGATCGAAACGAAGAATTGTCGCCATTATATAATAATAATGGAAAATCGAAAATAGAAACTATCTAATTGGAAGCATTGCTGACCTGACTATTAATAGTAATAGAAGGTGCCATTTTCTTTTCAAACCAGTGGGATGATAAATACAAATTGAACAGTAGGTAGGAATTGTGTTGTTAAAGAATTTGCAAATCATAACACGTGGAACATCATCCATATGTTACGATTAAAATGTAATGCATCTGTCAACTTATGAGTTTATTAATCGGTCCAAACAAAACGATGCATAAAGTTCTTTATGGACCATTGGTTCGGGTCCAAGTTAGACCACTGGATTCCTCATTTTTATCCCTCACCAGACCGTCTAAGGGAAGAAAGACGAAGAAGAAGAAAAAGAAGTCATGACTTAATTACAAGCTTAGAGCTTTTGTACAGTTTGTGAGTAAATATTTTTATTCCTTATGAGAAGTTAAAGGTATAAGATAAACGAGACCTAGAAAACGAATTACTTCAACAATGGTAATAAAATAATTATCATTAGCAAAATAAACTACTTTAAGCATAAGTTTTACTAGATAGGATACAATTAATTATATATTAAATATAATTAATTTGTAATTTTTAGCATCGATACATGTTTCGTATTCGCAATGGTTCAATAATGTAACCTCGGGGGAGGGCTTGTCCCTATGGTGTAGAACCATCTATGTATGTATATATTTAAATCCAGAGGTAATCTAATTTATCTTGTATTACCCTTCAGAAGACGGAGCATATTTTTTTATTTATTATAAAATGAAAACTAGGAGAAAAGTTGAGCAGCTTGTTTCTGTACTTAACACCTCGCTTCAGTGAATAAGTGGTCACTAACAATTTTTTCCAGAGCGAACTAATTATTTTGAGAATAAGCGGAATCGTGTCATTTTCGTACTACGTGGTTTGAAATGGAGTTGAAATACAACCGAAAACTAAATTTCAAGCCAGTGCCTGACTTAGCCCCTGTTCACTAAGAAAATGACACGATTCCGACTCCTTGAACAACTTTTTTTTAAAAGATAAAAATCGGTTTAACCGCTTATACAGAATTAAAGGACACTCAAACATTTCTAAATCAATTAGTTGGTGAATCTGAAAATGAGGAAGGTGGTGATAACAATTAATACCTTTTCACTGATGCCTAGATACTTTTACATATGCTTTTCCAGTGTCAAGGCATAGGAAATATTATCGATTCACACAAAAAATTTGGCTGTAGATCGAAGATTTATAATATAAAATCAATTGGAGCTGGCAGGGACCCAGAATGGAAGGTTGGCCCGAACCCAGAGATCCCCCCCCCCCTTCCCACTTCTTCATCCTTAGCCAATAAATAGCCACTGTACCCCTCGCCTTTTTAGATTCTCTTCTTCTTAATGATGACTTTTTCTAATAATAATCTTTCAAGGCCAGATCTTAGCTTTAAAATATTCCTATTTGTAGTATATAATATTTCGTAGAAAACTAAATGGGTTCTTGACCTAAGGAATCTTGTTTATAATCCTGGAGATTATGGCATTACTTCTTATACTCACCATAGCAAACTTCCTCAGCCTCCCCTTCTCTTTGAGACATGAAAATGCCAGATATTGAGCTGCTCGAAGCTTATACATTTTTTTAAAAATCTGAAATACATATGCATTAACCTTCCAATAGTCGCGGCTCTAAAACGCATCAGATTGGTCACGGCGATCTAACTGATCACTTTCAGAAAAATAAGCATTTTCGTTGAAATTTAAGGTTATACACTCAAACTAAGTACCTAAGGAGCTTGGGATGTAGAAAGTAACGACAAAATAGAATTTCCATTAAGTATATTTAGGATTCAGGAAAAAAATTACAGGAACGGTAAATTTGCTTTCTTCTTGGAAACCTCTAATTTTTTATTAATTTATTAATATTTATTCGCATAATGAACTCTAATAATAAAGTAGCTAAGACAAGAAAGGGTTAACCATTGAAACAGACATGGATAAAATCTTACACGGCCACATACAAACTTGGAATACAAGTTTTTAGTTCTACTATATCTGTAACCGCCTATCTACAACTTTTGGTGAAAATGAGTTAGTAAGGGCGTATTAAGGTCAGGAACATGGCAAAATATGATTTTTTATTACTTCTCTTCAATCTTTTTAGTAATAGTTCCAAAATTGTATAGATGAAAAATAGATTATACATTGCCAAGGCTACCGTCTGCGCGTTTTTTTTTCTCTCCTGTAAAATCGCCCAAAGTGTACTTAGTATTGTTTTGACAGCGACGGTATGCTTATCAAAAATAGGTTCCATGCATCCTGAACAGTTTGAACATTTTTCGCAGCACCTTTCAGCCTAGGAAGGCGCATGATAAAATTTTGCAAAAGCATTCCGCCTTCTTGCTTGATTGTAAGGAGTCTTCATCCATCTCCACGTTTCAATGATTTTTTATTCCTCATTTGATGTGATACGAAAAATTCGCTGCCATCATCACATTCATTGTCAGTGGATACATCTGAGTCTCATTCATGCGCAATGTGTTCATCATCAAATGAGCTTCCACATTTATCACTCTCATGGTCTTGCAGCATGCAGGCTATTTCGTTAACGTCGTCCTCATTATCGAAGAAATACATTTTACTGTCCATGTTGACTGGGAAAAAAAAAGTAAAACATTTTTGTCACGGCGATCTAACAGATCATAGACGTCAATTCTAAAAATATTGTAATGCGTATACAAAAAACAGGCAACGCGAAATGGTACAACTAATGTAATAAAACAAGTTGATGTTTAAATGAAGTAGATTAAATTTACGATTTATCCTCGTACGAGAATAAAAAGACAAAAAACCGCTCGACGTTTCAGGCTACTTCAACACTTACTAGACCAACGCTCTAAGCTCCCAATTAATTACAAAAGACTCATCTACATGACCATCATACGACCTATTCGGACCTATGGAGTAGAGCTTTGGGGCTCCACTAAGCCATCGAATTCCTCTCGTATCCAATCCCTACAATCCAAAATCCTTCGTAAAATCCTCAACGCTCCTTATTTTGTTAAGAATAAAGTCATCCATAATGACCTTAATGTCCCATTTGTTGCTGATTTGGCCCGAACCCGCTATCTATCCTTTCATAACAAACTTCATTTCCACTCAAACCCTCTAGTTTCAAACCTAGCTTCCTCTTCAATTCCCGATAATCCTCCGAGGCGTCTGAAAAGAAGATGGCCCCGTGACTTCTTAGTTGAACTTGTGATTTGAGTACTAACAGTGGGTAGTTTCTCTACTTGTCATTTTCACATGTCATTATGTATCGCTTAGCCCATTTACTTGATGTATTATTGTAATAAAGTTGTAAATATCAATAAATAAACTAAAAAAAAAATTACGATTTCTATTGCGGCGATCTGTCCAGAAGGGTTGTACGCAGGTAAGAAAGGCACTAGACTCACCCGAGGAATTAAAAAAACAGCTAGTGGGAGCATGAAAGAATTGTTGTAAGGAGAAAGAAAAACATAGCTATGCGATCTGTCAGATCGGCCGGGACTAACCAAGGGTTAACGATTATTTTTCGCTGAACTAGCTGAAATGATTTCCTAATACAGATGTCTTCTTAGAAACTTTCACAAATGAAATGAACTTTGTTTTAAGGGACGAGTTGAGTTTCTTGCAAGGGGGAAACTTTCTCACCACCATCTGCTTCTTTCAATCCATCTTTCATGCTACTCTGATTTCCCATGCCACAAGTTTTATCGGGTGGGTGGGCAGACTATTTTCTGGTTGGATTAATTCAGAAAAGAAGGTTCTTAATTGATAAGTTTCCAATAGCGAAAGAAATGTATTTTTAGAAATCACTAATCATAAAATTGATTTTTTATAATTCTGAAGTGTCATGGAAAGAGTAGCTGTTACAATCAGGTACTTGGTGTCTGGGTCTAAAAAGATTGTCGTGGTCAATTATACTTTGCATACTGACCTGTACATACACAGTAAGCTCTAATATTGAAGATACCTAACATGTGCGTGTAAATAAGGCTTTAACGCTGAACTATTTACGGAGATCTTGCCTTGGAGATTTTTACCAATAGGGTATAAACGGTTACTTTTGACGTGTCTCTAAAACGCCCAAGAACTGGCCGATACCCTACAATGTAACAGTTTTTGAGTATTATATGTGAAATAAAGGATTATATGAAATTTACGATGGAGAGGAATACTTGTGGAGGAATAAAAGTAGGTAAAGATTTTGGTCAAGAAAGATAAAAATGAGAAGTAACGTGTATGATAATAATTATTATGATCTGCCCGATAACAGCTGAAAACACATTAGCCAACAGAATCAATACCTTAGTGGATACTTAATTTTCTGAATAGTGGAATGAAGTCCTTGGTGTTCGAATGTGAGTTGAGAGACAGCTATTTCCTTTACAAAATCTGTTTTTTCGTGTAATATTTTTCTGATTACAATACAATATTAATTAAATCCCGCAGATGGTGACTTCCCACTTAACTAAGAGAAGAAGGCAAGAATGCCAACAAAAACCTCTCTTACACCACGATTCAAAAAATGAATATGCCCAAGAGTAAAATAAGAGCTGTGCAGAAGTGATAAATAAATAAAATATAATGTTAAAGAATAAAAGATATACTAAATGATAATAAAAATAATATAGTACTTGAGACATTTGGTGTCAAAACAGGTTTTATCCATTTTCAGAACTGATTCAAAAAAGATTCAATTGTAAAAAATTACGAATTTAACAAATTGTTCTTATTATTTATGAATATAATTAAACAGTATATAAACATAGTGTTGATTTTTCATTGATCAAATATTTTCATTTGATGTAATGAACATAACCACTTTTGATAGGAATTGGAACCTTTTGGGATTGAGTTTTGAACTATCTAGACGGTTTAGAACCAACCACATCAAATATATCATTTCTGGTATTAAAAACTTATAAACAAAAAACAACAACACATTTTTGAAAAAAAAATGGATGCACTTGCTTTTGAAATCAAATATTAATGCGTATTAATGTAATTATTACGACTAGTTTTTAAATTTATTATGGAGTAAATAGTTTCATTATACTTTAGAATCGTATAAAATAAAAAAATATATATATGTGAAAAAAAATAAAGTTGCCAATGGAAATAACCAAATTTGTCTATTAATTTTGCACGTTGAGTTGACATAAAAAGTTTGAACAACATCGTTTAATGCATAAAAAGGAGTCGAGGGGTGGAATGAAGTTGAAAGTTGGTAGCGTGAAGTTGTCGCTGGGGGTGAATGAAGTTATGTCAAGACTTTTACCGCGACCCAACTGGATAATTTACCGGAAACGACTTTATTAAGGGCGAGTTTGGTTGTAAAGGAAAGCAAATTAATATTTAGCGGTAAAAGTTGCCTCTGCATTCCCGTCTCATCGGCTGTCTTAAATGACTCACTCCTGTTTTAGGGCTCGAATAAAAATTAATAATAAACAAAGCGGTGATACGGCATCCTGAGTAATGACTAAACTCCTTGAATAAATTGACACCACACTATCAAGTTAAAAGACTAAATTATTTCTACCGATTTGATAAACGAATGAACGAAGTAATAAAAAAATTGAATAACTTAAGAAACGATAAACTATACTTTAGGAGCTACTCGTATAAGCCCTTGTTGAATAGAAGGAAAGATGTCTTTTAGTTAAATAGATCTTTTCCTATTTATTGTGAAAAAAAACAAAAAAACAATAATAATGGTTAGTATAGAAATACACTCTCTATAAATGTAAACTCCATGTCATGATTTAGTTAGCTGTGTTTATTTTGTGAAGACGTATTTTATATTGCGTTATCATCTGTTCACTTATAGTTTCGGTTATTATTATGATAAATTGTTGGATACTTTTATTTATACCTTGGAATTCTTTTCAGATTAACAAAATCAGCATCTTATCGTCTCGTGAGCTTCTAAGTCGAATTGTTTTTTTGAGTACTACCAGCGAGAAATTCTCTACTTGACTTTAAAGTATATCTAAGATATTTTAAAGCAATTGTAGATGCTAGTAATTAATTTTGTTTAATGTAGGATCAAGTACAGATTCGAATTTTTAATAAGAATTAGGGTTAGGTTTTAAAAAATCTGGAATACAATTTACGCATCTCAATTTATTCATCGGTCAAGAGCTTTTATTCTGCTGCCATAAATTTTTATAATTGCCCCAATTCACTTTTCTATATCCGAATTTCAATGCTCCAATCCCAATTAAAAACTAAAATGACACTTCTGTCCGGACTTTTTATCCAGTTTCAATTCCCCTGTTTTTCTTTGAAAATTCTGAAGAAAAACCAAAAGAGACAAGTAGCCGCCGCGGGTAATGTATTCAATACAGCTTAATCAGCCCATACTGGAGCCAACCCTGGGGGGGGGGGGGGCGAGGCTAAGTGAGTCCCCAACACAATTTGAATAATTCATATTATAATAAAGAGACTTTATAAAATGTAAATTTAATTCATGTCCCGGGGGATGCTTAATTTTTTCCTCCCCTGTGCTTCGGTGCTCACTTTGACACGTAATGAATGTTAAATACCAAGCGAATATCTCAAAGTGAGGCCGACGGGGGTTGTTATTTTTTTTTACCCCCGTCGGCTCTCAAACATGTTGACATGCAAAAAATGTTTCATTTCGTTAACTCAATGAAAACAAATTTCGCCCGAAAATTCCAAGAATTTCGGCCAACATTTATTAAATTAATAATTTAATTTATTAAAGGATAAATCTTGTAGGAAACGTTATTTCAAGCATCCTTGTTATATTTCTTATTACTTATTCAAAGGTTTCAATCATTTTAACTAATTAAATCATAATACCTGACTATTCCCACAAAAGTCAGATCTTTATCCTACTGGCAATGCTTTTATAGATCATATTTGCTTTGCCATTCTTATTAAATAACACTAGGCACTTCATAGTGTACCATTGATAATTAATAAATAAAAGAAATGAAAGAATTAAATAATTATATTTAATAACAATCAGATATACGTTTTATTACTCTTAAAAAAAAAAACTTCATTTATAATATATGTACTTCATACGATCTAGTAATAACCTGATAGAAATAAAACGCACTGCATCTAAGGAGATAGAAAACTGCTTTACCTCTTTACGATTAAGTATAATTATTTAACGCTTATTTTTCTTTTTTTCGAAACGGCCAACAAAGGGCCAGATATTGAGTTGTTAGCTCTTTCATTCTTCTCCTCCAATAATCCTTCATTCTCTCCGAATGTTGCCTTCTCTTCTGAATCCATCTCCTTGCCTATGCTTTGTTCTCTCATCCTCAGAAATACTAATGTTTTTGAGTCGTCCCAAATCTTTCTGTTCAGGCAACCCATCAGTAATTTCGGGTCTTTAAAGTTCTTCTTTCATCTGCTGAGTATAACTATTCTGGCTTTTCAGTTTGCACATATTATTGGATATTTCCTTATTAAACCTTGTTGGACCCGTCCTGGCCATGTGCTCGAAGGAACTTCGTAGGATGAATATACAATTCTTCCTATATTTGGTTTTTAGGAACTTTCCCAGTCTTGAGAAATTTTCTATTCAGACGGTGATTCATACAAAATCGGTGGTTGGATTATTTTTGGTGTAAATGGCGTTTTCGGAGATTTTTTTTTTCAATTTGAGGCACTTATTTTCCATTGCAGGGAAGGTTTATTTACTATTTTTATTAATAATCGATTTGTTAGCACCTAATACTCTCAATCACCAGGTTATTCCTTGTCAAGATTAGCCACTTCATAGAGGTTGGGTGAGCAGGAGTGTTTTTGGATCCCACAAGGTAAATGTGAGGCGATAAAAATTCCCTCATATTACAATTATGTTTCCATTACTATTTAAAAAAAATATATTCTCTGAAAATTGGCCTATTCTTGAGAATCACCCATACAAAAATAGTGTCCAGTTCAAAATATAGTGTATATCGTTGATATAGTTCTTATGTCTTTAAACCTTAGCAAGGAAAATGATTGGGTAACACCCTTACTGTTTAGAAAATGGTCCAATCACTTATCATAAAAAAATTATGAATAATATTTGTTTCTATTTGTCTGTTATCATAGGCGAATCTATTTATCGTTTTAGTAATATTTTATTTTGTTAAACAAATAAACAATGCTGGTCCTGCAAAAGGGCAGATGCAAATCGGGTTCATTTTACACGTCTGAGACGGATCTCTCTTTTTTCTGTAAAAATGGTCGTTGATTAAATGTTTTTTGTTTTCATTAAGGTCGGGCTACGAGAGCTGCGGTGGTAGGGGAAGAGAGAGATGATGTTTTGTAGGGGAAAGGGCTGAGTTTTATAAATTTAGCACGTGACAAAGAGGACGGGGCTAAATTAAAAAGAGGCCATCTCCACGCCTCTACTTAGGTCTGCATCACATCGGCTTAGTAACTTCGGTCTCTAGGATTAGTGTCAACCGCGAGGATCAGGAGAAGGAAAGAATTAATATTGAAGAAGGTGTTAATGAATCCGGTTTAATAACAGTAACTTTTTCATATTTTTTATGAATAAATTAAAGCAACGATTCATTTATTTCGGGACCTTTAATAAGAAATAAAATTTAGACAGATCGTGTCTCAAATGACTCCAAAAAGTTAGATGAAATAATAAGTATACGGTGAAAGAGGTTCTGATAAATTTGTCATGCTATTAATGGGTCCACTAACAGGTTGCCTAGCTTAATAAAAATTATTATGAAAACTGATCCATATTTATCTATTAATTTTTTAAAACGCTAAATCCTGATGTACCTCTTTCAGAACTAGTTCAGTAGAGGAATCCAAGGATAGTCTGAAAATATTTAAAAACCTATACCAAAATACCACTACACCAAATGATAGAGATTGTACTACTTCCAAGGCAACGTCGGTGTAGGGAGGTGATTTGTCCGAGATCAGTTTCAAATTACCCATAAGGGTATCAGTTTTTTAGAGACTAGCCGAGCTCAAGTACATTCACCAGATCCAATAGGGCTGACCTATGGCTGTTAATAGATCAAGTACTTTATCTGCCTACACCATGGAACACCAACGTTTTCCTCACAGTATATCAAAGCTTCAAAGTTTATAATAAAATCCAGACTCTTCAATAATCACTATTAATCGACAGAAGACCAAGAATGTCGGAATCCGATGTACTACAGATAATGCGATTACTGAGTTTGGAACCAAAGTGTAATTTGCTTGGCGTTTCTGTTTGTTAATATTAAAAAATAATGATTATTGAAATAATTTTTTTTTTTCAGTTGTCTAGTAGCTGCTGCACCGCTCTAAATGCCCGGTGTTCGTTTTGCTATTCAAACACAACAGGACCCAAGACATTATAAGGTAACCTAGGGATTTCAAAGCTTAGTTATAAAAATTTACAGTGATTTTTTTAATTTACCCCAAAATGTTGTTATAATAAATTCTAATTTGATATGTGATCAATTAATGCATTCAATCCATATGAGTTAAGATTTATTTAGAATCTGAAAGATAGATTAACAACTCTCAAACAAACTCAAAATTATTGAGGGAGATATATTGTATTTTGATATTAAATATAAAATATATAATCTACTATCGGCTGTGAATTGTATTTATTTATTAGGCTAATTATTTTCTTATTTTTATTTACTTATGAGTTAGAAGTTAAAAATCTCAGAAAAACCTATGGACCCTACTGTCATATTCGAATTTCTTTTGTTTTCAATGTTTCGTAATTACACTAAGTAATATTTCCTTGGACTCAGCATTTTCTCAAAATCATGTTTTTGACTTAATATTGATTTCTCTTGCAGCCCACGTTAGAATAATATATTTATTTATATATTTCAGTTTAAGCGAATTGTAATATGAAATTTAGAGATTTTCAGGACAATGGTAAAATAAAAGAGAGAGAAGAAAATAATGGCATATCAATCCCTCATAAACTGAGGTCAAATACAATAGTTTTGTTTATGAGAGCCAATGTTTCCATTTACTTAGAGCCCTAGAATGGCAGGTATTGTATAGGAGGCCATTGTGAAGAAAGGGTTAGCCAACCTTCCCTCCAAACAATATACCCTCTTGTGCCACTACAGAGAACCCAGGATGGGCTTATGAGAACCTCCTCTCCGCTTATCGATTTAATAACCTCCCAGCTTCTGGCTTGATAAGCCTCCAGACTTAGCTCTGGCTATCGGAGACTTTATTTCTGTTAACTTCCTCCTCTAAGAAGATTAATCTAAGAGGAAGAAATCCCTTGGGATATTGAGGGGGTGCGTGACGTCACAGAGGACGTGTGACACCTAGAAGGGCCCCCTTGATTGAAATCTTGGCGGGTACAAATGAACTACCTCCTTCAAGTGGAGAGCCCTTAACACCACACATTCTTTTTCCCTTGTTTGACCTCAAACGCCCCATTCTCTCAAAAAGGCATGCTTCCGATCCATTTTATGCAATGAAGATACATTGTTCTTGTTTTATCTCACTATTTCCTCACTGTTAAAGTTGTTTTTTTTTTAAGAAAGAAGATAATATTTCTTCTCTTTTCTTTCTAATATTATATAGTTAATTCTACACAGTTTTTTTTATTAAATTTACTAACAAATATCTCTCAATTATATAAAAAGTTTTTGGTGATGTAAAATTTTACAATTTTATAATATTTTGGATGTACCGTAAGAGAGTTCCGGAGTTTTACAATATACAATATTACGGTTGATACTGTTTGTATAAAATTAAAACACTTGGACCAAGTCTCAAACATATTATATTATAGCATGTACCATACAATTGCAAATTTTTTTCTTTTCTACACAATATTGAAAAAAAATGCTAACTGAACTACAGAATACCTGAAAATTAGAGGTACTTTTATGTTTGAATTCTCTGATTTAAAATTTGTGGTTTGGGAGCGGATAGATGATTTTTACTTCTTTGTGTTTTGAAATGTGGCCAATTTTAGTTTCTAGACCGATTGATTTATTTATCTCAAAAGGGAAAAAACAATAAATCCAAATTATCCATATAATTCATATTTTCAATTAATCAGGAAGGTCACAACATTGTAAAAAACTTAATTAAGATATTATTTTAACTTCAACTGCTGCTTTGGCCTTATGATCAATAGCAAATAACAATTTGGAGTCCTCGCAAGTATATCGAGAGGGCACAACTCCAGGATAAGCGGTGACTCCTCAACTCGACCAAGCACTTAAGTTCGATGACCCAGCAACTCACAGCCCATAGGCCTAGTAATCTCCGAAGGATGATCTAACCCACAGGTACTGACTTCGAATATCCTTGCATATAATATTCAAAAAACTTTTAAATTTAACTTAATTATATTACATAAAACGTAGAAAGAAGTTCTCTTCTCAAACTGTTTATTCATTAACCCGCCAACAATAAGTTTCAAATCAGTAAAGAGGAAAACATATTGTCTCTTCTTATCTTGGTTTCTCACGTATTCTTCATTTTTTACAGTTAACAGAATAGACTTACAGGTTTGTAAAATAAGTTTATGCTAAATCTATTTGGTAATAAATAGTATTACTGCATGCCAGCTCAATCATTTATTTAATTTTTTTATTTATTGCGTTATTTTTAATTTATATATTTATTCTCTATAATTCGTTAATTTCCTGTCAAGATTCGAACTTTTCAGTTATTACATTTTTTTTTTTCTAACAATTTTTAAATTCTTCATGATTTGTATAGCCTTTTGGCCAGATTATATTATGTTTCCTTTTCTGTTCATGTTTGTTACTCTAAAGGGACTTGGTCCCAGAATAAAGTTTCATTTCTATTTTACTCTATTCTGTTAGTATTAATATATGCTACATTGGACGACGGGACACACAGGCCATCCCTGATTGAAAAACCTCATACAATGGACAGGATGAACATCGGTAGACTTGTTTCGCGTAGCGATCAGTAAAATAAGATGGGCCGATTATATCGAACATCCAAAGAGGATAGGGGGCGACCTGTGTTCTAGTGGTTAGCGTAACAAACTACTAAGCCCAAGATCGCGTGTTCGTAGCCCGGAGGTGGCCCTAGGATTTTTTAATGGGAGTAAAAAATCCTTAGTTACGCCGTCCTTCGGAAGGGACGTTAAACGGGGGTTGCGAGCCTGTACGATGTCAGGTACTCGTTAAAAATCCCTATCCTAAATAAACCTGGATAGGCAAAATTAAGAGCTCCCACTGTAGCATCGTCCGACTAGCCACAAAGTGACGTTAAATGAACAAACAACAATGAGCATAGGCGCTTTTAGGAGAGAAGTATATGTTGTACTATATTCCTTAATAGGCTAGTAATTATCATTATATCAGAAATACATTATTCAACCAATTTATATGGGTTTTAAATTATAACGATCATGCAGATGCATGATTTAGTCATTAGAAATCAGACTTTGGGGAAATCGCGCTGCCACTATACGGGGAATATCACACAGGCTTTGAAGGCTGGTCCCTAAAAAAACAAGGTCATAAAGAAAAAGGATTAAAAGCCATTAATCGCGAAAACCTTGAGGTTGAGCTTGATCTCGGGCAGATAACGTCCACGAACAATCATTCTCTACCACACACTGAACCCAAGACTTCATGAGAACAGGTTTGTTTATCATATAGGAAACGTTGTATATGTTAATAATTTGTAATTTAGGTTTAAATATACATTATTTGCAAAAAAACACTCCGAGGCTAGGGAAAACACTCCTGATATAGATGGATGGAAGTTCATAACTGTTACCTAATCACAACCATTTCCAGACAGTATTCCAAACTATTCCAGACCTGACTGTTAGTCAGGTTGTAGTTTATGCGTTATTGGCTGCTGGTTGTGTAGTTGGACTGTAGTTCCCGGACTTTACAGGAGCTAGAAGAGTTGGGAAAATGTATATTGTTTTCCTGATGGAGATATCAGGAGTGCAAGTGGCGGACACACATTAGTGAGGAACAATTGGCGGAGGATATTGGCAGAGGATGCTAACAAGGAACGGGCAGTGAATGGAGAGAGGACGCCCGGGAATTATCCTCATCGGATTAGCGGCCCCATTAGTCGATCCTATCCGCTATCCGCTTTCAATCTCCTCATCGCTATCGGCTCTGTTCGCTTCCCGACATTCTGTATCGTTAAAAAAGTCTTCTGATTCACGACATTGTGTATGTTAATAATTGAATTTTATTGATTTTTTTGTGGGAGAGGTGGAATATAATAGAAAAGTAATTTTATCATGGGACTAAGTCCTAATAGAATATCAAACATTAACAGTAAAAGAAACATACCATATATCTTATAGATATGCAGGTACCCATGAATCTGATCATAAAACTGAAGTTACAGATTATAATGTAAACAAATCTGATTGAAAATGAAATATCCTCAAATTCAAAGTGGAGTTAGTGAATTTCAATCCTTTACTATGCTCATGTTTAGAATAGAATAGAAAAATAATTTTATTCTAGGAATCAGGTCCCTTAAGAATAAAAATATTTTACAGAAACATTACATTATTGGAATATTGCAATTAAATACGATCTAAAACGTATGTTCTGATAGAGGATAATATAAAGCAAACAAACAAAACAATAATAAGAATAAGAATACAAATTTGCAATAAACAGAAATGGGCTGATGGAAAAATAAAAAAGTAGATAATATGAAACATCTAATATTATGAATAATAGTATCGTATTGAGTGTGGAATATTTACAGTATTTTCTCAATCTATTGCGTTGAATATAGCTATTTATTTTATTAATTAGAGAGCATCTGTTTGGGAATTAAGGAGATGTAGGAATAGTTTGTATTTGAATGCGGAAAAATAAGATGAATGACGGATATCAGGTAGGAGTGGGTTCCATAGAGATAGACCGAGCGAGAAAGTAGCGCTCAAAAGTTTTGCTTCTGTGGGAACGGATATAAAGATCGGAAGGGCGAGATCTTGTGTCCTGGGATTGGATAGAGGATTTGAATTGTAGGAGACTATAGATATAAGATGGATGTTGTGAGTTGATAGTTTGATATAAGTAAGAACCAAGGAAATAGAGTCTATGGATAGAAGGGAAAAGCCATTTTAACTCATTGTAACGGGGGGACACATGAGACTTCCTCGGAGCGTCGAAGACAAACCGAAGTGAGCTGTTCGCCTCCGTCTTTTCTCAAGCTTGTTCGAGAGCCCGCTATAAGCCACACAGCCATAACCAAAGTATGGAAAGATGAATGAAGTGATGAGGAGCTTACGGATAGGTAGTGTTAGAAGATCCCGGGAACGATGGAATAACTTTAGGCAGTTTATTGATCGACGGGAAATTTGGGCAATGTGGGGTTTCCAAGAAAGGGTTTGGTCGAAAAACGATACCGAGATTTTTAACAGAGGAACTGAAAGTAATAGGGTGATCGTTTAAGATTAGTTGGGGGAGAGAGTTGATGGATTTAAGGAGGGTAAGGAAAAATTCTCTTTCTTCCAAAGAGGTGCTAATCTGATCAAAAAATATTTAGTTGAACATATTTATAAAAATCGTATTTAATTGTAATTGTTTATAAATTGTAAATTTTTAATATTTGCCTGAAAACTGTCGAAAATGAATAATCGAAACGTCAAGCATAGTAGATGACTATATGGGGAATACAATGATCCAGGAGGGGCTAATGAAGAATTCTCATTCTTTCGAATAGGTGCCTGCTAACCTGATCATAAACTAGTTAGTCTGTTAGATTTAATCATGAAAATGTAATAATTATTTGTAAATTATAATAATTTATTACAGAATAGTTCGAAAATAACCAAAAATGATTACGTAGATGATTTAAAAAATAAAACTTGTAGGTGAATTTGATTACTAAAATCTTATGAAGGATATGATGATCCGAGATAACTTGAGTAAGTAAATTTTAATAATTATTTAATATAATTAAGCGTAACTTCAAAAAAAGTAAAATGATCTAAAATGGTAAAAAAAAAAAAATGCTAATGTGAGGATATGTTAAGGAAAAGGATGTCTATTAAGAGAAAAATCTGAGGACATAAAAAATTGAGGTATAGAAAAATGTTAATAACAATATCTTGCGATTTTATTGATGTATTTATTTATATTTACAACAATAAATTGTTTCTTCTAGTCCCTTCTCAAATGGATCTTAATATTATGGTCCAATGAGCAAGGTTGGGAGTAAGAATGATTGAAGTAGCCTGAAATTGTTGGTAATTGTGGTTTTGATACAACCAATTCCGTTTCCGCCTGGTTAGTCAAAGCCTCTTTGTAAATGAATATTTGATAATTTACACCTCTGCCTGCCGTGTAATTCGTACCATACAAATTTACATTTAATTAAAAATAACGTTTTTAAACCCACTGGCTTTTTATGACACCTATCAGCGTCGGACATTGGATAATGTTTGCAATTTAAGTGTAATGTCCGAAGTGTTTTCTTTTTTAAGTGTTGTCAGTCGTTGTATATCGAAGCCATTTAATTTAAGTGGGTTTCTGATTTACCTCTAAAAAGGCTCTTTCATTGAATCGTTATTTTAATTTTGGCCAAAAATTTATAGAAAATGTATATTGACTCTTTTTACATTTAACGTTTTAAAGCATAATTATATATTTCGATTTGCTTGTCAAGCCAATCCTTTAAAATACATATTGGAATATGTAATGGGCTTTAGAATAAAATCATTTCCCAATATCTCTTTTTACTCATAACTTATTTATTAAGTTGATAAATTATAATTACTCTTAGTTAATATATATATTTACAATTTACTCTTTTTATTAAGTAACAGATTTAAAAAGTTTTGCATTGAATTTTGATAATAAAATTGATAAAAATCTCTTATGATCTTCAAGTAATCATTCATTCAGTGACCCAACAGTATAGTTTACAATAGGCTATCTCATTAACCTTATCGTCATAATTAATAAGGTCAATCAATAGTCATTCAATTAAATTAAATTATTCTGTTTAATTATTAAGCTTTTTGAGCTAAGCGATGCACAGATTCGAGAAACTATTCGAAATGGAATCTGTGGTGTTCTGTGGAGATTTGAAATGTAAAGTTTCTTTACTGAGGCTGGCAAGGAATTAGCGATATTCGTTTTTATTATTGTATATTCGTATATTATAACTTCACAGCTGCCACTACTTTAATAATCTAATTTAATTAGAAAAAACGGATTTACTAAAAAATATATATATTTAATAAATTTGAGAATTGGTGGAGTAAAGTTAGAAAAAAACTTTTTTTTTTCGTTTTGGTTTAGAAGGCATTTTTTGAAATTTTATCATATTTAAATACGCTTTTTAAAATGTAAGATTGTCCTAAAGCGTGAGTAGTGATGAATTTTTTTCACTTCTAGTGACACCTAAAACCCCAAAGTAGTCCATGCACGATAAGAAATGGCCAAGGAAAGGAATCAATA
The DNA here is from genome assembly GCA_964056705.1 of Troilus luridus. Lineage (NCBI taxonomy): Eukaryota > Metazoa > Arthropoda > Insecta > Hemiptera > Pentatomidae > Troilus > Troilus luridus. Next base: position 111,481,377 of record OZ057413.1, on the reverse strand, counting down.
AAATTTATCAAGGACTGCGAGGAAAAAACAACTCTTCCTTCTCCATTGGCTTGCCTGGACTCGTGAGAAAAAACATCATGGTACTTTATATTCGACTGCAGGCAGATATAATAGTTAAAGAAAGAAACGACTACACGAATTTTGTAGATTTCCTCATATAATTATATAAATATGATTTTTTAAATAAGTACCAATTATTTTATATTTCAAAATGTCCTTATCTGAACAAGTAAATAGGATTAATAAAAATATTTTCCTTGTTATTCTATTATCTTGCTGTAACCATATTTACTGAATTTATAAAGTAATTCGGAAAAATACAACTTTATATTTATACCTTTTAAAAACACAGTTGTAAATTTAATCATTTTTTTTTTGAAAACAGTATAATTTTATAGTTATTTACTTATATACATATACATTATACAATATTAGAATACAATACAATGTCTGGGATAGTTTAAAAAGAGTACCTTTGTTGCAGTTGTGGCCATTTATTTTGTATCCCTTCCGAAGGAAGGTTTAACTACAAATTTTTACCTAGTTTAAACAATCCTAAGGCACCGAACCCGCTATCTTGGGTATATTAAGTTGTTATGCTATCCACTAGGCCACTGGTGGCCCTAAGAGTTCCTTTAATTAAACCTTAACTGAGAATCACTAAATTAAACCGAAAGTTATTCACAAACTCTCAATTAGCATGTTAACCATGCAATTTGGTCTATTCGTCTAGTTTCAGCAACACTGTCCTAAATACTAAAACAGAGAAATTCAATAAAAGGCACTGATAATTTGGTTTGTATCCTCGCAGGTGTCTGAATGAGGTTTCAGATTGTCAAGCTTTACATTATTACAACTGTAATATACACAGATTATTTAATGACCAGACCCGATCTAAAATGTACAGAATACTTTCCTGTAAAAGATTTGATAATAACCCGGTTAATAGAATAAAATGAATTTCCCATCAATTACAGACAACGTGCCCATATCTCTATAGATGCGTATTTGGAAAAAAGTTTACTTTTTACTTGCCAAATGACATTTGTGTAATTTCTAATTTTCCGTATTTTTGTAATAAGGGAGATTCCGGCATGAAGAGACATTGTTATGGAGTCAACTGTAATGGTGTTACTTGTGATGGTTAAACGTGATTTAAGAGAAAAAAATACGAAAAAAACAATTTAAACAAAGACAAAGAAAAAAGGTCATATTAAACGTAGAACGGAAGTGGAACTGAATTAATTAGCAAGACCTTTAGACAGACAGTTTTTTACGCGGAGAGAGTCAGAGTACAAAGTCCTTGCTAATTTAGAAGAGGGCGGCCTTCAGCACGTACGGAATGTAAAAACTAAAAAGGGTTCTATCAAACGGACAGGAGAGATAAGGGATAATAAATTGGCAAGGATTGCGCCAGCCCCGCCATACTTCCCAGTCTTCCCGTCCCTTTAACATCCCTGATAAGTGCTCTCGAAACAACAACTTTGTTATACAGGGATATCCGAATGGTAAATGAAAATGTATCTAAATTTCTCTCAAAGCAGACTTATATACACTCTAATTCTATTTAAATTGATTAAAATAAAATAAATTTGCTACGAACCACCTATCGCACATTCCGTTTAGTTAACATGAGAATATTATAACCAATGTAGATATATATATTGGGAAGAAAATGGTCCGGAAAGAGGTCAAGAGTTAATTCCTTAAGTGATAGGATAATTATATTAAACTGACGTTTCGACCGGCATATTGTCAGCTTTGCCACATCTTGTCTATACAGCCCTTCCAGGAATTAATTTTTTTATCTCAACCCGGACCATATTTTCCCATAACATAAATTAAAGGTTGTCACAGATTATTAACTTCACCTACTAATATTTTGTAAGTGCGAAGTCTTAAGGTGTTCGAGAATATGTGGATACTCGCTGCAACCATAATGCCGAGCCAACTGGAGAACATGGAGAATATACAACGCAGAATTGCTGAAGACGCAACCGATTTATATAATTGAAATTATAGCACCTAGAAAAGAGTGAAATGACCTTGTAAAGTTGTTGGGCTTAGTAATAATCGAGTCTCAAAAAGTTAATTATCGCTCAGCCGACTGTTAAAAGTTTGAGGGATGGACAAAGGCGTGGCTGGGAGAATTCTGTTAAGAGTTATTTTCCGCGTGGATTTGCGTGATAGGTAATTCGTGGACGGGAACGACCTTCGGGTTCACTCAGCCTTTTATTATTATCACTTTTTATTATTATAAGCGTTACAGGCCTTTTATCAGACAACGCGAAACATACATGACTGCTTGTTCTTCCTGTTCTTCCAAAACTCTTTCATTCGTTCACTAAAGACCCTCTTCCTTTCTTCGGTCCAAAATTTCACTTCTTTCTGATGTCTGCTACGAGGTTGGACAACTTGTATGTGGATTTGCTGGAGTGAAAATTGTATCCTTCGTCTATGTGTTTTGGTCCAATAATTTCTCTGATTGTTTTTCTTTCCTCTGTGAGGATCTTTGCCAGGTCGTTCTTAGTGTAACGCCAATCTCTCATTCAGTAGTTTAATCACGTGTTTTATAAGTAAGAAATTATTATTATTTATTATGATTACGTGCCTAGGATTATTGGATATATAATTGGGTACCCAACGATATATTACTGCGGTTTGATTTATATTGAGTGTTATGTTATGCTACGATCATACTCTTATTCTCAGTTGTTTTTTTCAGGACGGGAAACGCTCTTTCCTTTATTTGTTAGTTTAAAGTAGTTCACACATACATTATTTATTTTCCTTATTGGCCGAATGAAAAAGTTAAAATTGGTTTCAAGCCCCGTCATAAAATTATTTTTAAATTTAATCCCTTTCTCTTGAATGAGAAAACAGAGCTAAAACGCTGATGAGATTTAAAGAGTAGCCACGTCGGGATAACATGTTATATTTTATTATTTACGCAATTTGCATCAATAATGTAAGAGCAGAAAATTACTACATCATTTTTATTTTTATAACTCCTCATTAAACGAGACAAAGGGAGCTTTATTTGGACTTAAAAGATTTGAGATCCCTCTCAACAATGTCAAGGCTCATGTTTAGGGACCTACCATTGTTAAATTGTTTCATAATTAATTCGCTACTTTTATTTACGCAATTAAACAAACTTATATTTTCATTTTTCATTTTACTGTGTTTCTTATTATTATTTCTGTAGTATAACAGGAGAGAATTATAAATGGGTGACTTCAAACTTGTGATATATTAAAAATAATACTATGGATTATAAATATATATCAATAGTTAAACTGTATTATATTAATGATTAAAAAATATACAAAAAATAATTTATGTATTCTACCAGAATAGAAGAGTTAAATAATATCTGTATTATTAAGTGTTCAAGTTTCTTGAAAAGAACTTAAACATTGTAAAGAGAATAAAAACTGGGATAGGTGTTGGGCGTTTGAATTTCCTGAAGTTTTGCATTTTTGTTAGGGTTCCAGCAAGACTTTAGCAGTGACTAAGCTCATATTTCTTTAATAATTATTTTCAATTAACCATTTAGTTTTTTATTGTTATTTTTTTGTTAAGAGTGTTTATGCGCTGAGTTGCTGGAGATGGATGGAACGAATCCTATAGTGGCAGATAAATTATTTAATATATCAACAGCCTTTGATCGACCCTTAATGGAGGGGGTCATGTGTTTAAGCTTGATATCAGCCAATTCGCCTCCATGCACAACCATTAGCTTTGATACTGTTACTACTATGTACAGGACTAACATCTATACGTGTTAGAGGTAAAGGTTTTATTTTATTTTTTTTATACATGTCGGGGTATACTAACCACAATAATAGCGTTACAGAATCGAAATTTTGATCCATTCTTCCAGATTTCTGGCCTTCTTCTGTTCCTAATCAGTGACGTCTTTGATTTCCACTTGAACATCATGAACCCACCTCCTAAGGCCAACCCTTCTTTTGCCAACTGTAGCACCCTGGAAGATTTATTTTAGTGACACATACCGGGATATAGAAATATCTTATATTCTTTAGTTTGAGAAAAAAAAAATGAAATTTTCGATTAGTACGTAATACCTATACAATAAATAGGTAGAGCTGTCGGTCCATGGCATTAAGCAAATTGTTTAAGAAAATAGTTTATTAACAAGAAAGTTTCATCAATGCTTCCGCGTTGTCAGCAATGTATACTTCCTTGACATCCCCTTTTCTTTTATACTAGACACTACAATAAGATTAGGATAGAGAGAAGATAGAATGAGAAAGTAGTCTCTAAGTTAGATGTAGTATAGTCAATAAGTTATAACGATAGTCAATAGCAATAAGTCACCAAGTTTGTTCATAAGAATGTCTCTTTTATATCACATTACATCTGTTCAATAACTCAATAAACTTATATATTTCCTTCGTGCGATCCCTTCTATAACTTTAGTCAAATAAGGGATCGCAGCTGTAGTACATTTAGATTATTATAAAACAGAAAAAGAATAAAATGAATAATAATGTGGAGAGTAGACAATGGTGCTGACAAATCATCCTAGTCACCTTCTAAGTGAGAGAGGAAGGAAGACGAAACGCAAGACAATACAAACGGGCTTGAAGAAGTCGTAATAACTAACGGGGTAAAATAGAGGGAAGGGAGGGGAGGCTATTTCCTCTTGTTTTCTTTGGAGGTTCTTCTTGGCAAGCCGTGTTTGTACTGTTGCTTGAGAGGTTGGGGTCTGCTTTGGGAGCCACCTCAGGGTTCTGTCCTAAAAGTCTGTCAATAGAAGCAGTTCGCGGGTAGTTGAGTGTCCTCTAGCTCCGTACACCCTAACCACTCCCCGTTTTACCCCCGTCACGGAGTATACCACCTTGTTTCTTTTTGCTATTGATCGCGTCACCGATATCTTTAATCAGTAATTTTTTTTTTCATTTCTAACACCAGCTTGTACATGCAGTGTTTATGTGTAATGTCTTATGATTCTGCTTCGTTATGAACCAATTCTCTAATTTTCATGATTATCTTAATTATTATGTTTATCAGTGCCTTTATCAGTCCGTTCCTTCCCTCTACCAACTCCTCCCATTAGGTTGAAATGATCTTGGTTCTAATTTTTGGATTATGGTGTACAGTAGTTCTAGCAACATTCAGATTATCCACAACTTATCTAATTATACTTAACTCAATCTATTACCAGTTTTCAATGCGAATAGTATGGTTGAAAATTTCGTGTCTAATTCGCTTGGACAGGAGGTACCTGTTACTGAATACCCTACATTCATTGTAAATATTTAAATATGACTACGTTCAAAAATGATTTTTTTCTTCTTTTGTTTTAGTATTTTTTTTTTCTAATCAGTGGCAGAGCGCTGAGTTGCCGTGCCGAAGTTCCCAGGTTCAAATTCGGCTGGGGCAGATTATTTAATCTGTTAACAGCCAGGGACTGACCTTTGGGATCTAGAAACCCTCATAGGGCCCTATGGGATCTAGAACCCTCCAGGAGCTCATCCAGCCCTTATAAAGTGGGTACCAAAAAAAGGGGGAAAACTAGCGGTTGAGCGTGATCTAGGGCAAATCATCTCAACGCACAACCGTTGTCCAAGAAAGAGTACAGTCCCTACCATGTACTGAACCCCAGACCCATCTAGGGTCGTATTGCTACAGGTTTTTATTTTATTTTATTTTTCTCTGATCATAACCAAAATGTTGGCTCATAATAAAAGAATTGGCTTTTCCGGGAACAATTATTTTACAGTACCCCAAACGTTTTCTTTTTCCATTGAAAATGGTAAAAATGTCTGAAGAGATGATCCTTTTACTTTTTTAAGCATTTTCCTTTCCACGGATACGCCAGCTAAATGATTCCTCTAATACCGTGATTTATTTCCCGTTCGGCATGCCCCCGATTCCGAAAAGAGGCCATTGTGAGCATCATTTTTCATAAGAGGATAGGAAGCCATTTTTAAAGGATATAGGAAGTGTTTACCCAAAATAGGAAAAAATCCTCAGCGTGTTCTCGGATAAATCACCTCCCTGCACAGCCGTTGTTCTAGATATATAATGAAATCAGTCTCTATCATATATTGGGCCCAAGACTCTTCCTGAGTCGTAGGGGCATACATTTTTTCTTCTAATCCTAATTAATGCAAATACTTATTTTTCAGAACTGCCCCCCTAACGTATTTTATTTTGTTTCATGTATATTATTTTATATTCAAATGTACAAAAAATTTATTTTTTATTTGTCAAATTTAAGTGCTTTGATGATTGTTTATGGCATTATTTCCATATTAATAACAACGTAATACAGCTTTACTGTAACTTAAAAATAATAAAAAAGGACATTTTTTTTCAATAATGAATAGAGACTTGAATATAAAAATTTAAAAAAAATATTGTTATTTTGAACGTGAATATGAAACGTTTTCAAAAACTACCATTCCTGAGGCTTGTTGTTAAATAAATAGTATTCAGAGCCAGAATCTTTTTGAAAAAAAACAACAAGTAATTACTAACATCGAGAAAAGGGAGAAGACAAAGGAGTGAGAATTCACATTTCTTTTTAATTCAGAAGCCGAGAAGGGAGGAGGGGGCTGGAGGGTGTGAACTTTCTTGATTAGCAGCACGTCAGGTCCAGGCGGCTTCATTAACTCCTTTTCATGTCCTTTCACTAATTTAATGACCTTACACAACCGTTGTCGATGGATTAGCAAAAATGGAAATTAAACCGAATGGGAGATATGCAGCAATAGCAGGGGGTAAGTATTGGATTTGAAAATAAGAAAAATTTTAAATTCTTATTTTATTAGTTCAAATTTCATACAGGAAATGACTCTTCCTTACCCTAGAACGAAAGCCAAAAAATTGAACTTAGATTGAATCAGTTATGTGTACAAATTCCATCAATCTATATCTCGTATCGAAAACAAATATATATGTAAAACAAAAACATATCGACCATATAAAATCCATTTTGTCTAATTTAACTAGAATATAAAAATAATTATCGTTTACAATCTGTCGAACAATAATGGCGATGCGATTGTTTGACAAACATTTACCCCGGGCAAACGATTAGTCCCCGTCAGCGAGGACGTTAAATTATTCAATCTCTGCCTGGCTATTTGAATAATAGAATCGATTCAATGATAAAAAGCGTCAATTTCATTTGCTAAACAAGGATCTGCGTGTTGTCACACAGATACCAATTAAATGTTTACACTGTTCGGGATAATAAAAAGAGTGTTATCGGGAAATCTGGTCAAACATTTGTTCAGCATTTACAGTTAATAAATTATGTAATGGCTTGCAGTTTTATATTGAATTGCGAGTTTTCTTCTTAAACTTATAATCTACGGAAAATAAATATCAATTAATTAACTATATTAGACATCCCTTAAAATAGTACGTAGTGTTCTATTATATTTTATTAGGAATTAGAATAACCAACCAACGTTGGTGATCACCATACGAATGATTTACAGTCCTCTACCATATCTACAAGATGTCTAGAATTTCACTGAATGTGTTCCAAGATTACTAATACTAATTGTCCCTAACTGTGACAGATTGTACTTATTAATATACAATAAATATATGTATCATATATAAATATATATATATATATATATATATATATATATATATATATATATATATATATATATATTTATATATGTATCATATATAAATATATATATATATATATATATATATATATATATATATATATATATATATATTTATATATATTTCGTTCATCTCCTATCTCGAAATGTTATTAAGCCAACAAATGTTTTCTTCCTGTTCTTCTTTGACTCTCTTCTTTCATGCTCATAATCAGTCACAAGATCTAATAAAGACTTCCCCGTAATGCATTGCCTAGATTGGACGTTTTTATCGTCTTAGACATTTTATTTATAAAAATAACCCTTCGTGATATAGTTGTAGAAATTCGGGCCGTTATTTTTCGGAAATAATCCTGCACTTTATAATGAGATTTGTGAAGATCTTTTCCGAAAAATACAGTAAGCCTCATTAAACAAATTCCGTATTCCCTGATGTTGCCTCAATTAATGAAGCGTTTACAGGTCAGTTATTTTCCAATTTTTTTTAGAGACTTAAGGGCTTGTTAGTATTTTTCTAATCGCATTGTAAGAAATAATTTTAATACTATAACTAGAGAGATCCGGACTGTTGGTAGGTTGGTTCTTTTAAATTCGAGGCGTAAAACCTATTGCTAAACATCAACGCCTAAGTTAAATTTGTTACAAACATATATATTAAGTATATTCGGACTGTTAAACCAACCCATTTTACTAACTAAAAAATATACGAATGAAAAAATTAGGAAAATCAAAACTGAAAATTGGATCTACTCAAAACCCGCGGGGTTTATGTACATACATATTGTTCCGGGTTTCAAAAAGGACTTATATAAACAAAAATAAAAACGTAAAAAAAGTCCATTTATATTCATATTTGTACTTGGGCTATAAAACTGGTTAGGTAGGAAGCAATTAGACAGAATGGACCATCTGTCAATTTTTTCGGAGCGATGGGAGAAAACAAAATTTCCCTACGATTTCACCCTCAGCAGCGTTGTTTGCCATGGCCGTGTAAACGGAAAGATGGCCGAGAGCGGAATGGAAATTACAAAAAATTCCCATCAGCGGGTCATTTGGTCCAGCGCAAGGGTTACCACAACCCATCTTGCGCAGGTTGGAAAGGATAGCTAATTATCTAGAAAATGGCTTCCTATCCTCTTATGAAAAATGATGCTCACAATGGCTTTTCGGAATCGGGGGCTTTCCGAACGGGAAATAAATCACGGTATTAGAGGAATCATTTAGCCGGCGTATCCGTGGAAAGGAAAATGCTTAAAAAAGTAAAAGGATCGTCTCTTCAGACATTTTTATCATTTTCGATGGAAAAAGAAAACGTTTGAGGTACTGTAAAATAATTGTTCCCGGAAAACCCAATTCTTTTATTATGAGCCACCCTTTTGGCCATGATCAGAGAAAAATAAAATAAAATAAAAACCTGTAGGAATACGACCCCAGAAGGGTCTGGGGTTCAGTACATGGTAGGGACTATACTCTTTCTTGGACAACGGTTGTGCGTTGAGATGATTTGCCCAAGATCACGCTCAGCCGCCAGTTTTCCCCCCTTGTTTTGGGTACCCACTTTATAAGGGCTGGGTAAGCTCCTGGAGGGTCCTAGATCCCATAGGGTCCATCTCCAACCGTTACCAGATTGAATAAAAGTCTTCCAGCGAGCGGGATTTGAACCCAGGACCTTCGTAATTGCAGCTCAGCGCTCTACCAATTAGCCACTCCGCTCCCTATTATAAATTATAAAGAAATATAAGCTACTATTTATATAAGTCGATTTGGATTTATAAACTTGTTTATTCTTTTAAACGATTTTAGTGATTATTATTTCATAGTAAAATTTAGAAGGTGTATAGGGTTGAAACATCATTCTTTTCCAATTGCTAAGAGATGAAAACATTTGTATGTTTGTTCATATTTTTGAAATAATTGAAGTGGAACCCCTAAGATATCGCAAAATATGAAATAATGGACTTATACTTGTTTTTAAAAATACGATACGATATGATAAGATATGATATGATACGATTTTGCCAATTCAAAAGATTAAGTTATAAAATGATTTTTGAAAGATTAAAAAGTGACATGAGTAAAATAAAATCTGTGAAGATCTCTGGATGGATATAGAATAGTAATTGCACTATAGTTTATTATGTTGGGCTGAAACGTTGGCACATAATAAATGAGTTTGAACTATTTGTGCACAATTCTTTGCCCGCTGCCCAGACCAATTTCAGCATTACTCAAGATGTATAAGGTCAACAATTTCCTCGACAATTTTAACCATTTTGTTATATCCGCTCTCTACAGATTGTCAGGGAGGCATTCTTGGCGCTGCTGGGTCCTGTGAGGAGAATTGGGCTCGACGTGAACCAGGCAAAGACCAAGTACTTGGTGACAGAAGAGACACCCAGGGAGGGTGAGATGGTGGCCTTTGAGGAACAGGTGGCTCCATACAGGACAAGAAGACGAGGAAGACCCAGGCTTTGGTGGAGTGACGGAGTAGCGGCTGATGCAGGGAACATCCTTGGTGTGCGCTACTGGATGCTCAGAACCGTGACGATCGGCGAAAGCTGGTGGAGGCCAGGACTCATCACTGGGTTTTTGGGCCGAATTAGTTAGTTAGTTGTTATATCCGCGTTGATTTACTTAATTTATGACCCTACCAGTGTCAGATGTTCCTATAAAAAGAAACCTGATTCCAAAAAAAAATCCGGATAAAGTGTATTTTCTAATTATGTAACATTATAAAAGCTTTTTATGATACTTAGAGTGATTTATATAAAAGAATTTTAATAAGACTTAAAATTGTTTATATTGGCCTTTTTATGGCATTAGTTTATATATATACATGAAATATCAATACAAGATTAATGCTCCAGTGAACTGTGGGATAGAATGGTATACCATGCATATTGGATTTTTAAAATTAATGGGCTATATTATGGTTCAATTTCTAATTTATTTATATAGTCAATAATAAATTTCTTATAGATTACCTAAATTAAAAAAAGGAAATGCTCCATAACCTCAATTTCTCCTTTAAGATCATTTTAAACGAATGCGTTCTGAATTATTTTTTATCTTGAGAACGGTATGTCACTATTAATAAAGTAAACAAACAAACTTTTTATCTTATCGCTATAAAGTAATAAAACATTAAAAATGTACTCACATTAATTTCAGCAGTAAAATATGGAAGGAGATTCTTGTTTCTGTAGTTTTGGTTGTTTTGGATTCGTAAAACTGCAACAATTATACATTGGATATAAGTAACAAATATACTATTAGTTATATAATATTGGTACTTAACATTATATTGATTATAAAACCTCTACATTTAGAGATCACGTTTCTTAATAAATGTGAGTGTTAAACTAGTTTTCTTAACGTGATATAACTGTAAAAGAATATCAAATAAATGACCCAAGATAAAATAGTATACTATAGTTAGGAGAAATCACCCTTCACTATCGTTATCCAAGAATCAGAAGAGTTTCTACCACGTACTGAACCCTAGGCTCTTCATGGGTTACAGTGGTACAGGTTTTTTAGAAGTTAGGTGGGACCCAGAAGGGTTGAAGATTGAGTAGAGTCGATTCATGGAACCTTCAGTTTCGAAATCGGAACCTTGAGGTACCCTTCACCCATACCGTGTCCTGGACTGAACTATTCTGCCTCCTACCACTATTTAAATATAAGTTTTTAAATAAAAAATAATATTTATTTATATAATAAATTACATTTCTTCGCTGTTGTATGTAATTTGCCGTCTCTGATTGACGGTCTGAAAATCCTGAACAACTGATTTAAGACTTGAAAGTACAAAGGCCGTTCCTTTTCAGTATTTCCACTCTGAATTATCACACCATTTTTACCCTCCACGTTCACACTTCCCTTCCACCTGGTTTCCTGTATTGCTCCTATGTCTAACCTCACCCTGCATAGCTCATCGGTAAGTTCCTTCAGCATAAGGTCCTTTTTCTTCAGTATAAGGTCCCCTCATTCCATGTTCCGGATGTGTAAACCTTTTCCGTTGCACTATGTCGTTTCCTCGTGACAGTCCGATATCTGAGGCCCAGTTTTTGAGTTTGAGTAGCTGTTAAAGTTTGTACAAAGTTCAATTCAAAGTTTGCACCTGTTCGGATGAAGCTCTATGGTAAACTAATTTGTTGATTTACTATAGCACCACATCTAATTAATACAAAGCTTGTGGAAATGAAGAGTATGTAAAAAATACATTACCATATTATAATTCATTGTGTGACAAAGCAATAAATATAATTCAAGCCTGATTCCCGAACCGCATAACCTCTTTTGTCATCAGGTTTTACACCGGAGAGTGTTATAAAACCTTAATGAAATTTATAAAGGGCTTTTCATGGCTTTTCCTTTGTATAGGGATGACGAGTATTGACGAGGTGTTAAGGGATTTATAGGATGTCAGTCTGTTGATCCCTTCCAAAAAAAAGTTAAAAAATGGTATCACTCTTCCTCTCAACGACACCTTTTGAAACATTCTTCGTCAACTTTAACACATCAACGCCAATTGACTTTCCCACTCGTGATGCTACCTCACATCTTTTTCCTGGCCTTCTAATTTGAGAATTTATTATGAATATATATATATTTTTTTTTCGGTTTCTTGAAGTTCAGTCAATAAATATAAAACCATATTTTTTTGTTAGGTTTCGAGAATTTTCTGTTCTGATATGCAAGCATGCCTTAGCAGTGGATTACTTAAACAGTTATGGGAATAGTGTGTATAGATCATACACTAACCTAAACATAAAATTAACGCTCATTATACATTATAAACAGATTAAAAGACATATTAAATTTAGTATACACTGTACTGTATCATGCTTGTTAAAAATGTTATTCCAGACTCGGTGAGGTGACAAAACTTATAAAAAAAAGCCTGTTTTTCGCTGTTAAAGCATGAAATAAAAATTCTAAATGAATGTAGTTGTATAGATTTTTTAAACTAATGGTAGAGTTATATTTTTAAAATACTCATACCTGACAAATACAAAAATAGTAGTTACTTCAAGTTGAAATTGAATTACCAAAGTCATCCAATACCGAAAGGTAACAGAAGGTGTTTTTATTTATATAGAAGGCGTAGTTTTTACTATTGTAATCGTAATTTCATATAATAAAGGTTCTGAAAAAAAAGAAAAAAAAAAGTCATCCAAGAGTAGAATATAAACAATAAAACCTTGGGGTAACATTATGAAACTGGACATACTAGTTACGGATAGAGAGGGCTAGTGCATGGAACCATTAAAGTAAATTAGATGGCCTGGATCCTCGTTACTGTGTCCAGAGAGTGGCGTTAAAACCCCCCAGTGACGGGAGTAATGCGGACGGATCACGTAGTCGGTCACCGCATTCTGTCTCTGCACGAGCTTCTAGAGCCAATGCTCTTTATCGCCTCTAGCAGTCATGTCCTCTCATGTCCTACAATGTATAATGATATTGTTGAAATATCGCACATACAGAGGAAACAAGAAAGCAAAAACAAAAATTATATTATGTACTTCTTTTTTCATTCGAATATAACTTCGAGGTTATTGTTATTCAAATTTTTTATATCGCATTGCCGCTTCTTTTAAATCAAGTTATCGGACGGTTGATATGTGGATTGGTGTTTATTTATGGATATACAGCCCCCTAAGTTGTAATAGCGCTTCATTGACTTTCTTTTATATGCATATACCTCCTCGAAACTACTATAAGACAGAATTGAGGGAAAGCTTGAGAATAGAGAGAGAAATGGTAGAGCAGAAAGGAAATAATATAAGGAAGAGATAATGAAATATCACAACTATTTCAGGGTTTTTTTCATTGTTGTAACTAATGGTAAAAAAAGAGTAGGCTTGACTTGTAAGAAAGTATAATATTCATTGTCACATGGTGATATAATATAATGATATAATATAATTATATGATTATATGAGGTGGTCGGTTTTGCTTACTATTCTTTATTACCATTATCTTGGTTTTCTCCTCATTCACCTGTAACCCCATTTTTCCAGCTTCCACTTCCAGCCTCTCGAAAGCTTCTTTTAAGATTATTAGCGATCTTCCTACTAATACAAGGTCATCAGCATATGCAAGAATACCCAGACTACGGTTAAAGATGGTTCCCTCCATCAGTAATCCTGTCCTTTTAATGACACTTTGCATTACAATATTGAATAGTAGAGGTGCCAGCGAGTCTCCCTGCCTAAGTCCTGTACTAATCCCAAATGCTTCCGTGATTGAGCCATTTACCCTTACGCTGCAAACTGTGTTTTCCATCGTGCTCATTACCAAACGCACCAACTTGGATGGAATCCGCATTTCGCTCATAGCTCTGAAAAGCTCATTCCTAGATATAGTATCATAAGCTGTCCTGAAATCTATGAACAGCATCCACAATGTATTGTTATACTCCTTCATTTTTTCACACATCTGTTTGAGGGAAAAAATCTGATCTATAGTAGATCTGTTAGGTCTAAAGCCTCCTTGGTATTCTCCAATATTTCTCTCAACATAGGGCAGTAGGCGATTATACAGAGCTATCGAGAATATCTTATAGGCAGTATTCAGTAGGCTTATCCCTCTGTAATTTTTACATTCTGTAGAGTCTCCTTTCTTCTTGTAGACAGGCACTATAATAGACTCTTTCCAGTCTTTCGGGATCTGTTCCTCTTCCCATATTTGGGCAATTAGTTCCTGCAGCTCTTTAGTTAGAGCATTGCCAGCTGCCTTCAGGAACTCAGCAGGTATGCCATCTGATCCTGGTGACTTGTTATTTCTTAGCTTCATAACAATAAGAGAAAACGACCAACTCAGGATCAGAAGGAACAAGGAGCTAAGTGAGCTATATGGAGACCTAATGATAACGAGTTTCATCAGGATGCAGCGCATCAAGTGGCTGGGCCACTTATATAGGATGGGCGAAGAAAGAACAGCTAAACAGCTGTATAAAGGAAATCCGGATGGAGTAAGACCTCGAGGAAGGCCCAAAGCTAGATGGAAGGATGCCGTCTGTGGAGATCTGAGGCTGTGTAAGGTCTCCATCACTCGAGCAGGCGATCGGGACGATTGGGGTAGAGCGGTTGAGCAGGCCAAGGACTTCTTTATGAGTCTGTCGCGCCAATAATGTAATGTAATATGATTATATATGATATATGAATGATATAATATAATTATACAAAGAGTTTTTCTAATATGAACTAACTAGACTAACTATTAAATATGGTGTAACATCATAACTTATCAACTAACATAGTTACTTCTCTCACAGAATTTTTTTGTTCTTTAAAACTATTCGTTCAAAATTTCGATTTTGAGCTGGATGTGTTTTTGACTTGCAAAATTAATCCTACCTCAAGGTACACGTACTCAAGGCCTTCCCGAAATAATATATTACACTTCATAATATTTTAATAACCTGTACATTTGTTTATTGTACATGCTACCCGCTTACAAATCACCTTTCCTTGCAAAAACGAATCTCGAACTTATTAGTGTATAGAATTTTTGTATCTCTTATAATTTTAACAATGGATGTTAAAATTATAAGAGATACAAAAAGACAGCCCTAAACAAAGGCTGAAGAGCTGAGTAACTAATTGACTAGTTTGACAAGTTGCTGGAGGGAGGGGGTGGGGGGTGATACACCCAATCCTATTACATGATCACTTGAACACGCCAAAGTTGGCGGATGCTGGAATCCTCATCACTTTCACAAGTCTGCGGCTGATGTAGCAACGCTTCTACTCATTGGCTTGGATAAACTGTTTCCCACTCTCTCACTCCCACGGCTTCCTCTCGCTCCGATAATCGGGTGATAATCGTCAGGAATCTTGTTAGCAATATGTCTCTGTCGCTTTGTTTTTAATCCTTTGTAAATTTGAAAATGACCAGCGCCCGACAGTAATCAGCAACTGTGAAGTTATAATTACTATATTTTATATTAATTATTCTTATGTATTAATACGATAAAAAGTAAAATCGAAAAAAATACAAAAGGGAAATGCAAATTTTATTATTTATTTATTGCGACTTGTGACCAATTGAATGACCATTAGAAGCCCTGAAGAAGACCTGAAATTTGGGTTGAAACATTGGTTTTTTTAAAGGATGTAAATATGCTTGCCTCAGCATTGAGTTGCCGACTTCAGCGTCTCGTCCAATTGTTAATAAATGATAAAAAGATGTGTACTGTTAAGGGTAGGTGATCCTTGAGACAAACGGTTTGAAGCAAATCCGCTTTGCAAGGGTCTTTTAAATCATTATAAAATTTGAAATATGTGAAGGAATAGAGTATACATCGGTGTTTTCCACCTCTATATTATTAAAATATATTTTAATATCCTTCATGGTATTTAAAAGCTATATTTAAAATATTGGATAAATAATGTTTTGTAAGTAGATTATAAAAAGTTCCAATATATAAAATCTCTCTTCTGAAATACCCCTTTGACGCACATGATTAAATATTACATTCAAACCCTTGAATTCATTATTGCGAGATAAGGATTATTTCGTTGTATTTTTTACGCACTTGCCTTTGCCATAAGGTATAAGTGCAAGATTATTATTCTTAATTATTATGATTATTGTTCTGACCTTATCCAATAATCACATTTAAACATTTAGTGAAAATTATGAAAATAGGTGACTTATACGTATCGACAAAGATATATGGAAATTTAGGACTTCCACCGTAGCAAAGTAACGTTAAATAAACAAACAAGACATAAGGAAAACAGGTTTACTGCAGTAGTCCGATGTTGATCGTTATCCTCCATTTTTTTCTCTAAAAATATTGCTTTTTAGTCTTCATATTTTTCAGATAGCAGTTCTAACAACTCGAGGATTCACACTTAACGAGACAGTTATCCACTCGTTCCCGAAAACGAACTTGCCCTACTTTATAGAGAAAAGTATATTTTTAACAAGATTTGTATAAAACTGGTGTTGAATTCAATATTTTCACTTTGAAAAACCATAATTTTAAATTCCTAGGTGTTTATGAACTAGGATAAAAAAAGAATAATTTATTCAAAAGTATGCCTGCCAGAAGCCAGCAGATTTTTTAAGATATTGACCATGCCTTCCCCTAATTAGAAAGCCCGTATTAAATGAAAACACATTAAAAAATATTTATTAATATTTTTACTAATCGTAGTAGAGAAAAATAGCTTATAGCTTTATTAATTTAAAATTCCAGAATTAATTTTTTTCATTTCTCGCATTGTTCGGAATGAGATGATAAAGCATAGCTGATAGATGACAAAGCTTATTTTCTGCCTGGTTAGTTACAATTAAATAGCAGACAAAGAAAAATAAATGTTTTGAAGCCGACTGTCATCGTCAGTCCCGTTTTTTGGGGGGGGGATTGATACGTTATTTAATATCTTCATTTTTAGAACCACCAAAAAAAAAAATAATGCTTTCCCTTAATATAATTGATGTGATGGAATTACAAAAAGTTAATAAACACTAATCTGTACTGATTGTGTAAAGATTGATTTTTTGAATTTATGAATGGGGATTATTTGTATCGACGTCGAACCTTCCGGTCTTATTAATTTACTCAATATTATTATTAAAGATTAATTTACTGGAAAAACACCACCACACATGTTGATACGCTCAAGAATAGTAAGTATTAGAGCTCTATGCTTCCATTGATACTGTAAATATAGAATACAAAAAAAGAAAGACAAAATGGATAATCTCAACTCAAAAAGTTAGTCAAGCACGGAAAACGTCCTGACCATAAAATTGTCGCTTTATTTTTAAACAGCTCATCTGTTTGTTCTCTAATATGCGCGCAGAATATTTACTTCTTTTGCGTTGTATAGTATTGATAATAATAAGTGTTAGGTGTAGATTTTTAACGATGATTGTCGAATTTACTGTAATAATGAACCGCTTTGTTGATACATGAAAGGAGAGAACACCTATGATCAAACGTTGAGATAAACCTTAGACTATACTCCTATCAAATATATCATTAGTTCCTTGATTTATCGCAACGCAATGCTCCGTATTATGTAGTAAATGGAGCAAATAAATATCGTACTAATTTTTATATTTAAGCCAAAAAAAGATATCAACTTATAGCTAAACTCCTGGTTTACGTGAAGTCTCTTTGTATCGTTCATTCGGTCAATATCAGTGTCATCAAAGAGAAGATGTTTTGTTGAACAGCATCTCCTCAAACGGTTTATCTCTGCTACGAGAGGAGCGTACCTCAGAGGGCGCAGTTTCCCGGAAGCATGGGGTAATACGGTGTGGAATAGGACTGACCCATGCACCACCCCAACCGTAACTATTGCTGGCAATGAGGTTGAAGGGTGTGCCCTTTATAGAGATATAACAATATCTGCTGGGTTTGGAAAGCCTTACGGCCGAAGCTTAGGGTGCTTTCCGCCTCTTTGGTTCTCGATATCTGGCACAGCTATGGCCCTACGTCCTGGGGCTCTCTAGAGCTCTCTGTGGTCAATCGATTGAAACAACGTAACGTTCCAGGAAGGAGGATTTCCGAAATACTCCAAGGGTGAAAGTAATGGGCGTTGAGTGGCCGATCCCCTACATCCCCGTTCTTTGACCCAGGTGGCATGTCCCTCCTTTTTCTTACAAATAGAATGTTCTTCCGACCGTTTTCCTTATGTTTGTCTAAAGAGGAGCCCAATTCAGTGATAATGCTCGATTTTGTGAGATATTTTAGCGACTTTGTTTTATAACCGCAAAAATCATTTGTTCGGTACCGTGGTTGTACAGCTTATTTACTACCAGATTTATGTGGTTAGGTCATAATCAGTTCTGGAGGAACATGTAAAAAAACCGATAACTGCCAACTACAACCTTAATTATTGTCCACCTAGGCTTCCACGGTCGTTGATATTCTTCTTATTTTCTTCTTCCGGGTTGGACCATGTTATGTCGGTGATATTAACCAAGCTCTCAACACAATAAGCGAAAGCTTAATATCAATGACATGACACGGTCCAACCCGGAAGAAGAATATAAGAAGAACCTTAATCATTATTTTTGTCGAATTTTTATGTAATCTTAAATAAATAATTTCTTACAAATTCATTATCTTACTCTAAAGCATACATCATCAGCCCCAATAAATAAGTGGTTAAGCCGAATTTCGTCCCAAATGGGTAATTTAACGCACCCGCTTCTGCAGTTGTTTCATTCTTGTTGTGTCGGGCTTGAAATGGAGCAATATCAGTAAATACCCTATTTCAAGCCAAAGCCTGACTAGCCACTTATACACATCGAAAATGACTCGATTCCGCCTCCCTCAGTTCAATGAATTCATTGTGGGCAAAATTCCACTTAACCACTTATTCAACGGGACTGCAGATATATATTTTCAAGACATTTTTTATCCTCAAGACATATATTTGATTATTCTGTCTCAACCATTACGATTGTTACAATCAACAATTTTACGACGGTTTGTTTAACTGAGTAGATTTAAACTGGAAAACCTAATAACAAAAGGCTTTGCGAACCGGAAGGCTCGACACCTTTACAAACACTATCAGCCTTACGGTATCCCCCAAAGCAATAGATTCTGAGCTTATTGAGGTTTTAGGAATTCATTCGTTAATAAACCCAACATTTTTACAACCCACATCAATCACTTTAATAATATTAACAGGAAGAATGATACGCTATTCCGCATTGTGTAACAAATATACTTTTCAGGCCGAATATTGCAGGCAATACCTTATTTTCGATACATTGTTGATTTTTCAATGTTGCTGGCCACATTTCACGCCCATATTTAAACTTATTCATACCTTGGAAGGTATTTGGATAAGTACTTGAAAACATTTATTGACTGTAGATTTATTACTGAGAAGTTGAGTTCCAAACTCAGAGTTGTTCGAAAATGACAACTTTTCATTAATTTACATATGCAAGGCTTCGACATGCATGGGTGCATGGGGCCGAACGTACTTGCAAGGAGCCATAACTTATATTGGAAAACACTAATCAAAAGTCACACGATTAAACATTCATAGGCATCAACTTCACTAACAAGCCATCATTGTGTTTAAGTAAATACGAAAATACATTCTACACCTTAGGACGAATTTATCTCATCATATACTTTTCATCATCAATTAATTATTATACCGTTCCTTGTATGTTAATTAACTTTTTATGACCCACTGGATCAGTTCTTAATGTAGACTTTATCAATAACTGGAAATATTTATTCTGAATCGATGGCAATCAACAGTTCAAAATTTTGAACTTAACATCCTATTAAGCAATCTTATAAAAAAAGATAGATTGGCCTCGCATCAGTAGTATAAGGCGGCACATTATTTCCTACATATGCTGACGAATGTATTTTATCGACTATCATATCATACGTTTATGGACCAATAAACTACTTCTAACTATACCACTTAATAGAGGGAAATATCCTACAGCCCCTCTAACAGCAAGGTATTTACTCCTTTTGTCTGTTGGCATAAGCTTCCCTCGGAGTTTATCAAACCGTCTATCCGTCTTCTAAATAGATTATTCAAATTAATCCAGGAGGATTACGGTGGTTACTGAAACGAAAGATGAGGTCCATTCATTTCATACAAGATACTTGACAGGATCAAAATTATTTTAAGGCAATAACTACTTAGGATTATTAGTCACTACATATCCACTAAATATTTTTCTGGGAATATATTATGTGAAATATTTATTAGGTAAGTAACGAACAAACTATTCAAATATCTTGAGATCCTAACTTTTTCAGGAATTCCACACCAAAATTAAAATGATGTTGACCAAAAAAAAAATGTTGACATACTGATCATGCTACTTAACACCTTTGGTGAATGTTTTAAAAGAATTTTTTGGGTCATTTGGATTAGCATAAATCTTATTTTTTAAATTTATTTATTAAAATTTACAACTTTATTATACTAATTAATATTATAACTTTATTATAATAATTATTAATACAGCATGTTAATAGAATCAATAGCATGAGATAAAGGCAAATACAGAAACTGGTACTACTCAAAAGAAATTCAACATAGAAGGTCACTAGGCCATCTTCTTCTTAAACACCTCAGGGATTGATTAGGAATTGACGAGGTTGATAGGTTAGAACCCATTAAGTTTGACTGAGGATAGAGTTTGTCATTAAAGTCTTTATGGACTTTATTCGCAACAAAGAAGGAACATTGAGAATAGCTTAGCTCTACTCCGTAAGTCCAAATAGGTCATAGAATAGTCACGTATATGAGCTATAGTTAATTAATTTGGAACTTACAGCGTTTGTCTAGTAACTGTTGAAGTACCCTGAAACGGCGATTCATAAATGTGAAATGTGAGTAGCACAATTGATTTTTTATCGGTCACAAATCCACTTTGAAACGCTGTTGCTAATTCAAGTGATGTGTTAAAAAAAAGTTTGAATTAAGCATCTTATTGTGCCCTGACAAAACATCATGTTATTTTTAATTATTTAATTGATATAAAGTTTTAATTTCCTTAATTCAAATGTTGATATATTTGAATTGTTTTAACAATATCTTGAAAGTTTTCTTTGAATATCTAGGTCAATACAAGGGAAACTGACGGGAGCGGAAGAGATCGAAGCATTAGATAATGAGCGGCACTGGAGGACTTATCTGCTAAGTAGGGGCCATGGCCCCCCGGGGACTTAGCTGGTCTGATTAAGGAGCCACGCGGGGCACTTGAGGATTAAGCCGGCCGACCATTAGTCTGATTGTCTCTAGAGCCGTAAAGTTTATAGTTCCTTGTTACCTATGACAGGTTAGGCCCTGAAACTTGATGATCAAGTGAATAGCACTAGTTCAAACTGGACATTTTGGCTATGAAAACATTGGGAGCAAATGAAAATCCAAAAATTAAAAGCTAAATAACGAAAACATTTAAAAACGTTATATATAACAGGGTAATGAGATAATATGAATTCTCCATGTTTTCATATTCTTACAGATAAGTCGCAATTACATGCCAAAAACATAGAAAAGAATTGCGTGAACTGGAAGGTTACGGATAAGAACTGTAAAATTGTGTTCCTGATCAACCACTTCTGAAAACAATCTCGATAAAATACATCGTCAACATCGTTATTATCTTGCATTTTTAAAATTTATATTTTTATTTTTATTTGAACCATGAGTATGACTTTTAGCAGTTTCGCCGTAAATGTAAATCGATGAATTGTTTATTGAATTATAAATTTAAACTAAAATCAGAAATATGCATCCAATTAATAATTGAATTTAAAAATATATACAAATTGAAGAGAAAATGCGCCAAACTTCGATATTGTATTGTAACGGGCTGAAGAAAAATTTTATTTAAATAAAATTTAGTTAATGTGCATTAATTGCAGATTTCAGTTCAATGCTATAAATGTTAGCGAATGTTATATTTAATTAGCCATTTCTTTTAATTAGAACACTTTGAATGAAAGTAATCTGTGTTACGAATTGTACTCTAATATTTGCGATCCAAAAGAAGTCTTTTTGATCTGTTGAAGTCAAGAGTTTATTATTAGTTTTACGTATTTTAGAGAATGATTAGCATTTAGTTGCTTCTTTTCATTAAGATGTTTTTGAAAGATTTTAGGTTTTAAGGATTTTAATATATGTATATGTTATCCCATGCCAAATAAGATTTGCTAATGTTATTTCTTCTTGTGACTAATAACATAATTTTTCTTTTTGTATATGGTTTTGGTTAAAGGCATTGTAGTTCCTTAACATTTAGTTTAGATATATTTTATTAAATATGAATTTTTATTAGAAGATTCTTGTCTGCTTGCGGTGACGCCAAGTCATCAGTCTGAGACAGGTCTGACTCAGCATTTCCGCTCCCTTCGAGTCGATCTGAGGCAATATTTAAAAAGTTTAATTCAATTCGCGAGTGGTTGGGATAATTATGACCACCAGATGGCACCACCTCACTGATCCCCGGATAAGAATGTTGACGTTAGCTCGGACAAGCCTTCAAATACCCAGCCGTTTTTCCTCTCGGGGAGAGTGGAGCAGTGAAGATGGGCTGAGATAGAGCCACTGCCCGGCGGGCAAGGTGGGTGTCTCCTGACTGGAGATGGGGCTGAAGATGAGTTGAAGGCGTGGAAGATTCGGGAGTCCGGAACAGAAGAGAGGAAGGTAAGAGATTTCCTCGTTATGGTAATCGGACTAGACTTGGGGTGAGGCCAGAAGGTGGTCAGTTGAAGATAGAGCCAGTTATATATTTTATTTTTCATTCGTCGCGTTTGGCCACAAGACAGATAGGAATCTTTTCTTTTCGCATTAGTGCACCCAGAATTATGTGTAGATAATGGATCGAGTTTTGTTAGGAGTTATTAATTTTATTACTGATTATGAGGTAATGAGTATTGATGGGGAATGTTTAAGTTGTAATTAGTATTAGTGCATATGTTTATTATTGTAGATGATGGAGAGGATTATTGTTGTAGACGAGGGATCGAGTTATGTGGAAATTATTAATTTTATTACTGATTATGAGGTAATGAGTATTGATGGGGAATGTTTAAGTTGTAAGTAGTATTAGAGCATATGGTTATTATTATTGATGAGGGATATGATTACTGTTATAGAGGATAGATCGAGTTTTGTTGTAAATTATTATTTTGTTAGTGTTGTTATTGACGGTGCATCTTATGTTACATTAAAAGTTTTAGTTTTCCAGTTGACTGAGAATTTCTGTTTAAATTGTAATAATTATTTTATTAATCCCTTACTAATGAATGAATCTGTAATTGTTATTTTATTAATACCTTATCAAGAATAGATGAATGTAATTTTTATTTCAATATAATGCCGCTTCATTTCTGTTAGATAAATGTTTTGGGGTTTATTTCTTCATACAGTTTCCCTTATGTGTCCTCGATTATACCCTGTCCTCTCCCAGCCCCCTTTAGGTGTCCTCTAAGTCCTAGATACGAGACGGAGGTAACAGTTATGAATTTTGGTATACATTTTCAGATGACATTTAGAATAATTGACATAAAATAGGAATACAATTAATAAAGAACAAAATTTAAAATTTTATACCGCTCAAAATGAAGGTATTCGTTGAAAAAAAATCACTAGTATCCATAAAAAATTAATTTACAAATAGGAAAGCCACTTTATTAATCAATTCATTAGCATTGTAAGTTTCAAAATAAATAACCTTATGAATGTATTGGTATTAACTGTGACTATTATTATATAGGCTTATTATTGATATTGTTTTTAAATCTTAATACATTATAGAATAATTTATTACAGAATAGCATCTTTAACAATTAACATATAAAATGTAATATAAATGTAAAAAATAAAAAAAATGTAAACGATAGACAAAAAAAACAACAACACCAACATGAAAGTACAATTGTATGTAATGTACTATAAATGCATGGAACACGCAGAACAATAAACGTCCTTCACGTAGGGGTACTGCGTGAAGGGAAAAAAAAAATATATATATATATTTGTGTTCTATTAAATTTAAATTTTTTACCAGTTATAATTAAGTATTATTTTCGCGATATATTCCTTTCCCTTTCTATTATATACATTCATTCATCATTAGGGCTCTTTGATGTTAGTTGGGAATGTAAGTTCTTTGAAGTCTTTCTTACAAAGTAGTTGATTAAATTCCGACGGACCAAGACAAACAAAGGAAACAACATTACCCCGTAAAACCACTTTGTAGACCTTTGCTGAAGGGAAGTATCATGAGATCTACGCCCTGACATTTGTATTCTTCATCACTAATGCACTCCCATAAAGATTTCTTACATGGCTAAGGAAAATGGGAGGGCAAAAATGAAGGCAGGGATGAGCGTTTTATTTCATTTCTGCTCTTGTTCTTTGCCTGACATCATTAGTATTTTTTTTTTTAAGGAAAGGAAAATCAATTTGCCTTGAGAAAGAACAATGCAGAGCAGTGTTATTATATTTTGTTTATAACCACGTTGTAAGCAATCTGCATTAAAACTTATATCGCTAGAACTCATGAAGTTTGGTGAATGGCAGAGATTTATCTGTTTCTTGGACAACAGTTGTGCAGGGAGGTGATTTGTCGCAGATCAGGCTTAATCGCCAGATTTTCCCACTTATTTAAGTACGTTATAGAATCCTAAACATTGTAATTATTTTTATTTCATTTAAAAACGTTCAATACAATCATTGTCTTTTCCTTACTTCTGCAATGTAGCCATTCTTCCATTGATATATCTACAGAACCGATGAATAAATGGTTAAGTCAAATTTTCTTCAAATTGAGTTTCTTTAATTAGGTAAGCGTAATCGTGTTGTTTCTATAGTGAATAAGGCTCCAAGTCTGGCATTGCTTTCATTGAAATCCATCCTGAGTAAATGAAAAATAGTGTCTAAAGGATATTCTATGTTTTGTTTTTTAAGTTGTTAGAGAATATTAACTACTGTACTGTCTGCTGTCTAGTACTTTTAAACTTGTGCACAAAAAAAACAAGTGGTCCTATTTTCTTAGCATTCTATTAGATGTTAGCTTCGCTAAACTCCAGGAGTTACACAAATTATATTCATAATTTCAATCTAAATTAGAATATAAATCAAATCCTAAAAAATGGGTACCCTTATTTGGGGAAACCTGGCGGTTGAGCGTGATTTCAGTCAAATCACCTCCCTGCACAACCATTGTCCAAGAAACAGTACTGTCTCAACCTCGTACTGACCCTTCATAGGTATTTTTATAAGAATATATAAAAAAATATATAGAATATATAGGAATGTATCTATTTTATTCTTATTTTTCTATTTAAGACAGCTTAAAGATGTTTTTAAAATTAGGGAATTAAGGTATTATAAATATATTTTAAATGGTAGAAGATCGTACGGTGTGGTCCGGGCTATACAGAAAGAAACCTCACACTGCAGAGCGGTAGAGAGGAACGATTATGATGATGATGATAAATATATTTAATGTTTTTGAAAATCATCGTCTCAATATTTCAATGTTGGGTCATTTTTATTTTGATCTATACAATTAAATGGAACGAATATTTATTAAATCATCTTTGAAACGAGGATTTTAAAAGCCTGGACATAAAAATGCTGTTCGAAACATTATTAGGTGAACTGGGTCTCAAAGGACGGATTTTTAAAATTGAAATGTAGAATTTCACTTAAGTATTCTGAAGCGTGAAAACTTAGATGGGTAAAAACCTAATAGGATTATAATTGTTTTCCAATTATGATTATAGCTTATAACTATGAATTTTCCAATTATGATGAGCTAGATTACAGCAATTTAAGATCCAAAAATAAGTTCAAATATTAACTATTCATTCCGTATTCAGAACTTTTAAACCTTAACACCATTGATGTCCTGAAGAAGATATACACATATATACTTCTTAGTAAGTATCATACGAGCATAGAAGACCATGAATATTTAATAAACAATAAATGAACATATGTAGCATTTTAAGATGGTTACTGCAGTCAAATTGTCTTGATTAATTAAAATTTAAGTTGTTTTTCCTTGCCTTTCCAGCACATTAACTGGAGAACTAGAAGACGAAGAGAGTCAGCACTTTACTGCAAGAGTAAACTTCGTTGACTTTGACAGACGTCGGTCTCGAATATCACTCTTCTTTCTCTCCCAGCTTTTTTTCTCCTCAGAGGAATTCAAACTTTTTTTTAGCCATTCGTAAGAGTTCATTCATAAGAATTTAACTCGGATGAAGTATTTCGGATATTCTGGTTTTCCGATTATCTCAAATTATTATAAAGTAAATTTCGTGAACAAAAATCTTGGTTGGGGTTTCAACTTCAAAGCCAACGATCGAAATATCAAGATGACATAATAAATTTAGGTCACAATTCAAATAAGCATTGTCTTTCGTGGCACTACTTCTCAACCAAAATTAAGATAAATGAAAACACATAATGAGGCGTTAACCTGGAATGCAAATAAGTCAAGGTAATTTTAAAGAAGAAAAAAACTGATTAGACAACTAAAAATGAAATTATTTTCTATGATTTTTTTTTTTACATACAACCTTGTCTTTGTCTATGTGTCAATTCTTATCGTTTATCACTACCAAGAATGAACCTTTTGTAGTCTTTCTAAGGTAAGTGAAAAAATCAGTAATAAAAAAAAAATATCACTTTGAAAATTTGAGGTTTTATACATCTAGATTTTAAATCCAAAATAGAAACAAAAAGCCTTCCGTCAGACAAGTCCAACTAATCTAATAGGGCTTTCAATTCATTTATTTAGTCCATTTATTATTTATTTATTAGATTTAAATAAGGACGTTAAAAAATAAAGAACAATTATTCCAAGTCATTAGTATTAGTTTTTGCTAATAATAAAAATAAATATAATTAATAATAATACTTTGGAATTAGTAATATAATTAGTACTTTTTTATTTTGATGTTTTGACAATGATTTCATAGATTATACTTTTATAAATTATAATATTAACTATTTATCCCTAATCCCGATGAAATTTGAAAACCTAAGGTTCGCTCGTCACAAAAACATTCTTGCACTCGATGGCTTTCTAATAGAATTTATAAAAATTGTAGATTGTTCCTGGAAAAAACATAAATTCTCAAGCTACCATTAACATGAATCAATTTTAAAACTAATAATTATGCCTTAATAATACGATTTTACATCAGAGAAAATACTTGACGAGGAGAAAATTACTAAAACCTAAGAAAGAATGTCCTGAAATATTAGATGAAAACAGGATCCCAAGGGTTGTGGCGAAGAAATGGGACAAGCCTAAAGCAGTTTAGAGAGTCTAGCAACTTTTCTATTCGGGGGCTTAATGGTTCTGTTTCCATTTAAAACAACTTTCTGCCTCCCTTTCTCCTTCCCCATCTCTCTTACAGAAGGGTTCGTAACGAAGTTACAATTGTCTGACAACAACTGTTCTTGCTAACAACGGAATACTTTTTTAACAAAATAAAAAAATATATAATTCTTAAAATATCTATAAATGCCAAATAACAGAAAAAAAAATATATATATACCTGTACCACTACATCTTATAAAGAGCCTTGGGTTCAGTAGGCAGTAGAGACTATACGTTTCTCTGATAAAGGTTCTTACACAACCTATCTAGGTGATTTGTCCTGGATCTTACTCTATTCTCAGGTTTTAGCACCAATAAAGGCTGGCTGAACTCTAGGAGGGTCAATATATATTGAAAGGTATTATTGTTTCCTGTTTTGAGTTTAGTGACATAAGGTTTTTTGTTTGGAATAGTGTACCAGGTTGTTGAAGTGTTGATAATAAGTATAAAATAGTATTTTGTACGAGGTCTCAATATTTAGTTGTTCTCCTGTTTATACTCTTAGATCGTCTGAACTGACTATTAATGATTAATATACAATAAATTAGATAATGTATATATATATATCTATAGATGATTTACTATGACAAATTACAGTTGATAAAAATGTGCATATATGTTAACGATTCTACTCAAAATTAAAAATGCGTGCTATTTATTTCACAGAAATTAGTATAGGATCAGATGGAGTATAGACTAAAAACACAATAAGACACGCCGATCGAAAGTTTCTACCAGAAAACAATACCTAAACGTTTATATTAATATTATGTATTATATTATAATATATAATTAAAAGAATTATAAGAATATTATATAAATATAATTATAAGAATATTATATAAGATAGAAAATAAGTTATGAATAGATATGCTTCTTTTATGATTGACGATAGATATGCTATTCTTAGTACATGTGGTAATTTTTACATATGATACATTATTTGATAAATAAGTCTACTCTTGCATCTTTTGTTGCATCATTTTCGGAATATATGTGCATGGTGGCAATTACTGTAGAATGTAGAATATTTCGTCAGTAAATTGTAGCAAAATAAAAAAGTAAAAACGAATAATATATGGAAATGCTTAATAGAATTTTCTAGCAACGAAATTTTACTAGCCATGAACTTGGGAAGTTAAAAAAAAATGCTCCATTTCATCAGATTTGTAATTAAATACTCAACTTTGCAAAGGTAGTGTATAACTTTTTGAAATATTAAGGGTAGAAGGTCAACAAATATTAGATAACTACAATAGGAGTATCTACTACAATTTTAATTATATATAAAGTAGATTAACAGTACAAATACTGCTAACTCTCATCACTATTAAAATAAAACAAATAAAAGTTTAGAGACGGTTTCTAGGAGAACAGTTGAGCAGGATTGCGGTTTTTCCCTAAGGGTAACCACTTAGTTACCTAAGGCTAGCTGTTTCTCAGAAGGGTCTACTGACCCCATAGTGTACACCCGTGGCTATAAACAGATTAAATAATTTATCTGCCACAACCGGATTTAAACTCCTAAACTTCAGTATGACTATTAACTGAGCTAACCCGCTCTCTATATTTTGTAATAACTGACAAAAACTTTTTTATGTGAGAATAAAGTGAACAAACAAAAAAAAGTTTTCCGGGGATAGACTGGCGAATTATTATACTTTCCATAATCGTTCCTTTTATTATATAATTTATAAAAGTTTGCCTCAAATGAAAATGATAAATACTGTAGTATATATTAATGGAATTAAACATAAAAAAATAAATAAAAAGTGTTCTGAAGAGAGACTACCGCTGTCTATAACGAAATTCCTGTTTTTCAGAAGTTTTACAGAGGACTTATTGAAGAAGCGGTTCAATGCTTCGCATTAATCTTCCAGTGAAGTAAAGGTTTGGACCCATTAGACTAGCATTCATAACTTTTTTTAGTTCGTTACATTGCTATTAAATGTATTACTGTCACGGGTTTTTTTTCTTTAGAATGGGCTTATCTAGAGAAAGATAAAATCCTCAAAAATAATTTACATCAATCATTTCTCAAAATATTGTTGAAGCCCATTTATTTAACGGCTACCGAGATTTACCGATTAAATAGTTATTTTGATTTATGTCAGTAATAAAATTTCTTAAACGCAGAGATAAAAGTTAGGCCATAAGATTTTTCGGTCAAAAAAGTTTATCAAAAAATAGACGACGAAGTAGGATAAAATAAAACCATTAGGTATGGACTATAATCGAAGAATTTATTTAGGCCCAAATATGAAACGTTGGAATAATTAGGGATATTTTTCTATGAAGATTGACGATCTTACCAATGATTGCCGGTTGTAATTGATTAAATACAGTTTAGTTGAGTCTCAAGACCGAAAACGGTTTAAATGTATTCAATTGTAATAGATTAATTAATCAAAGTGCGGAAGCAGTGCCCTATTTTTTTTCTTTGTCATACATTTCAAAGTAAATTCAATGAAGGTGATTCATTTAAAAAAATAAAATCGTTACTAACGAATGGAATAGCTCAGATATAAGTCGTTAGTAGTGTGATCCTTAAAATTGACGAAGATCACTTATTCTCATATATCAACCATGGTCGGTATTACCTCTTTACTGTGTTTAAAAACAGTAGTATCACTACATTCCTTGGGTTCGGTATATGGCAGAGAATGTACTGATTATAACGCAGGGGTTGTGCAGGGAGAAAGTATAATTTACGCCCACTTAAGGATTTACACTATAAAGAGGCTGGATTAAGGATTTACACTATAAAGAGGCTGGGGGTGTACCAGGAGGGTGTGAAGATCCCACAGGGTTGGTTATTGACAGAATTACTAATTTATAAGTCACATTTGGGCTTGAACCTAGATCTTCAAGATGGCAACTCAGCGCTCTACCACTGAGCTATCCCGCTCTCCTCTACACTTTCTTGGTATCTTTAATTAGCTAAGGGAATAATCCAAGTGGTCAGAGAGGAATACTAACCACATCTTGTATATCAGAAGTTCAAGAATCATTATTCCAACCAAACACCGTAGATTATTCATGGCTCATAATTATACGGAAACTTTCAAGGTTTAAGAGGCAGGGTGAATATGATTCTGCGAACTAATAATCAACTAAAAAATAAAAAAATAAATATTTATAATTAAATAAAAATGTCCAAAGTATAATTAAGTAAAAATGTTCATTCAGAGTAATAAATTTATATTTTCCCGTTATCTGTATTTTTTTTCTTAAGTTTAAAAAATTTCCAAATATAAATATATATTCTCTCTACTTATATATATTTATCTCCACTGATGGAGTTCAACATCCCCGAAAAATTAATAAGACTGATAAACCTGACCATTGGAGATGTGAGATGCACTGTGCAGTTTGGAGGGCAAAGAACAGAAGAGTTTCCCTCAAGAAAAGGACTATGCCAAGGAGATGCATTAGCGTGCCTCCTATTTAATTTGGCGCTTGAGGAGGCAGTGAGGGATGCTGGTCTGAAAACCAAAGAGACAGTTCTCACTCGGATGGTCCAGCTCTTGACATATGCAGATGGTCTGAATATCGTAGGTAGGTCGCCGGACTCTGATTTTTCTAGCCCTTTTGAAGGCCGCCAGAACACTTGGACTAAAGTGAATCAGAGGAAGACTAAGTTGATGGTCACATGGGAAGTGCCGTATCCTGACGAGACCATCAATATTGGCCCCTTTAACTTTGAGAAAGCTGCCCAATTCACCTATTTGGGCTCAATAGTGGCGGAGAATAATGCACCAGAGGTCGAGGTAAAGAAAAGAATATGGATGGCTAACAGGTGCTCCTTCGGGCTACGCATGGAATTCTCCTCAAACCTTCTATCACGACAGACATAGCTCCATCTGTACAAAACATTAGTCCGCTCAATTTCGTTGTATGCATCGGAGACATGGACAATGAACAAGCTCATTGAGCATGATCTCTTAGCCTTCGAAAGAAAGATCCTCCGAAGAATCTTCGGTGCAGTATACCTAGATGGAACCTGACGAAGGAAAACAAACAACGAAGTTTACTCACTGTTCAACGAAGCAGATGTTGTTTACTCCTTAAAAATTAGAAGACTGCGATGGGCTGGTCATGTGGCTAGAATGGAGGACGAGGCCATTCCAAAAAAAGGCTTTTACAGAACGGTGAAGAAGAAGAGGGAGACCGAAGCTGAGGTGGTCGGATAGTATAGAGAGAGACACGAGGGTTATTCTGGGAGTCATATGCTGGATGACAGCTGGGAAAAATAGAGACGGCTGGTAGAATCTGGCAGAGGAGGCCAGGACTTGTCACCGAGTTGTAGCGCCATAGAATAATAGATGATTAAAAACGCTTATTTTGGTATTGTTATAGATATTGATTTTTTTGATAATCAGATCAGCTGAATACTTTCCTATGGGTTCTGAAATACGGAAGTAAATAAAGTAACAAACTTAAGTACAGTAACTGGATGTCGTTTCGAAGGTGAACTTAAAGTTTGCAGTTTATGTCGAGCGAATGCTAAAATAGTATTAACACAAGAGCAGCTTCATGTCATTTAAGTTTTATTTAGATTACAGTTACTTCACTAAATGTAAAGTCCTAGGCAGCTTGTCTCCTGTATAAAAAAATAGTCAGTATTTTTAATGTTTATTTATTTAGTTCATATTTATTTAAAACGATGAATAAACTTGAAGAAATATTATCTGGATGTTTCCAAATTAGATTTTTTTAGGGATAACATTTACAAGACATGAATGGATGTTTACATTCTGGATGGATGGATGGAGGTCTTTTATAGAAAATAATAAAAATATTTGTCGGTATATAAAGTAACTCTAATGATCAAATGATTATATTCACTCCTCATTAAATTCTGTTTATAATATTGACCTCATTAACTTAATCCTCTCGGTTTTTTCCAATGGAACTAAGCAAAAATAAAATAAGGATTTTACACTGTTACTGCTAGGTAATTAGCTTTTTGAAAAAAACACTAGTAAAAGCTTCGTGATGAAGAACATTGATTAATAAAGTATTGAAATTTCGCTTGGTAAATTATTGATGTTCGTTTTCCAATAAGCAATAATTTAAATATTCTCACAATTATTTTACATACGCCTGGTCCTTATTGAAATATAGATTGGTACCGTAGCGGTGCTCTAACCACTGAGCTACTAAGGTACGCATTCCAGCCAGACAGATCAATTCTCTTCACCGATCCAAAATCTCGCAATTTTTGCGATGTATACACGGGGAAGAATGTTCATTGAACATTACTTTAATTGGGATCTCGTTGACATACGTCAATTTTATATTATTATAATTTATTTTTATATTGTTCTTTTGAAAGTGAATATTTTTAAATATTTTATTTATTTTGAAGAGAAAAGATTTCTTTTGGCTGGGATTCGAACCCGGGTCCTCCGTGTCTCTAGCACGGCGCTGTAACTACTGAGCTACCAAGGTACGCATTCCAGCCAGACAGATCTATTCTCTTCACCGATCCCATATCGCCGTGTTCTCGCAATTTTTGCGATGTATACACGGGGAAGAATATTCATTGAACATTACTTAAATTGGGATCTCGTTGACTTACGTCAATTTTATATTATTATATTGTTCTTTTGATGGTGAATATTTTTAAATATTTTGAAGAGAAATTTGTCTGGGCCGGGATTCGAACCCCATAGTATATATATATATATATATATCCAGTCGTGGTCATAGAAATTGCATCACCTATGATTGTTACCTTTTTGATCCTAAATGTGTGAACAAATATTAGGATTGTACTTGTTTACCTACTAGTATTAGAGTGAGATGGAATCAGTGACTCATAGTTTAGTTGTGCCCAGAATATCCGATATTAAGCATGTATTTCTTATTATTATTCCCAATAGACTGGGTTTCAAATAAATCTCTAATGAGGAAAAAGTTAAAGTTGTGAAGCTGGACTTTCTTCACGTGAGATAGCGAGGAGGAGGAGGTGCAACCTATCCACTGTGGTAAGAATAATAAACAAAAATCTTTCCCAGGGATCTACCGAGCGAAAGAAAGGGAGTGGAAGGAAAAAGAAGAGAGATGAGCGTTTAGGTCGCATGATGATGAGATTATCCTTAGAAAATCATTTCAAAACTGCTAAAGCAATATCTGGAGATCTAGTAGATAGCAATTTAGCAGAAGTAAGTCGAGAAACAGTTGGCAGAAGTCTAAGAGAAAAAGGTTTATGGGCAAGAAAACCTTCAAAAAAGCCATTTCTAAACTAAAAATGAAACAATCTCGTCTAAATTCGGCGCAGAATTTAAAAATTGGACATTTGATGATTGGAGAAAAGTGATGTTTTCAGATGAGAGTAAATTCGATATCTCCAGTTCTGACGGTGCTCCATACGTAAGACGTCGGCCAAATGAAAGATTTGACGAATCCTGTACTATAAAAACAGTGAAACATCCGGCAAGTGTGATGGTCTGGGGATGTATTTCCTACTTTGGAATTGGCAAAATAAACTTCATAGATGAGACTGTTAATGCAGAAAAATATAAAAAAAATTGGAAGAGAGTTCGATTCCCTCAATGAATTCCCATCTTACACACTGCGGAGGATTCATTTTTCAAGATGATTCTACTCCACACCATAGAGCCAAATCGGTAAGTTAATTATTTATTTATTTAAAAAAATGTATAAGCTATAAAATACATTATTTTTTATTGCCTTAACCATTGTGTTTATGGATATGTAAAGCAGTTTCTAACAGAAAACGAGATCTCCACGCTGCCATGGCAAGGCAATAGCCCTGATTTAAATCCTATCGAAAACTTGTGGATGATCATTAAAAAACAAATTAATATTGCAAAGACTAAGGATAAAGATAAAACAAGCAATCGGAAAGGTGTGTAATGAGGAGATTAGTGACGAAATCATAAAAAATTTGATCGACTCGATGCCGAAGAGGATTGGCTCACTTATCAGTGCTAATGGCGGTTCGACAAAATACTAGTTTATACTAATATTTCAATAAATATATTTTTAATCTTTTTATACAATTTTTCCAAATAAATTCATTTGAGTACGTAAAAAACAAATTTTTCTTAAATTCCTAGTTAACACTAAAAATTGTATTTATCATTTTATGAATTTTATTTACATTTTTTGGCCGTTTTAACCATTTTTCACGCTTAATAACAAACTATCTTACTTTGCAAAACATTTTAAAATTATCAAAAGTTAAGATCAACATTGGTTTAAGGAGATCCTCCATTATTTTTTAGTGATGCAATTTCTATGACCACGACTGTATATGTATTTATAACTGTAAGGATAAGGAGGAGGATATAACAACCTTTTAAGTTGAACTTATGATTTGAATACTATCACTGGCTTTTATCCATGCTATTATATTTATATCATTACACCATTTATACCATATTTACCTGTTGTGTTGTTATAATACAGTTGTAAATTTCAAAAAATAAACTATAAAAAAAGAGTGGGAAATACCAATAACTAATGAGGCAAAGAAAAATGTTCTAGTCAATATACACGAAGGAAACACAGTACTATGAATTCCTTAAAGAACAAGTTGCAAAGGAAGATAGAGAAAGAGAAAATAACGAATAAAGAATAGAAAGAAGTTAGAGCGGGTAAAAGAAAGGCACTTTGAGGCTTGTTCTTTGTTGTTCTGATGTCATAGTACCTGCTTCTCCCTCCTTTCTTTCTTCGTTCCTCCTTATCTTTCTCTCTCCTATCCATAACCTCTAATGTATCTCTCCACCACTCAGCCTGAGAGCCAGTCATTTCTTTTAATTCCCTTGTTATTTCTTCGCTGTTACATTCCATCTCTTCCAACTTCTGCGGGAAGAAAAAGTGGGAGATTGGGGAAATCTTGTCTAAGTGATATTGCCCCAAGTGCTGCCCTGGAAGCACTTAACAACGGAAAATTAGACTTCCCAAGATTGATTTCACCAGCTTCCATTTAACCAAGACGTTTATTAATAATTATAATTGGCTCAGCAAACATGAAGGTTCGGTACCGATACGACTAATCGCTGCTTAACTTTCATCCATTACCATCCAAACACTTGAGATCACCCTTTAAGCAATTCTGCTTCCTTTTTTGGTCAGTCCCTTCAATGAGGTCAAATCCTCTTAGAACTTACTATTGGGGGTTTCCCTGACCAATCGGCAAAGTGTTGATATTCTTTTTAGGTATTCCTTTCTTACCAAGCCTAAGAAATTACCAAGTCTATATTAATCTTCGCAATGCTATCACTTATAAATTATATTATCTCAGTGCATGATCCAACGATATTCTTTGGATTTGCGAGATCCAAAGATATTTACGCAAACAAATAAATAAATGAAGTTATTCAAGTCGAAATAAATAGTAATGAATAATGATATCCCGTAGATTCAATTCATAATAGAAGTGATAGCTTTCGTTTCATCTAAATGAATTCCATCTTATTCTTCCATACAAATAACTATCCGTAGCCACCAATCAATTCGGCAATCTTCTTTTTTTTAGCGTCTACATTTTTTTACAATTATAGATTTCTGTATGGCGTATTAAAATATATATAAGCTATATGATATATAAGATAATTAAGCGTTGTTGTGATCTCATAGTTCTATGAATGTTGCTAAATAATCAAAACATGTAATAATAACCAATCACATTCCTAATATCACCGTTCATGACTTGTGTATTGAAGCATATGATTATGCATTATAGTGCATTATTCGTTAACATTTCAGTATGCATTGAGGACTAAGGCATTAAGAGACAGTATGTATATATCTAGTATGCTGTAGAAGAACATCATGTAGAACAAGGGTGCCCCAACTATTGCATAGTATATGGCCATTTTTCCAAGTGTTCATATACTTCAGCAATTTGGATTCCTTATAACAAGGAACCTTCTCCGACAACTTGGAAGGAATTTCGTCTTGGAGAGTAATTCACTTTGGTCCTAAGGAAGAGAGCTTCAGTGCTGAGATTCCAGAGGAAATAGATTGAGAAAGGAGGGTGGAGACGATCCTCGCTTTGTCTAAGACCCGACCTACGCTTTGACGGTCCGAAGGGGTTGACCACTTCACTTCCAGGTGACTCAACTTCTCTGTTAAGAACGGAATGTGACAGCTCGAGTGGAATTATATCTGTCACGAAGACATCTTCCTTCCCTTCCAGAAACTGTCCACACAACGGCCACAATTATACTGCTGAGAAATCTTATGCTCGCATTCACAACTAGAGAGTCGAGAGTAGTTTTTAATATTTAATTTAATCGGAATTATTTTATGGTAAGGTTGAATAAATGGATACTTTTTAAAAAAATATAAAAGAGACCTATCCTCGGTATGATGATTTGATATTTTCCCTCATGATGTATTATGATCGGAGCAATCTACAGAGGGTATACTTTCTTCTGCAACGTATAAGATAATGCAGTAACGAATTACTTTGTAGAATGACGTTCGCAGGTGGCATAAAAATAATCAGATTGATTACTAAATTCACAATTGCAGAAAAACAGATATCTCAAAGAACAATAAAAAACATGGTAACAAACTAATGGAAAAAGTCTAAACAAAAAGCCTTAACCTACAAGGGACTTAGCATTTAGCAGTTGATGCTGTCTCTGTTTGGTGTCTTTGACTTCGAGGTGGGAATAATCTTTATTGTTTTTCTTTTGTCATGGCAAAGTCTGAACCAAATCAGTGATTTGTAGGTAATAAATCATAATAAATTTCTAAATAGGTAATAAATTTGTAGGTTGCCTCAAGTGTCAACTCCTTCTATGTTTTGAATTTATTAAAAAAGTTATAAACTTCTGAATAGAATACCGAATATCGAGGCATAGATTGGAGAATTGCGTAAAGGGCGATCTTTTGGATTTGGGTTAGGGCACTAATCAATGGGTAGAAGTCTTTTGAGTGCTGTTAGCGATCGATGATCTCGCCATTCGGATTCATCAATACTTTTTTATTATTGCTACTATATTTAAACACATGAATAATATTACTTTTAATTTAGAGATAGTTATATTTCATTATTGATATTTCAATTTTCAAAGTTAAAATTAAAGTTATATAAGTGAATGTTATAAACATCTAAAGCATATTTCTACTTTCACTAAATTTGGATGAAGAAAAAAATGACAGAAGCCCAGAGTTGTTGATGTTGGATGATAGTTATTGAATTAGGGGGTGGGGAGCAGGTTGAAAATTGACATAACATTTTTTTACTTCCATTCAATTAACCTGTAATAATAATTTTAAAAAAAGCGTACCTCATGAATGGTTTTGGGTTCAATAAGTGATAGAGACTAGTGTTTCTTGTAC
The DNA here is from genome assembly GCA_964056705.1 of Troilus luridus. Taxonomy (NCBI): domain Eukaryota; kingdom Metazoa; phylum Arthropoda; class Insecta; order Hemiptera; family Pentatomidae; genus Troilus; species Troilus luridus. Next base: position 111,443,551 of record OZ057413.1, on the reverse strand, counting down.
ACGGTTGTTCTGAGAGGTTTGTCCTAAATCACCCTCAACCGCCAGTTTTTCCACTCTATTTTGGGGACCCACTTTTTGAGGCTGGGTGATCCCAAGGAGGGTCCTACACCCCAAAGGCGATCATCTCCATGTATGTTATAAGATTAAATTAAATAAAACGGCGGATTTGAACCCGTGACCGTTGGCCCGGTGACTCAGCGTTCAGCCATTTCGCTCAATACAATAGTCTGTAATAACAAAATTTAATTATCTGGCTCATCTGACATTTTGTCGGATCCAGTGGTCAAGATACCGTCAATGGAACGAAAGAATCAAAAGACAATTTTAATTATAGTCATGATTCGTTTATCATTCTATAACAGTGCCTCCTTTGGCAGTAAATAAATCAGCACTAATTAAAGAGATAATTATTCTTGTATTTCTGAAATATTTATACGTTTAGCCAGAGATATTCCTATCGTTCCTAAGGCTAGGCGCTGATTAGGCCGAAAAATTTAAATTTCCACCCTACTTCCGCTTAGCAGTTCTGTTTAACTTGGCCTAGGGGGACAATTAGTATAAATTCGGATTTTCTTCAACTAAGTATGCAGATGAGAGACTCCTAGGTACCCGCGTGGAATATTAAATAAGGGAAAAAGGCCATTAAGTTACTAGGATTTGCATACTGCAGGTGCACTGCTAACAACTGCAACACTTTATTTTATATTTTAGCAACGTGTTTAAGCTAGGAGAGGGGAGAATAATGGAGGAGAAGAGGAGAAATGCTGGAAAAATCCTCGGGAAGGGTCGTTTGTATGGATGAAGGAAAAGCTCGTAGAGGAAAAGAAATTATAGCGGAGGATAAGTAAGGAAGGCGCTAGGTTACATATTTAACAGGGCTTCAATGCTCCCTTCCCTCAAGCGCGCTCCCTCCAGCTACCTTCTGCCTCGGAATATCTACCTAATATAAAGGTTTCCTGAATAATGTCCATAAAAATAAGCACTTCACTCTTCTGGGGGAGTATAACCCCTTTCAGATAATAAAACCGTTAGAGCTATAGTAGGATAACACTTGTGTAAACCATGAACGAGTTTGAAATTACAAATTAATATAATGCGAAATCGCTAAATACGATTTTTTATAACAGTAATAATGGGCCATATTGCATCATCTTGTGCACAACTTTTTATATTGAGTGATATGTCACCATAGTGTAGTGTGATAGGTCATTGCAATACTCCTATACTGCCCATGCTATACAATTACAAGCACGGCAAGTAATCTTAATTTTATTCGAAAATACAATTTGCCCAACTCTTTTAGGGATATACGGGTAATAGCTGATGAAATAAGGAACTTGATACATCCAAATACTTTTTAATTTGATCTTCATGAGGCCTAAGAGTACAAAGATAGAAAATCCAATAGAAAAGCAAAATATAATTGGGTTATATGGTCGAATGTGAAAAAAAAATTTACTATAATTTATGTATATTCATATTTTTGAAGTGAGCCCAAAAGGTTTACTAGTGTGAGGTTTCATGTAGAAAAAGTATTTAGTAGTCCCAAAGCTACTCATATCTAAATAAAGGTTTTCTTGAGCCACGCAGCACTTTAAACGGTTAATATTTTAAAATGACAAACATATGTTAAAACAAATAAATGTTACAGAGTTACAGAGTTCTATACATTTAAAATAAATATATGAATATATGAACTGCAGATCATCCTTGTCTTATGAAACAAACAACTAATCTGCAATACCTCACTAAAATCTATTTGGACGTATGAACGCAGAACTTTGAGGTTCAGCAAAGCACGTCCATACACAAGATACAATCCAGAATTCTAAGGAAAATTGTAAATGCGCTTTGGTTTATTTCGAATCACACTATATATTATTTCATGAACATTATCACTATAAAATCATTTTTCTCACAGAAAATATTGAATCATACCCATTAAATTTTACTCGTCAAAACATCACCAAAACCATCCGGGTTTTTTTTCCTTCGATCCGGTACTTGAGTTTTCTATGAGAAGATTAAAAAGAGAATGACGTTGAGACCTTCAGAAAACCATTGATAAGTTATTCAAAATTTTATATACCTGTAATTCAAGGAGAAAAAAAAATCATTGAGATCATATTCGATGGATACTGCGCTGATGTAAAAATAAGACAATAGTACGAGTGATATAATAAAATACGAGTGAAAAAGAATATGACATTTTTCAATAATAGAACCTGAGAAGAGAATGTATTGCGTGGGATAAGGCAAAGGTCAGAGACACTGAGATGTTTTACATATAAAAAGTAGGAGATCGATTTTAATGCATGTATTAGTTCGAGGGAGATGCTGGTAAAAGATACAGAAAGAGGAGAGGAGAGAAGCCCTGATAAAATCCGAACGGAGTTATCCCTCCTTTATAATAAATCAGGATCTCTGTTTACCCTAGCTTAATATACAGAGGAATGGAAAATTAAACCGCTCCACACTCCTAGTAAGTCAATAATTTATTCTCCCTCTATACATTTTCAGTTCTCTGTAATTATACGGTGCATGAGAATGCATCATCTGCATGTTGCCAAAGTAAACCCCGGCGGGTAGTTATCAGACCTAGCGATGGCTTATTAACTTTGAGCACTTGGGACGTTTACACGCCCTTGATGAGTAATTGCTAACAAATTTTCGCTAACAAGCTGTCCGTTAAAAGGGGTCTATAGCGTGACACAATAAACAGAAGGAAACTCTGATTTATGGATTTGTAATAACAGTTTACCATATCACGACGATAAAATATTTCACAGTAATTAAAAATCTGCATTTCTCATCACTTTACATAATTCGTAATTAGCAGTTTGTTGCACTTGGCAAATGGTTTAAATTTATGGCCATACCATGGAGAGCGGATGTAGACCAATGAGAAAATAAGGAACCTCTATAAGAGACTGGATACTGTTTCCACCTTAAAGAGGACCGGAATGAGATGTGTGGGACATGTAGAAAGAAGGGAACCTGCTAGACTTATTAAAATGATGAATGATGGGACGAAGACGAAGAGGTGGAAGAAGACAAAGCGGCAAGAGGTAGACCTAGACTCCGTTGACTGCAAGATGTTTAAGACGACCTTCTGTCAATTAAGGGTGTCGAGATATCGAGAAGATCAGCCGAAGATATGCTGCTATAATATACAATACTACAGGTCTGTGTTAAGGAAAATTGCTGAGGAGTCCAAGGTGTCGTAGAATTAACTCTTTCTATTGGATTAGTATTTACAATTAATTTAAAAATAAGGTTGGGATGTTTAAACATTAAATCTGCTGTGCGCAGTAAAGAGTAAATTTCCGATTAGTTTGCATAATATCCATTTCTTATGTATTAATTTAGACTGTTTGTTTCTACAATGAGATATTATGATTAATAGCACTATTTCCAAAACTACATAGAATGTTTAGACATTATCTTACAGTTTTCGACTCATAGTTCTGTAATGACTGAATTTAAAAAAAAAATAAGTCGTCGCGGGACGCTGGTAGATGTGAAACATAGAAGTTGGATGTTATTGGGAAAGAATTAATTATTTAAGTGTAAGAAAAGGATGTTATGGAAGGGAATACAGATTTTTTTTTAGATTTATGTGATAAAAATAATATTGTTTTCATTTAAAATGTACATAAAAGACCTTTATAATCCAAATAAAGTATTACAATGCAGTATCATCAGTTATTTCTGTAATAGTAGCACTCGATGATGTTTCTGATGGTATCAAAGTTACAATAGGCCGATGGTAACTAAACTACTAGCAGTAGTTTAGCAATACGTACTAGCAGTTGCATGGAGAGTCACATCACGCTATAAACACACAACCAAATCGGTATACAGTAGAGAGAGCCGAGTCGGCCGGTGGGCGGAGCCTAAGCGGCGGAGAGAACCGAGGAGCCACGCGACTGCTCGAAGTTTTCGCATCACGACATCAACAGTTGCTCTCACTCGCTCAACGCGCCATCAGATGATTCACATAAAAAAAACAAAAAAACTAGCACAACAAAAAATGAAGTGGCTTAGGCTAAATGCATGATAGAGACTGAACTGTTTCCAAAACAGCGGTTGTGCATGGTATGGATTTGGCTTTGATATCGCTCAACCTTTTTCCACTCATTTAGGGTACCCATTTTATAAATGCTGGGTGAGGCCAATGAAATCTCCTGAACACATAGGGTCCGGCCCATCCATGGCTGTTAAGAGATTAATGATTTATCTGTCCCAGCCGGACACCAGTCTACCCCTGGGCATCAACCCAGCAACTACGCCCACAATGACTAAATTAAGAGAAAAATGTAATACAGTAATAATAAACAAATAAATGTTATAGCAAGAAAAGCAAATACATAAAACATCAATAAATGAAGTAATCCAGCAGACAACTTAGATAAATTTATAATTTTCGGTAACACGATCACCTTTGTAAAGCGTAAAGTTGAGATGAAGTTCTTGAGTTTTGGAAGTGGGGAAATTAGTAGGTGTCGGATGGTTAGCTACAGGCGCCTACAACTAGAAGTTCCCAACAGAGCTCAAACAAATTAAATAAATCGCAGATAAACGGAAACCTTAAGTAAAATAGTGAGATTTCGTTTCTCAAAGGTGTCACTGAAATTACAACACCCACAAACTGTATTATTTCCTATTCTTATTTAAAAAATATAAATAATGTTATGGGATTCTAAATCACTATAATAACAACTATAATTTCTGTTCAGGTGTACATAAAAAAATGATGACTATAACGTAATAAGGATCTTGTATTCACGTACATAGTCTACCATGTAGAATTCTAGGCTGTATTTTTTATAAGATAACAGTTGTGCTGGAGGGTAATCATGCTTAAAGATACCTTATTCATATAGGCCGGATTGTTGATTTCTAAACTTTTAAGTTTCATAGTACGAAACACGCCTCATTTCGGATGAAATTTCGTTCCAAAAAATTATAGCACTACATTATCCTGTTTCATAATGGAAGAATCCTAAGATTGAAAGTTCTTCACGTAGAAAGAATAATAAGAAATAATAGTATTTATACAGTCTTCCCTTTCCCTATGACTCGATCCCTTCAGTATACACCACATCCACCGTAAATTTTAGGTTCAGACGGTGTACAAAAAATGCCAAAAATTAATATTCAGAGGGGGTCGGGTATGGGGGCCGGGTCCCCTATCCCTGATGACAGAACATCAATCACATTGAATGAACAAAAACTGGGCAGTGGACGTTGCCCTTCTCTTCTTCATACTGTAAAAACACAACATGAAATATAGTTGTAGGAGGGGGAGTGGTGAACCCGACTTGGGAACGCTGTGTTACCGGAAATTAAAATTTTTAGTTGTACTTCCCAAGAATTCTGAAGAAAAGGCTTAGCTGGAAAAACAATTCGTTAAATTAAGTTCAATTTTTTTTTTTTTTTAACTTCGAACGAGGTGGAGTTTGTATATAAGGAAGAATTAAGAATAGCTGGCTCTATTTTTTTGGAAGGTAAGTAAAGTACTGAGTAATTTTTGAAATACCCACTTAATGTTAATACGATTAAGATGAAACGATTGCATTAATTTAAAACAGAACTAATCAAACCGTACACAATAAGAATAAATAGGTTTCCAATAATGCCGATGATCGATCCCATCCGCGACTGATCCCATAATGGGCGGCTTCCTGGTCAGGGTCTTGTCCCATGTTAGGGTCGCCTGCGGACGAACCTGGCCGAAGGTATAAAATGCAACACCATAACCAATATGGAGTCATTTAACATAATTATTAACGAGCCTGATACTGAGGTTGCATCAGGCGGGAACATTTGACAGCCTCCTTCAGGGACTGGTGGAGCGAGTGGCGCCACCCGATGGAATCGGACCACAAGACTGCAATCATCGGCCCATAGTCCGAGCTCGCGCTTGGAGGGGAGTGCTCAGCAACAGAGACCAGGAGTAGATCAAAGGATGAAGTGGACGCAAGATATGAACAATCATCCGAACTTACAACTTGGCAATATATTTAGAACAAAACAGAACAGGATATCTGATAAGAATCCAAGGTTATTGGCTAGAATGATACCCAAACCAAGAAAGACCAGACAAGAGTAATTATGAAGGGGCAATTTCTTGGCCCTACAGACCACCAAATATTTAAAGATGAGGTAGCAGCACATACTACAAGGGATCCACAAGGCAATGCAGAGATCATTGTTGACATCATACGATGAATCAAATCAACATACGGAAGTGGAGGCAAACTTAGAAGAGGAATTAATTGCTGAACACATATTTATTCATGCCAATATCTCAGTATGGCATGCCCATTGAAGAAAGACCTACTTGGCCCGCATATCTTATAAAGCACTAAGTTGGAAAGTGGTCAAGATCATGGACAAGAAACTAGAAAAACGAGCCGATTCAATTGGAACCATATCTGAATTTAAACAATGGATTTATATAGCAGCAAAAGCGATGCCCACTCCTCTAGGATTAAAAGTAAAAGTAAAAGATGACCCAAAGACACCTTCGTCTGACTGGAGACCTGTTTGGAGAAGAAGGCTAGAGGGTAAAATCAATGGAATGCTAAGGAATGGTGTACCCTAAGGGTACACCTACATTGGATCCTATTCGGCGCGACGTGATCTTATTCTATCACATACGATGCTGGGGTGAGCAAACAAATGACTGAAATTTCCCAGAGTGCCTATAGTGAATCAGATACGGCTAAATTCTATTCTTGTTAATCCGATAGTAAACTAGCCACTGCCTTCCGAATAAAATAGTATTAATTTTATTCTTTTATTTCTTATATTATATATATATATATATATATTATAGTAAAATATAAATGTATTAAAAGTGATTAATAAATAATCTTAATTTTATAAATTTAAAGAACCAAATGTTATAACAATGAGCTAATATTACTATATTAGAATATTTTTGTCTTGCTGTTTGACTATAAATAAATAATTTAGTAGTTTTTCAATTTCATAAAATAATCAAACTTACATTTTTTAAATATTTCTTTATTTCCATGCTCACATAGCTAATTTATAAATAAACAATTTTCTAAAACTGGAATCTTGAGAATACTCAATGTAGTTATAATGGTATTGAACTTTCATTAAAAAAATCACTGTTTATTGAACTTATAGATGATGAGATAATGATGTAATATCAAAATGAATTTGTAATATACATTCAATAAAGCTAAAATTATTCTGATAATTATGAGGGTGCAATGTATTTGATAAACTTGATCAGTTAAATACATATTTTATTTCATACAGCCTACACTCAATCTGGTGTAAATCTATTCTATTCAAACCTATAATGAAACTAGCCTTTTGAATATAATGGTATTAATTTTATTCTTTTATTTCTTGTTTTCTATAAAATTATTGTGAAATATAAATATATTAAAAATAATCTTTTATAAATTTAAAGAAAATGTTATGAAAATGAGTTATATTAGAATATTTTTGTCTTGCTGTTTCACTATAAATTAATAATATAGTTGTTTTTCAATTAAAAAAAAAATAGAAATTATTGTTTATTATTATTATTTCATAGATCCCGCAATGGAGGCTCCTTTCGAACTAATTCTATGAGTAATCTTTGTTTATTTTATTGTTCATCTTTGCAAAGAAGTATAAAAAATCAGAAAAGCACTTGCTAAATGTTTAACAAATAAATTTAACATTAAGATGATAATTTTATCAAAAGTTAATGTTTCCAATTTTCTTTGACGAATTAAAATTGTATGTAGGTATATTTTTTATAGACATTTCTGATAGATATAAATTTATTTAACGGAAAAATAACCTTCGCTACTATATTTAATGGATCATGAAGTTTAGTAATAAAATATTTTAATGAGAATTGACAATATTTAATTTTGATTTATGACGGATATTTATATAATAGTTAATTATCAATTACAATGTATATTTTTTAATAAACATTTTAGACAATAAAGGTTAAGTTGGCACACATGCTAACGGCTGGCTTATCGAATTGAAAACTAATGATTTCGAAATGTTAAAATCACACTTGATCGTACAACATCGCGCCTGATCCAATGTAGGCACTTTCGTATAAATAAACTATTTCGTTTCCACGAGTGACTAAATCCCTGGGATTGGTCGGATAAATATGGATTGATTAAGGCCGGATCCAATGTAGGCGCTCTCGATATATTTCAGTCATTTGGTTTGCTAGCAAGACGGATTGTTATAATAACGAATTACATCAAGGATCCAGAAAGGGGCTCAAATAAGCAAAAGAAAAAGATTGATGAAATTGTAGTTCTCCATCTTGCCACCGTTATACTTGAGAATGACCTCTCTGCAACTCTCAAAATTCATGCTGACAAACTTAAACAAATGTTAGCTGTTTATGCGAATAGAATACGGAGGTATACGACGGGAATTCTCCGAAGAGCTAATAAAACTTATGGATCAGACCAACGCAAGTTTTACAAACAAATAGAAGGGAAGCATATAAACATAAGTCTAACACTACCTTCGGCGGAAAATATGGAGTCTCTCTGGAAAGAAAAACCTAAGTATCATGAAGCAAATGTCGAATGGCTGCCTGGAATCAGGCTAAGACTTGAAGGAACACCCTTGATGATCCCATTAGTCATCACGAAGGGGGACGGATTCGATATATATATAAATAATAAAAATTATTTTTATGATTCGAACCTAATATCTGCTACCAAGTGAGATGGCATCGAGGCAAGAATAAGCCAATGATAAATGAACCCATACGAATACAAAAACAATTTGCTGAATTGCAAAAAGATCAAGATGTGGATGAAACGTAAACAGACCCTTCACATCAAAGAGAAGTTGTCGGTCTTTAATGTAGTGTTTGGTGGTAACTGGTGAAGCAGATAAATTGTATCTATAGGCACTTAATGTACCAAAGGTATGCAGTTATACTTATCATTTATAAACAACATGAAGTACATTTCATGGAGATAGAATGTTGTTAAAAATTAAGTTCGGGGTTCGAAATATCCTTAGAGAGGTGCCTGTTAAACATTTAACACAATTTTGTATACATCAAACTATTTTGATAGATAGTTTCTATTTACCAAGAAAAAATAATAAGTAAGGGGTGTTCAAGGAGGCGCAATTTTTTACAAAGTTGATAATATGATGTTTGCAACGATAGAAGTGAAAAAGGGATAAAAAAAGTGGGAGTGGTATACTTGCTCCTTATTCCTAAGCCCTAATATATTTAAATATTGTATTTATACATCTAATATACAAAATTGTCGTATCTCAGTGTTTGTAACAAAACTCCTCCGAAACGACTTAACGGATTCTTATGAAATTATGTGTGTATATTCACTAGTTCTGATAATAGGACGTAAACTATTTTTCATACCACTAAGTGATATGTGTCGGCCATTATTATTGATTATGCGTCGATCGTAGCAGTGACGCTTGATGATGCTGCATTTTTGATATGTTGTAAGGGCATGTCTCAGTATTGTAAATCCAAGTTTGCAACCGACAAAACGGATGGGAAAACTTTTGGTGGCCGAAAAACCTCGAATCATTTTTTTAAGTAGATTAAATTTGCTTCAATTTGAGCTCAAATGCAGCTCTATAGGACTAATGGATCCTTCGTTAAGTTCCTCCCATGGACAATTATATGTTGCATGCTCACGTGTTAGTAAACAATCTAATCTATTTTTATTAGCAAATAACAGATTAACATAAAGTATTGTGCATCGATTAGCGCACAATTAAATTGAAATTAATAGTTATAATTTAAAAAATATTATTAGCCATAATTAAAATCAACCAGGATATACCTCATTCATTAAACTAATGTTTATATTTTAGCAGTTAAGAGTTTTGTATATTATTTATTTTTTATATACGATACTTAGATATAAGATGAATAAAATGTAAAATCAAAAATATATTTAATTAATTTTTTCCATTCATACATTGTTTCTTTAAAATTCAACTTTTGACGTAATTTTTTTAAAAACTATTACAACATCCACAGCAACGCGTGCCCGGGTCAGCTAGTATTATATTATATATTCACACACACATAAGTAGTAGTCATTTATTCAATAAAATTGGGCTCACAAAAGGGCATCAGTATGACCTTGTATATGTGATTAACGTAAAAATAAGAAGCTAAAATTTCCTTTTTAAAGTAGGCAGACCTCATTTTCTTCAAAATATAAAACATCACTTTATATAATCAAATCCAATTCTTCACAAATTGGATTGATGAAACTTTCCACAATCGCACAAGATTTATACTATTTCTAAAATTTCTATACAAGAATGTGTGAAAAAGCGCGTGCTCCTAAAAAAAATACCTAATAATACTTACATTAATTCTATGAAAACAAACTTTCTTCCACGTCTACACACTACATCCAAATCCATTATATCACTCTCAATTCAATCCTCCCTTCTAGAATAATATAACTATAAATACATATAAAATATAACTATATATATATATATATATATATATATAAATCTGGGCGACCCGGGTTCGAGTCCCGGTCCTGGGCACATCTTTTCTTTTCAAATAAAAATATTTAAAAATTAATAAAATCAATAACTAATAAAATAAAATAAATTATAATAATACATAATGGCGTAAGTCAACAAGATCCAAATTAAATAAATGTTCAAAGAACATTCTTCCCCTCGTATACATCGCAAATCGCCAGAACGCGGGGACATGGGATCAGTGAAAAGAAAGGATATGGTCATGACCGGGGAGCGAGCCTGATTGAGCCAGGATAGCTCAATTGGTAGAGCTCCAGACAAGCGATCTGGGCGACCCGGGTTCGAGTCCCGGTCCCGGACATATCTTTTTTTTTCAAATAAAAATATTTAAAAATTAATAAAATCAATGACTAATAAAAAAATAAAAATTATATATATACATATCTTAAGAGGGGGAGTTGTGTAGTGCGAGTATGACACTTGATTTTAGTACTTAACAACGATAAAAAAATTCAAAGGGGACCAATAAAGTGGGATCGGATTGTGGGTTTAGAAGCTATACTTTTATGAGCCCGATGATTATAACGGCTATAAAACCCTTATGCTATCCGATACATAAAACCCTTCGCTGGAATAAATGGGTATTTTTAGGACCAGGGCAACGATTAATAAGATGATAGCATGAGCCAATTTATCGATCCACTAATTTATAAGCAGTGTAAATGGAGAAGAGTATTATTAATTTTCAATAATATATATCATTGATGACTTCCATTGTTGATAATCACGTTATTGTTTAAATAATAAAATAATATCAATTCAAAAAATAGAAACTGCAGATATTAAAATAAAATATTATAAGAGTTCGTTTATAACTCGTATTCCGTCAGTAACTTAAGTACTTGAAAGTCTCTAGAAGCATATTGAAATGTCTATAACATTACAATCGAAACATTGATAAATAGTACTTGCAGGTACTGTTTGGGAACCATAAAAATATAATGTTTAACATCGTTTTTCTACTTTCAGCAATAAGAACATTTCTCTCAGTTTCATAAAATTACTTCGAAATTTACCTAAGGTAGTAAGAAATCCTAATTCTATACCCCCGTAATCACTTCCTTCTTCATACATGAATGTTTCCCAACATTTTCGACAAAAACATCTTCAATTCTATCGAAAACAAACTCATCATTCATTACGAGACTTGTGTAATGAAGAGGTTATACGAGATAAAGACGTGAGTTTCATGGAAATCGGGTGAGTCACAAGTAAAAGTAGTTTAATTGACCTAAGTAATTGACTAACATCCTCATCTCAACGATCTGGTAATAAATAGTTCAATAGTGAAAGTTTTATTTGCCCACAATAATCAAGCACCTTTGAAAGTACACCGCAAAATTTTAGTCAACCGGTAAACGACTAGTTTCGCAAATAAAATGAAGGGAGCCCGTTATTGAAATATTATCAGAGGAGAGGCGGAGCGATGATTGGGGATCGCATTTCATTATGCAACCAAGAGAGGAGTGAAAAATCGTGGTGTAGGTGCCATTGAGACAAATCCATCCAATAAGGGGCCATATCCAATTCCGGGGCAAACCAGCCCTTTCCTGGGACCAATCCCAGATTTTTCCGTTTATTTTTTCGGGACGAGGGCTAGATTTTTTTCCCGAAAACGTGGAAACCCCCCTCCACTTTACCTCCCCCCATTCTTTCCCCACCCCTTCCCTTGAAGCGGTCACAATTAGCGCATGAGAGAGCGGACAGATGCTGTTTGCCCTCAAACTGCCATCTCTCACATTTTATTTGTCTTCCCGCTTATTTTTACAACATTTCTTCGATCGGCTCCCTTCCACTAACCGTAGGACAACCGATTCAATAATTCTTCTCTATTAAAAAAAAAAATCAAATGGAAGTTGCGAATTACAACGATTTTATCTAAAACATAATTAGTCACAAGTTTAGAAACGAACATACAATTATGGAGAGTTTATTGAAATTTTTCAAAAGCTGAATCTGACATTAATTATTGTTGGATTAATAATATAATGTATACATACGAATCCATTATTTGTTTATTATTACGGATGGTTTAAGATTCCCGTAGATCACAAATATCTATGTATTGAATGAGTAAAAAAAAATCTTGTCATACTATTAATGTCTACTTGGAATAAATAATTTTTAAATAGAGTAAACCCTCATTGGATCGCAGGTATCACAGGGAAAAAACAGTTATAGGCAGGACGGGAATGCCAAACATGAATTTTCAGATATAAATACTCATATAGAATAGAATAGAATAGAAAACAAACTTTATTCTGGGACAAGTCCCTTAGGAATAACAATCATGAACAAAAAAATAAACATAATATACATCTGGCCAGAAGGCTACATAATAATCATGAAGTAATTAAGAGTGACAAAAACAAAATACAAATAAAAATAGCAATACAAACATAAAAAGTACAAAACTTGCCAGAATTTTAACTTTTTGTCGAAAATAAATATATTAATATTAACAAAAAACAATTATAAACAAAATTAATACAATAGTTAATAACGAAATTACTAAATAAAATAAATGAATGCGATAGCATGCGATAAAGTATTTACAAAGTCTGTATCTTCTTTGGGAAAAATATACAAAACACATACGTAACCAGATCGAGTATTCATTAGTTATTTATTCAAGGGGAGAATTGACCTGCCTAGAGAGCGATTGCTGGGGATGCCAAGAGATGTTGGAAAAGCAGGAATTTAAATGTCTACGAATGAGAGGGAAGAGCCACTTTAACTCATCATAGTGATTTGATCGCGTCGGAGTACCAAGGAAAAATCTTAAAGCATTAATAATTATTCTTTTTAAGTGGCCCTTAGCATTTTCGAAAGGCCCCCGTATACCACACTACAGTAGTCAAAGTGGGGGAAGATGACAAGGGAAGGATATATAACAGAATGTGGCGTTTTGTAAGTATATGCAAAACTTCTGCGATTTCGTATTTCCAATTAGTATTAGCGAGAATATTTTATAGCATACCGTAATTGGAATGACCATCAGCGAGTCTTACAATCCGTTCTCAGCCCCTTTTTTGGATCGGAATAAGACCAGATTATTTCTGTTTTTTGTGTACTTTTTAAATATTTCTTGATCTTTTTAATCAAATGTTAGACTTAACAAATCCTGCGTCCCCGCACCTTGTTATTAGTTAACTTTCTTAAAGTCTCTTACGGCTATTTTGACCTGGTTTTTACCAAGAGCTATCAAAATTTGAGCAATTTTCCAACTCCAGCCAGAGGCAGGAAATCGATTTTTATTGAAAGTATTGTAAATATTGTGAAGGTCATTCCGTAAGATGTCCGTAAGATGAGCTAACATATCGTTCTATTCATCAAGGAAAGTAATTATTCGTTATATAGGATTTCCGTTTACGCGACCTCATAAGTACATACACTTAGTTTATCCTTGATAAATTTATAACACATAGAAACGACTTTAAGAGCAAGCAAGTTGAGAAAATATATTAAAAACAAGATTGTTGGTTCTACAAGAATAAATGAGCTTAAAGAATGAAGCCGCACCCTACCACGAAGCAGCTTAACACTAAACAGTAATAATTCAAAATGCAGCTGCACACGACTTGGTTAGACTATCTTGCCACAAAGACGGCTTAGAAACTGGAAGGGTATAAAGTTGGAAGGGACTGAATATGTATGACCTGTAATTGCCTTGGCTGACTTGGTAGACGCAATTTCCCCTCGACTGACTTGAATAGATTCTCTGGGCTCATGGCTTTGGTACACGTGGGTGCAACATTACTCCTATCGAATATTTCACAATTAGAAATTAAGAAGCATTATCTTGAATAATTTCTGGTTTCGCGTACAAATTTAAACATACATGTACCGAAGCGAACCATGTACTGTTTCTGAAACATCCATTCTGCAGGCAAGTGATCGACCACCAGCTGTTTCACCAATTTAAGGCACTTTAAAAATAATGGGTGAGGCGCAGGAGGATCTGCAGAGTCCACCTGTGGCTGTTAACAGATTAATAATTTATCACAGTTGGATTCGAACCCAGGACCTTCACAGAGACTCAAAGCATTACATTCCTGTGTAAATTTTTGAAAAACTCCGTTCTGACACCCCCATACGTGTGTTGCTTTGTAAGAAATAGTTGCATACTAGTTAAGAATTTTTTTTCGCGTCCATAAAACGAATAATGTTAGTTTCGTTATCACCTTATGTCCCAGGCGATTCTGTTAATTTGCACAGATATAAAAAAAAAACAGTTACACAATGCTTTGTGATATTAATACATATGAATTTGTAATTACACAGTAATTAGGTAACTGGTAATAAGTCATTTTTTACTGCCGATAGTTTCTAAAATATACTTTTTTGTTTGTAGGATTATGTTTGTGTGATATGGATTCTTTTTCTCACAATATTTTCCCTCTGAATCATTTTTTGATCATTCTTTTCTTCAGAATTTTAAAATCTTCAAAAATGTAAATAAAAACTTATAAAATCCATGCGTATATTTAAATTAAGTATGTAGTAAATAGATTATATAATTCATGTGAAAAACTGTTTTATCTCAAATTCTCTTTGTTTTAGGAGCATTTGAAGTTTATACAAAAGCGACGTTGTTTTTTTTAAACTGTCTAACTTGATGAAAACTGTCAAGAAGTAATTCATATATATATATATGTATATATGTGTGTGTGTGTGTGTGTGTGTGTGTGTGTGTGTTCATGTAAACTAAGTTTTTATTATTAAATAAATAAACTTAGGGGCCGTAAAAGCATCTGCCTGAGGCCCCGAAGAGCCCAAATGTAAGGAATTAGTGCCAAGCGTTGGTTCGGCCCAAATGATTTGGGTCCGATTCTCTCCCATCTGATTCAGTTAATATTAATTTCTTACTAATCCCGCAAATAAATCTTGGCACTCCTCTTCTAGTTAGGATTGATAGCTAACATTAAACATTCCCTCGCAGAATCGAGTAGCTCTCCAAACAATTATTTATACAATGACTTCTATTCTTTACTTGAATATCCATAATAATGTGGACTCATTTTTTGTTATCACTTAATTGTACGTTTTATATAAAAATGGAATGTTTAGCTATCCTGATCAAGTCTCGGAAAATGTTCTGTGTCAGTCTACATATGAGTCGGCAAGAAGTTCAGCTAGGTTGTACGGAACTGTAGATATGTACATATGTACAGTAAGGTATATGTTCGGGATTTAGCACTTATAAAAGTCATCGAAGATTTCTTTTTCTCGCCTAATTCAATTTAATGGAATTGCCTTTAATGTAATTTGCTTCGTTCGATTTTAGTATACCTTTTCATTTTTGACTATTTTTTTTTACTTTAACATTTTTTTAAAAACTATTTTAGTAAATGTACAATAATTAGACAAATATTATCCATTACGCATTATGTGCATTTATAAGGTATTATCTTATTATAATCGACATTGGAAAAACAATAAGACTATCCAACCATATTAAAAAATAATACTTAACTACACTTTGTGACTTATGATATCTTCTTTAAATAAATTAATGTCTGATATTTACCACAAAATGGTTTCGCTATAACAATTTAAAGGAACGCCAAAGTATTAAAAATAAATGTATACCCTATTTTACTGTTTTAATCAGAAAATACACTATACTGATTAAAATTGGGTAATAGATTCGACAGCGTTAAGTTTATTTTTGTAACAGAAATAATTTTTTTTAGTACTTACATACGATCAAATAGTATTGCGATAAATTTGGGGATATAGATATTGAAGGGAATAAGTTCGAACACGTGGAGAGGTTTAAGTGTTTAAGCTCTACAATAACCAGAAAACAAATATTTAAGAGGAAATGAATACTCGGTTAATGACATAGAATGCTTGTTATTTTTCGGTTTCGACATTGCTTAGCTTACCTTAGGTCCTGAAATGTTAAAATTATAATTTATATAAATAAAATCCTTAAGACTCTTCAGTAACGGTATGGACATGGTCTTTATATTAATAACATCGTATTAATATTTTCGAAAACAAGATATTTCATTGAACATTCGGTCCGAAAAAGGATGAGCCCTCAAGAGACCATAGGTTACACAATGCGGAGTTGCAGAATATGAATCCGGTTAACATTATTGAAGGGATATTAGAGATGGATTTGGGGGTTATTAAAGAAAATAATTTCTAAAAAAGTTGATGAGACGTAGGTAATCATCCTACATAGAATTAATAGGGATAAAAGCTCTAACAAACAAATATAAATGAAAAATTAATATTTACATGCTCCTTAATGCCCCTTACTTTGTTACAAATAAAGTCATCCATAATGACCTCAATATTCCATTTGTTGCTGATTTGATTCCGACTAAGGTGGTTCTTGACCTTCTAAGTTGAATTTGCTGTTTGAGTACTACCACTGGGTAGTTTCTCTAATTTCCTTCATCTATGTCATTATGTATCATAACTGGCATTGTTATAATACAGTTGAAAATTTCAATACATTTTTTTTTTAAATATTTACATTGCTAATAGGAGTTTTGCAAGCATATTGAAACTGAAAAGTAATAAGTTAAAATCTTTACTAAATGGTTTTTATACTGAATATATCTCAGTCATCTTAAAGATTTGGGATTAGATACTAATAAATGAAAGTTCGTTAGCTGAGAATAGTGGTAACGGCATCGAACTCTTTGTGTTATACAACCTGCACACTCTATAGTTGTTTTCAGATGAGACCGTATTTATTTCCGAAATTTTGCGATGAAATTGAACAAATTTAAGGCAGAAGCGATGTAATGCAGATGTTTAAAGGCTAGTACACCTGTAATCCATTAGTTCTTGAAAACTGGTTTGGTAGAAGTTCCCATCCTCAACTACACATTAATCTCCCGGTTTTGCCGCCGGCTCTACTCCCTTAGGACGCAGCGAGGCAACTTCATTAGGACAGATTCACTGAGGAATCCAAGTTCCTACAGTAAGTTTCCTCTCCAACTTCTCCCAACATCACCGGTTAGGAGACTTTCATCTCTGTCCACAATATCTAAATTATGTAAACGGGGCCAATATAATATTTACACGCATACACTCTCAAAACAGTAATAATATTTGAATAAACATGATAGATTTTACGATACTCTAGTCACTGAAGTTTGTTTGTTTACATCATGTAATACTTAATTACATTAAATTATTTCATATACAGTTGAATACTCAATTGCATTACATTTATGTATATTCATCAATACATATGAAGTAATAATGGTTGTGGAACATAAATTTGAAATGCAATTAAACGAAAATTGGTCCAGAAGTCACAACAAATTATTATTTTTTTTGAAAATATATAAACCATTTCTGTTAAATATTAAAGAATGTCACACTTAAAAGTAATGAGCAGAAGAAATGAATGAATAAATTTATACCCTTTATAAAAAAAAAAATCAATTCGAGGATAAACTAAGTCGTTGTAAGCCATTAAAATGAACGCTAAAATGAATATTATCTGTGCGTTTGCTTCATTATACCATTAAAGGTATCGACAATCAATAAAATAAAACATAATAACACAAATGTACTAAAAAATAGTAGAAGAATTCCTTATCGTAATTATCAATACATTTTTACATTAACTACATTATTTATTAATATTAATAGTATTTGCAAGGGTAATTATAAGTTTTAGGGAATAACTGGAAAAATAATTGATAACATTTAACAGAGAGATGTCGAGAGGTCAAACCATGTAGAACGTAGGATGTAAACTTGAGTGTTCCTAATTAAGCTAACGATGTAACAGGTGAAAACCATTCACACCATCACAACATTCCAACATTCCGCTGAATTTATCAATGTATTAATGATCCAGTGGAATTACTCATGCCCCTGTTTATACGTGAACACATATTTAGGTTTAATAGAAACATTAGTGTGATTATATTTCTAGATGTAATTGTAACATGATATAATAAATGGTATTTTATAAATTCATATTTAGCGAAATATGAAGAATTATATATGACATAAAATCAAGTATAGCAAAACTGCAAGATCGCTAAAAACTTTGTGTATCCTAATATACATTATCTATATTTCTATATAATCATTTTTAAATCGATATTTCGATATATACATAAAACCTACACCACTACAGTCCATGAGGGGGCTTGTGTTCAGTACATGATAGAGACTGTACTACTTCTTGAAAAGTAGTTGTGTTAGGAGGCAATTTATTCGAAATCACGCTCTATCGTAAGGTTTTACCAAAATTGAGTGTACTGCATTATTTAGCTGTTAACATTTTTAATCATTTATTTTCGACAGCTGAATTCGGAAGCAGGAATCTTCGGCAATTCACAGACTAACTGAACTACCCTGCTCCATATATTTCAAATTGACTTTAAACCATATTTTTTCAAAATCAGATAATAATATTTCAAAACCTTATTTCAAACAGTTGATAACTATTCCTGCAAGGAGCAATGATTAAATTTGATTTTATACCTGTTTACTTATGTTTAGATGTTTTTTATGATGAAATATAACATTCTGCATGAATTAAGGACGATAGTGGTAATCTTAATGAGTTCGCCAATACGATATATAAAGAAAACAATAATGGAGAGTTATAATTTTCTCCGAAATGAAGATAAAGATATCAATTAATTTAAATCCTTCAGTAAAATAAGATGGTAAATTTAAATAGGCTTAAATGTGAACATCCAGTTTGTGTTGAGTTGTTTAAAGAATACACGTTGTCTCGAAACAAAGCTGGCATAAGTAACATGATTTTCAATAAACGCATGCAAGGGTAGACGTAGCACTGTGGACTCCTTTTAGTAGGATAATCGACATGCATCTGAGATAAGATGCTGATCAAAAAATATATTTAATTTATTTTGTTATTGAATGGGAGCTGGGTAACCAGAAGAACATTGAGTTGGTATGCTGAACAGCTGGTTTAAAATCCAGCCTTGACAGATAAATTACTGAACCTGCTAACACCTATATATGGACCCTGTGGGATCTAAAAACCCCCTAGAAGTCACTCAGTCTCTGTAAAGTAGATAACCTTAATTATGGGAAACCTAGTGGTTGATTGTAATCTCGGACCAATGACCTCACAACACAAAAACCATATGAAAACATTTTTTTTTTAAACTGTTTTCTTTGAACTGTGTGTGGCCTCTTGTTAATTGCGAATAATTAACTATCATAAACATTTTATAGACCCACCTTTTATTTAATACCTTTTTCCCGTTGATTACAAAATATTTGTTACTAATAAAACATGATATTTTCGAGTCTTTTTGTCTTTTCTAGATGCAAATATCACATACGTATTTTTTAGAAATAATAGTCAGCTAAGTACTTATATTTCACTATATTTGATAAACTTTATTCCTAAAAGAGACCATGAAAGAGATATTTTTATTTTAAACTTAAAAAAATATAATCTATAGGTTATATTTTTTGTTCTATTTATAATCTATAAATTCTATAGTTTATATATTTTAAGGATATCGTTTTATAATTGAATGATTTAAAAAAAAAATCTTGTACTAAGTTTTTTAATCTTGCTTCTGATTTTTATTTTTTGTATGTGAAAGAACGTGAATTACTGAGTTTAATCTTCCGAAAATGAATGAAATGGAGCGTTATCTGGAGAAATATAACCTTGTATCAGTTACCTTTGAAAAATATTTTTTATTGATAGAAAAACTGTTTTAAAAGAATTAATCTAAAGGATAACGAAACAAATAGGAAGAAAAAATCGACCCAGGTTTAGTTAAATTATACTGTTAATAAGATGTATTGTTGATCATTTTTTTATTATTTTATGATATTATATAACTTCTTCGAAAAACCCAAAAAAACTGTTCTATAAACGTCTCATGAAGAGTATTGAGTTCAATACATGGTAGAGAAAACTATACTGCTTCTAAGACACCCCACACACAGTGGCGATTTGTCCGAGATCACACTGAAATAACTTATTGTATGTATAAAAAAAAATGATAAATACTTACAAAATACACAATAAACTACATTGAAAGACGTTGAAAGAGAATTTTAATATCTCACTTGTACCACGTATTGTAAAAGCATATATGATAGTATAATTCCTACTATTATTTTTCATACGCAAAATCGTTCTTTCAAATGGCTCCTTCAAAAGAACAACATATCAAAAAAATTGGGAAGTTTTCGATAGCGAACGTATTAGTTGAAGTTTTTTAACTCCGCTAAGACATATGTAAATATTTCATTTCCAACATGATTTTTTTTTAATAAAGTCATATCCTTAATCATGATGAAAACTCATGAAGTTTTATTGGAATAATTAGATATGCTAAAATAAAAAAAGTTTGAATCTTTAAAAAAAATTAATGGTTAATTAAGGAACTTCTATACCACAGGAATGCTTTGCTTTACCAATACCCAAATTATATTTTTTTTAATTCACATGGAACTATCAAATGTTTCTATAGAAGAAATAGGTTTTTTGAGTTATGGATTAGTTCTTTTGAAGGAGCGATATAAATTTTTATTAAGAAACAATGATGTATATATATTTCACTGGCGTAAGCACCATTTTCCTTTCTAATATTAAAGTTACTTCGGTTTGGTTATTGAGCATCGATGGGGCTATCAGACAACCACGACCGCCCCTTTAGGATGATGACGCTCATGGCCTTATGTATAGCGCTGAGGACAAACCATTAGGTTGGAGGGTCTTCAGGTAGCCCGCCCATTTTCCCTAATCCTGGTATTGGCCAAGGGTCCCAATTTTGGTATTCAACCCCCTCCCCATCTTTTGATATTTATATACCTTCCAGGGATCACACAGTCACGCCCCAACGGACGCATTCATTCTATAAATGTTCTCCGTCTATAAGTAGCTACCTGGACCGTATCCTACTTTATATCTGGACCCTTTGTCGACGCCACTGTTTAAGGAAGTGAGATTGATCTGAATAGGAAAACATAATACGAATGTCCCATTCCATTTTTTACGAAAAATATCTAATGACTGAATAACTCTTACGTTCAAATCAATTTAAAATGCAGATGATTGATGACTAAACAACTCTTAAACTTGATAAGGCTCCCCATCAAGCGTACGCGATGAAGTAACATGAGGAGGAGCAAATGCCTTTCCAAAGTAAGTGCCTAATCGTCTGGTTATAAGGAACTTCTTTTTTAGAAGCATGCAATGTAAATATTGATGAAGAAAAAAGTACCGCTACAATCCTTGAAGGATCTTTGGTTCAGTACATGGTAGATCCTCCAATGTTTCAAGGAAAACAGTTGCTAAGGGAAGTGATTTTTCCGTGATCACGCTTTATCGCTAAGGGATTTTCTCCAATTACGGGCAATTCAAGAGGCCGGGTGAATCCCAGGAGGCTCTATATACCCCTCAAGAATCATCTTCGTTTTTTGACAGTATGAAATAGAGATTATATATCACAAACAAGCCACTGTAGTTTGTGGAGTATAAAGAGTTCACAACGTACCAATCTCAACCTGCTGATAATTTTGTAACTTCCATCTTCTGCTGTTTATGCTGAGAGATTTTCTCTCACCTTTATTTTAATTTTAGATTCCGTTCATTTGGGAACCCTTTATTTTGTACGGTTTTCTTCGACACCAAATTCTATTATATAAGCAACATAAATATAAAATCCATCTCAACGGTTGCTCAAAGTTCTTTAACGTTTTTGTGCAATTTGAGTGAGTGTAACTGTTTTCACTCTGTCTGTCGAAAAGGACGATTTATTTATTCATGGAAATATTTTAGATTTTCTCTATCTGAAATAATCTGTAAACAGTAAAGGATAGATCATGTGGGATCTGGTGACGCTCTGGGGATTATCCAGAAAGTGGGAATCCTTAATTAGAGCGAGATCTCGGACGAATCAACTTCGTGCACAACCAAGGTCTTAGAAAAAGTACAGTCTCTATCATATAGTGAACCAAAGACCCTTGACGGGGCATAGTGTTTTTTTTGTCATTATTTGGAATTTCCCATAATGAAAAAATGTACCTTGAAAAAAACACATATCTGGACAATTTGTTTCATCACTATATATGGAAAATACCAGATTTGAAAATCACAGTTAATTTTTTAAAATTTATTTTCCCTAATATATTATATCAATATTACGTTCTGCTTTCATTAAAATTTTATTTAAAATATTCGGAGATTAACAATCTAAAATTCCTTTCTAAATTGACCAAATGGAGTGTTTTAATTGATATGCTTAAGTTAGATATTGCTATATTATGAAATAAAAAAATGTTACGTGTTACTTAAATGAAATCCAATAGGATACAAAATAAAGTTGGAAGTGAGTGAAGAAATAAATTGTTCTAGGCTGGAGAGGATATCTGAAGTAAGAACTCTTCTAATAAATCTCGGTCAAGTTGCCAAATCAATGGGGGGTGGGTAAGAGAGGGGGTCCACTCTGGCCTTAACCGCTGTCGTGCTTCCACCCTTTTCTTTTTTCCTTCCTTCTACTCCTTTAGCGGATCACGCAATGTACTCAAATATCTTTATCAAGCCTCCCAATTTTCTTCAACTATGATTGTATCATTCAGATATATTTCTATGTGAATTTATTTGGAGAAATTTACTTTGTCGTCAATAAACTCCTTATTGAATTTGTTTATTTGATTAGTATTTTTGAATTTATTTCTTTATTTGCTGAAAATAGTGTAATCTGATTGCGAGGGAGCGGAGTGGCGAAGTTGTAGAAAGCTGAGTTGCCGTGCGGAAGGTCTTGGTTCAAATCCAGCAGTGGCAGATTTTATTAACAGTTCTTATAAATCACATGGACGTAAATCAATCCTTTGGCAGTAATAAATTACAAACCACCTCTCTGCACAACCGTTGTCCAAGAAACAATACAGTCTCCACCGTGTAGTACAGGTTTTTTAAATAACTTAATTAAACCCAATTAGTATGTCACTGAAAGATTGTAAATACTAAAATAAAATATAAACAATTCATACTTGTCTTGCCTATCTACATTCATTTATTTTTACATTTTGAAGAATATTATTGATACATTAATCTTTATTTTACAACAGTATAATTGAATTAGAATAATATGACGCTGGAAAAGATATGTAATGTAATGTGACACCGGAAAACATATATATATATTCTTCAAACTGTAAAAATAAATGAAAGTAGATAGGCAAGACAAGTATGAATTGTATTAATATTATTATTAAGATAATATCAGTATTGAGGAATATTATTGATACATTAATCTTTATTTTACAACAGTATAATTGAATCAGAATAATGTGACACTGGAAAACATTCGAACTTCTAAAAGGTGAAAGCAAATAGTTTATTTGTCAATTTTAAATATTAAAAAAAAATATATACGTTATATATATATATATGTTTTCCAGTGTCACATTACATTACATATGTTTTCCAGTGTCACATTATTCTAATTAAATTATACTGTTGTAAAATAAAGATTATTGTATCAATAATATTCTTCAAAATGTAAAAATAAATGAAAGCGGATAGGCGAGACAAGTATGAATTGTTTATATTTTATTTTATTATTTACAATCTTTCAGTGACATAATAATTGGGAGTATTAAGTTATTTAGAAAACCTGTACTACTACACGGTAGAGACTGTATTGTTTCTTGGACAACGGTTGTGCAGAGAGGTGATCTGTAATTTATTACTGCCAATGAAATGACCCCAAAATATCAATTGAGGAGATTATGGAATGAAACTGTTGGAGTCATATTAAATTGAAGTGAAGACAAAGTAGGGATTAAATTAACCACTAAACCATACAGAATTGAAATAGGCATAAGTAAATAACCACTAGATTCACTAATCTTGATTTAAATTATAATTTAAAAATATATTTCAATAATATCCTTGTATTATAGCTCTTTCAGCTGATTACTGTAACACCCAAGGGGCAACCTGAACCATGAAGTCCTTCCAATCGTGCGGTATAGTAGAGTCTTGGCCCCGTGTTCGTGTGCGAATTGCAGCCCTAGCTAAAAAATAAATTTTAACTTAACAACCACAATAATCTATTACCTGTAACTAACATTAATCTTGAATCTCAATTTATTTGTATCAAATGCATCTAAGAGATACCTAAACTCTTCCTTTCAGCCCAATTGAAATGTAATCTACATTTGGGAAATATAAAGTTGTAATTTGTATATGCCCGTTTTTATTATCTTTCTTCTATAAATTAAGTAAACAAATATAAAAAAGTTCATTGTGCTAAAGACCATTTGAACAATTACGTATTGTTATTTCTTACTTTTTAAATTTATTTTTTGAATGAGGTATAATGCAATATATTTATTAATATCTCAATCAACTACTGATAATTTATATTTCGTACTATATAGTACTGCCCTCTGTTATTATTGAATTATCTTATTATGTGTAATTGTGATTTATCTGAGATCTACGTAATAAAGCGATACTTGTTAGTAGGTTATTTATAAGAAATTATTTTAGAATTTTGTTGTACGTTGATGTTTATGATTTCAGTTCACAAAAACTACATTTATTACATTGTTATATTCGCCAGGTATTAAAATAAAAAAAGAAAACTATAATACAGTATAAGCAATTGAACATTACCTTGTTTAGATGTCATCTGGAAATTGTTTTCAACGCCTGGAAAAAATCATAAAAATCAATTATTTTTAATTGTCAATCAAGTTATCTGGATTGTCCCAAACACACAGACACACAGAGGAAAATTTATAATTCTCATTACAAAAGGAACACATATCCTTTTGTAATGAGAATTATAAATTTTCCTCGTAATAGCTGATGTAGGTTATATCCGATACTAGTTATAAAAGATATAAATTTGAGTATAGAAGCAAATTTTAATAACCTTTAAGTAACGAATGTGAAAATAAACATTAATTTGAATGGGAGAAAAGGGTTTGCTGAGTCAATTTTAATCTTCTTTTTTTTCTATATATTAGAGAGACATCTTATATGTTTTCAAATAAAAGATATTTACAAATAATTTTTAATTATTATAAAAGTGGCCTAATTCTGAATGGACGTGCTTTTAAAATCGTGCGAATCACTCTCGTTTTGAGTTCACAACTTTTGTTATGAAACTCAGAAACAGAAAATAACCTTGTGTTATAGAATTATTATATTAAATGTGCCACAATATGTGGCACAACCGCACACGTTGCGGTTCAACTTAATCTAAAAATAAGGTAAAAGAAAGATTCAGCATAGCTTTTAATTTATTGCGCTTTCGAGAGCAGGATGGATGGCATCCTGTTACACCATGGTTGGAGTATCGCGATGAAGATTTGTAACACTAAGATATATCAGATATTGGCAATGATATTAAATAACAAGCAATGGGCCTCAGATAGCGGCCGCAAACAGAGGCGGACACATACAGCCGTACGTGCTTTGGCCAGTAAGGCCCTGTTTATATTCCAGGTTGATTTTAATCCATAGACAGTCCACTGGAGGCGTGTAATCCACAAAATCCCGAAGCTTCACTTGGAGCACGAACCATCGCTTTTCCTAAGGGATTTCCCCGCTTGTGCCGCTATTATTTTTTCCCCTTATTTTCAAAGGAAAATTCTGAAAAAAACAACAAAACTTTTGGGAGGATTTTCGTTGGTTCTCCATCGTCCGCTGAAATATTTGTCTGCTATTGATCTGACCCCTCGGTATGTTTTTTCATTTAATAATTCCTAACTGTTACATTGAATTGAAAGGAGTTTCATATTTTATATATAATTAGCAACTTATTGAATTGAAATACTTAAAAAACTAGAGGAGTTTCAAAAGCTGGTAACACAAATGTAAAATAATCCAGATTAGAATATTTATCTTTGTTCAATAATTAATATTGCTATTTCATGTTCAAGGCTATTAAAATAGTAGAGGATTATTACCTTAAATTT
Source organism: Troilus luridus (assembly GCA_964056705.1). Taxonomy (NCBI): domain Eukaryota; kingdom Metazoa; phylum Arthropoda; class Insecta; order Hemiptera; family Pentatomidae; genus Troilus; species Troilus luridus. Next base: position 111,417,055 of record OZ057413.1, on the reverse strand, counting down.
ATTACCTTTATGATATTTTTTTTTTACAAATAGAAATATACTAAAAATAATTATATAAATTTTATTGTTGAGCAAATGAAAACAAATGTATGAAGTGTAAACAATGCCGCATATTAGGCCTTTGATTGGTACTTTATAAATTTATGGAAACTACTTTCTTTTAAAAAGATAAAACTTGAACTAAAATTTATCTGATTGTTAATGTTTATAAAAAAATAAATTATATATTAAAATTTTATTTTATTAATTGTTATAATTTTTAAATATTTTTATTTTGAAGTGAAAAGATATGATATCCCGGCCTGGACAAATCTTTTCTCTTAAAAAAATAAATTAAAAAAAATATATATAGATATACATATATGTTTATATTAAAATGTAGAGGTATTGGAATGATGATATACACATGTGATTATAAACAGAGTAAATAAATGTTAAGATATAATAAGTACTGGGACCGCTGTTGTACATAACATATACACACGACATTCCACTAAGTACTGACATACTGACCGCAACCTACGCTGACGACACTGCCATAATCACCAAACATTAAGACGCGACGCAAGCCCCACTAAACTTACAACATAACTTACAAAAGTTGAATGAGTGGTGCCAACTATGGAAAATAAGACTGAACCACGAAAAGTCACAACACATCACTTTTACTCTTAGACGTGAAACATGCCCTCCCATTTACCTTAACAAATCATCTATCCCGCAGACAGATAAAGTACAATACCTTGGACTAACGTTTGATAGGAGAATGACATGGGGTCCTCACGTTAAGATGAAACGCCAATCACTGAACCATAAGCTCAATTTAATGTACTTACTATTCAGGAAAGCCTCCAAATTAGATATAAGACAGAAACTAAACACGTACACTTACCTACTAAAACCAGTTTGGACATATGCATTACAAATTTACGGGATCTCTAAACAGACTCACAGAAAACGACTGCAGACTTTTCAATCAAAAGTACTAAGACTTATCACCAAAGCACCATGGTACGTCAATAACAAAACTCTGTATACTGACTTAAAATACCAACGGTTGACGAACACATACGAACATACTACAAACGCTTTCAAGAAAAACTACACGGACATCCAAACCCGTTAATAGAACGAATGGCCACGACTCTCATGCCTGAAAACACTAGGAGGAGATTAAAAAGGACGTGGATGAGGGATTTGTTATCATAGGAAATCGAATCAAGCCAAGGGAGAGCTACCGCTGGGTACTGTTCTTCTTCATGCCTCTCATGTCATTGTATCATGTTTTTTTTTTTTTATTTGTTTTTTTTTATAGTCAGACTATCTGCTGATTGTCACTGTTTTGACAGGTGTAGATAAAATTATAAAGAGACAAAAAAAAAAGATATAATAAGAATAGTGAAAATATTTACTTAAGAAACTTTATGAGGCCATTTGCCATATATTGTTAGTTAAGTTATCAACAGAAAATTCCAAATAAGAAACCGTTGGTTTTCTTAACTGTGTGCATTTGGATCGTGGATGTTCTTTGAACTTTATTTCTACCCTTCTTCCCTTTTACGCTGAATTCCTGAACTGCATGCTGATGATTTCTGAAAAGGGGAAATATGGACATCCTTTTTTATCCGCTGTTATTTTTTAAATTTATGAAAACGACATGCTTATCTCTCATTTTGAACTTTAGGTCTTTAAAAAACTACTTTACCATGACAATCAATGAAGGGAAATAATTTAAATAAATGGACTTTATTGTTTTAAAGTCAAAATTAATGAAAGGAGATGAATTAGCTTAATTATATAACGGCTGGGTGAATCCAGGAAGAGACTCCTGATCATAATAGATCGATCCACGGTTGACAGATAAAATAGTTCAGCTGATGTATCCTATTTCAACCCTGAGACCTAAACCTGAGTAATAAATGTTCTTCACTCCTTCATGTAAAGAAATATGAAAGTAAAAAAAATAATTTTAAACCAATTTCTATTTTACCTATGTCACTATGTGTTTGCCAGGTATTTGGCTTTGTTATTCGATAAAACCTATTTACTTGTTTAGGATCAAACATACTGGCGCATACTGTTCTTTTTGAGGATTACAATTGATTAGTGTCTATGTTTAGCATTAATGGATATGGACTACTTGTTGTAAATATCTTTGGCGAGGTGAAAAAATGCTTTTATCTTGTTAACATCTGATTCAATATTTTTCTTTTTTAATATATTTATTATTTAACCTAAATATTTCTTGTATTTTTTTTATTTACTTCAGTCTTTTTTATTGCATTTTATTTACTAATTAGTATTAAAATATATTTTACTATGTCGCCTAGATAGGACGAGATTAATTCCCGAAAGAGCCCGAGAGCATAAAGAGCATGGATTAAGGATAGGATAGGAAGAGAGGAGAGAAGAAAGTCCCCCGAAGGCTCTATCTAAACTGCTGGCTCACCCTCCTTATCTTATAGCCCTCCCTGAGCAGAACGCTGGGGAAAAAGGGCCAACTCCCAGCCCCTATCCTCGCAAGGACTGTCTCTAATGCCCTGTCATTAAAATACTATAAAAATGATTGAAACATTAATCTGTAGATAGGAGGGGTCGTAAATGTTATATATACTACGGTGTTTTTCATTGGCTAAAATGGTTTAAAGAAGAGATCAACTTAGTCGATCAACATACATTGTATCCTCGTGAGAACATGAACATTTCAATATACAGCATTGTGAAAATGCTAGAATAATATCGGCTTACGGGCATACAAATATTCAAATCTAATAAAATTGATGTAAAAAAAAAATTAAATTTGTTTTGACCATTAGAAAATTCTCTACACGACAGTGGTCCAACTATGAAAAAAAAATCGTCGGTGTAACCATACTTTCTGAGACTACCAGACGTCCCATAGACCTCTGATGATTCATTCTTAAGATCGGTCAGAATTAAATTATGATTTGGCGCAAAAATACCAAATAAACCGGGTTAACAAAAGTTAATATACATAATTACATTGTGGATTGTACTATATTTTGTACTGAACTATTCTACATAAAATGTATACAATGTTTAAACATATGGTCGTGGTTAACAATTATTTATAGATATCCATTAAACTATATAAACGAATTTAATTCTTATATGACCCCGCAGATTAACATATCAGATACTAAGACTAAACGGTTTTCTTGAGAATGCAAATAGGGTATTAAGCTCCCAAAAATTTGGTAAACATCGAATTTTTCTTTCTGTGAAAAAACAAGGCTACTGGTTTATTTGCGGTTATCAAATTTAAATGATTCTTTTTGGAATGAAGTTTAAAAATAGCGGGAATAGAGTATCCATCGTGCTTCCTTTAAAATAGTTTAAGCAGCATTAAGACAATTCAGCAGAATGACTATTTCACATAGTGCATCTTCTACCGTTCAGCAGGCTCAAATGATTTCAGAAATAATAGAATAAATATTTATAGTTAGTAATCATATAATTAATTAATTGTTGTAGGAAGTATTTATAAGCATATTGTAAATTATGTAAATACGTCACCTTTTATTTTTGATATTCAAACAAAAGAATGAGAGCTAAAGAATGACAAGTACTTGAGTAAACTATTGGCATAATTTTAGTTCATTTGGAAGATCAAGTTGTGCATGGAAAAATTATTAAGGGCTGCTATAGTAAATCGTATTTTTATATAAAATAAATTAATTAGGTTGATGAACTAGGTTCCAACATAAGTATTTATTAAGATACGGGAGTTTAGATTGCAGTATGTGATCATAGCCAGAGGTGGTATTTCTCCTGTGGACTGAAATTAAATAAAAATAGTTATGTAAAAAGATATGCTAGTTTCATGCGCGCCGATATAACGTTTTTGTTTTATTAATCAGTTTGATTTTAAACGTTATTTTTTCAATTTAAAAAAACCTAGTGGCAAGTGAACAAATCAAATCGATTGATCTGAGCGTTAAGTTAAAATCTACACAACGAAAGTTAGCATAAACAGATACTCTTATGTACTTTCTCATTAGATTCTACCTTCCAAAATAAATCTGTGTACGTTAATGATGCCAGGTGGTGGAAAATTTGTAAATGGGAATGTGACAGGACGAAATACATAATTGCTCTCTGCACTACACATTGGGTTGGTTACCAAATGTTTATTTATACATAATCATTGACAAAAAATTATCAAATCATCAATCATCAAGGACTTAGTATGGACTCACACATACAAACTTTGAAAATATCCATCAACTCTTTGAAAATACAAAACAAAATTATGTTTTACTTTACCTTTTACCTTTTAGAATGAAATAGTTGTAAGCTTTCAAACCCTCATTATTCCTACATGTGAAACAGTTGATGGATGAATAGTGAGAATGAGGATTTCAGTATCATATGTTATTTCATATGATTATATATTTATATAATTATTATATTATACATATATTATATATGTAAACCGATCACCCTGGGTGGCCCATGTGAGGTAGCATTACTTTCGAAAGGGGACACTACGAGTTCCAAAAATAGATGGATGAGTTTTTAAGGGGCTTGGACGAAAATATGTGCCAGGTGTATATAAATGATCTCCTGGTCTTTAGCAAGACAGAGGCACCGCATGTAGAAGACCTCCGACAAGTTTTCAACCGGATTAGGCAGTTTGGGCTAAAACTTTCGAATGAGAAATCAATTCTGGGGCAAAGTCAGATTCATTTTCTGGGACATACAATATCGGCGGAAGAGGTGCACCCAGATGGTAAGAAAGTTGTAGTGATTGCCAAAATGGCAGTTCCTAGCGATGTAAAGGGATCAGAAGGTTGCTAGGGACCCTTAATTATAAACGCCGCTTTGTTCCGGTGATGGCTGTAAACCTTGTGCCACTGAACGAATTTTCGAGAAAGGGGCATACGATTCCGGTTACACCAGAAAAAGAGACGAACGTCAGGAAGTGCATGATGGAGCTACAGACTCAACCGGTCCTAGCATTCCCCAATTTTATCATACCATTCTCTATCACTACGGATGCCAGTAAATATGCATTGGGGGCTGTATTATCTCAGGAGGGTAAGAGGGGAGAATGACCCATAGCATACGTCAGTAGGAGGCTCACAGACGCGGAGAACAGGTATAGCGCTCTCGCGCTCGATTAGATATCGTATGGGAGGTTCAACAGTTTCGGCCTTACGTGTTTGGGAAACAGTTCAAAGTTCACACAGATCACCGTTCTCTCTTGTGGGTAGGAAATTTAAAAGAGTCCTCGGCTAGAGTAACGCGTTGGAAGGAGATTCTGAGCCAGTACAATGTGGAGATAATATTCAAGGACCAGAAAAGGACAACGTTGTGATCAATTGGTTTTCCCGTGCTCTACATTTCAATGCGATCGAACCAATAGTAGGAGAACCTTTAGGAGATTTGGAGAGGTTCTTACGGGAATGGACTCCAGACGGAGAAGGAGAACGAGGGGCAGACCGTAGGGACAACGGAGACTCCCCTGACCATAACGGATCCGAGGACGAGAGACCAACTGAGATGGAGGAGTTAGACGAGTACTGACAAACCTCGGCAGATTATTTGGAAGACATGGACTACAGGGCAGTTTAAAATAGAATTATCCAAATAGGGGAAACAAAACATAGTCACAATATGGTCCCAACCTGGAGTCAAAGAGGAACAAATCTGCCGTGGGCTGAATGAAGCATCGAAAGTAGGGCAACCCACTACCTCTACGTCGTAGAGGTAGAGTACACGTTAGAGTATGTAGAGTAGGTAGAGTGTACGGTAACAGGACAGTCGGGGATAAAATCCGTAATTTGTAGAGAACAGGGAAAATCGGAATAGACCGATAGTTTCTCAGGTGGCGTCTCATGGTGGAAACGATTCGGGACCCAGAACAACAGAAGGAGGTGACGCTCGCTTATCATCAAGGAAAAACGAACCACCGAGGAATTAACGTAACAATGGCGGCGTTAAAACGAAGGTACTATTGGGTAGGCATGCGGAAAACGATAGAAGGGATAATGAGGGACTTTCACATTGCCATACCGCGAAGTACGATTGAAATACGCCTGGACATCCCAAAAGCAGAGGGGGCATCGAACGGCTTCACAATACTTTGGGAGAACATTTGAGGGTATTTCATGCGGACAAGGGATTGGAAGCAGATGCGGCGATGCCCCGAGGCACAGCGGCTTAAAACCACTCCATCCCCATGGCTACCGGTTTTTCTCCTTTCGAGACCCTTTTGGTCCACACGCACGACAGAGGGATGGGCGCGGTTCTGTCGTGAACGAGGACATGGTGGAGCGGCTGATCACCAACAGAATAGAGCTTGAAAGAATATGGAGGAAAGCCCACGGAAGGATAGTCGCAGTTCAGAGTCTGGGTGAGCCCAGGGAGCATAGGACTGTTCATTTCGAACAGCTCAAGGTTCCAGCTGAGGAAACCAGCTCATAAACGGGTACTTTACTTAACTTTTTTTTGTAATTTTTTTTATTTTTGAGTTTACGAGGGTATTCCTAAAATGGGAGGGGGGAGTTAAGTGGAGACTTATCATTTTATAGCCAATAATCGTTAACCGTTTCGTAAACACATGTTGATAGTTTTTTTATTTTTTATAAAGCATTATTATTGAAATAAAGTTAGTGTTAAAACAGCTTTCGTGAGTATCATTCTATGCCAATTTTATATTATTTTTTGGTGTTCTAACACGGACTAGCTGTTATTAAATAAAATAAATATTAATGGTTCATGGATTTTTTCTGGCGATCCAGATTTAATTTTGCAAGACTTTAGTAATTAAAAATTTCTGGCTGTCGGCATTGATGTTTGGCATCCGCTAACAAATCTGTTCGGACCCTCTCATCAAGTTAGGCGTAAAGTTAATCAAGGAAGTTCTAACTTTAGGTGATTGGAGGAGGGAATAATTCGGAAGAAAAATAGCAGTTCTTTTTCTTTGTTTATCGCGAATTAAAACGAGAAGGCTCCTCACTTTGACAAAAGAAATATTATTAATAATTTATCAGAATTTTTATAAATCTTAAATAAATATTTAAGATTTATTATAAAATATATGATACGCTATAGTTGAAACTTCATTTATATTAAATTAACTTAATAACTTTATTTATACAACTGTTAAACATTATTTCCTTCTCGTAATTATTTGTCGTTCTTAATGTACAAAATTATAATTATTATCATATCTTTAACACTTCTCCTTCAGCGGACTCAGCCCGATGTATCGCCTTAAAATACCGAAAGGTTACAGAAGGTTTTTATTTATATAGAAGCCATAGTTTTTACGACCTATTTGTAATTTGTAATATATATAATAAAGGAGGTTCTGGAAAAAAAAAATCTGTAACACAACAATTATATTGTGAATTTATTAATTAAAATAGAACGGTATAATAAAGTCTAAAATTAAAAAAAAGTTCAAACATTCTATCAAAAGAATGCTCATAATTTGCATTAATTCAATGAACTATCGAAGGACTAAATAAAAAATCTAAACTGTAAAGAGAAGATTCAGTTAGTGATCAGAAATAAAAACGAAGGCTATGGGGTCCATTACGTGGAACAGACTGTACTGTTTCTTTTCCAATGTATGTGATTTGGACGAAATCGTAAGAAGTATTGTGGATTTTACGAAGAATTTTGGATTATAAGGATTGGATACGGGAGGTATTCATTGGCTAAGAAGAATTCTGAAGCTCTACTCCTTAAGACCAAATAGGCCTTACAATAGTCATTTGTATGTGTCTTTTGGAACTAAATGGGAGTTTAGAGCATGTATATGGTGAAAGGTTTGAAGTAGTCTGAAACGGCGAATAGTTTCTAAGAAAAAAACAAAATTAAAATCTTAAAAGCAAATAGTTTCCATGCTGTTCCAGCTATGGAACAAATTTAGAATGGATTGAAGATCTGATTTTTACGCCTGAACCACAAGTAAAGTGGGTATTCCGGTTATTTATGAACATTTCGGTTTAGCGTGAAGAAGACCAGATCATCTCATTCATATATTTCATTTCATATGTATACGATTGTTTATGAGCAGTATATTAGGAGTTCAGGATCAAAACCGGATTCCTTCGATTGTCAAAAATTTACTTTATCACATTTAGTGATAGTTTAGTCAAGCTACCCAAAACCGAAAATTTGGGTTCAAAACCATGAGAAATAAGGCGACAAATTAGACAAAAGGTCATAGTTTCATATTAGAAAAAATTGCTTCATTGACAAGTCAAAGAAATTTTTTGATATTTTGGTATTTTCACTTTTAATCCTGAACACCTGATATTATAACTATTTACTTAGTGTATTACTGGTGCTCACAAAAAAAAATACCTGTACCACTACAACACATGAAGGGTCTTGGGTTTATTATATGGTAGAGTGGACAACTGTTGACCAGGGAGGTAATTAGTCCAAGATCACGCTCAACCACCAGAATTTCCTCCCTATCTTAGGTGGCTGCTTTATAGGAGCTGAGCAAGCCCTCTGAGTGCCCTAGATCTCATAGGATCAGTCAGCGGCTGCTAACAGATTAAATAAAAGTGCCATGCGGGATTTGAACCCAGGACCCTCGGTACGGCAACTCAGCGCTCTACCACTGAGCCTTTTGATCCTGAACGGCTTATATTATAATGATTCGAAAATACTTTAGTTGAATTCATTCAGCTGGTGCTCGTGGTATGTGTTAAATCCACTTCTCCGATAAAAAAAAGGCTGAATGATGTAAACAAAAAATATAATAAAATCATAAAGTTGAAGTAATACTTTTTTTCTTTTGAACCGAGATCAATAAAGAAAACCCCCTTACTTTCTACACACGTATAAAGAAAGCCGAGCCCTCGAGCAACCAACTTTTAAACTTCCCTTCATCCGACTAAAGATGGAAGAAGTTTCTGAATTAGCCATTATACGAAAAGAAAAGTCATCAATCACGGACTATAGTTGGCCTGATGAGGAGGAGGAAACTTGGGGGCCAGGAGGCTCCCAATTCTCACATCAAGTTGCTATCACGGCCAAGGAAATAACAAAAACCCAGCAAGAATATATTACGCTTCTCGCCAACTTGGACGCCTGTTGAGAATAAAAAATCCCAACCACCGATCGGGGTGCATAAGGCAGTTGCTCCACGACTCAGAGGTTTGCTTCATCTTGCTCAGTGGTTTTAACATACCGTGAAGGGATTCACAATCAAAAATAAACTATTTTAACCCTTAAAATGGTATAGACACCTATGTGTCCGGAAAAAGAACGGAGGACTATGAGCGCATATAAAAGTCTATTGAAAGTCACCAACAGGGAATGGGCGTTTGTCATTCTCGGGTTATCTCGTAATAATGCCATGAAATTATGATTAATAAATTACTTATAACTTTATTTGAGACAGAAATGCGTATAACTTTAGCTACGGAATTCAACAAAGATAGATTATGAATCAATCATATTAATAGAAAAAAAATAAAAGTGAGTCAACAGTAGATGAAGATTCTGTTGAAAATTCTAATGAACGTTGTAATGGTATAATGTTTCGCAATAAAGGGTAACGAGTAAAATATATATTTTATTTAGGTGGAAAATAGTTGATTGGGTAATTCTAAAAATGGATTGGAATGGTGAGGGGGTGCAGTCAATGAATATAAGAATAACCTACTTTATGTAATTATTGACTGGACCCCCTCACCATTTCAATCCATTATTATATATTTATTTTAGTTTTAACTTACGCATGAAAAGTAGTACCTTTGGCTCAAAAAAATTATTTGGAAGTTAAAGTATTTTTTTAAGGATTAGTTTCAGGGTTTTGGTGTGGACTAATACGTTTGAAACCTATCTGATACTCTCGGACTAAATTATTTCCTTCTTAACATAAGAACCAGATTTAAAAATAATAGCTATAATAACGGATATTATTCCACAATGGAGAAGAAGGACCAGTCGTTTTTTTAGAAGTTGTCAATCAATGCTCTGTTGCGGAATTGTGCGGGTTAAAAATATGCATATTTAGTAATTTCGAACATCATCATTTTTATGTAATACGGAAGCTCTTTTAATTGTATGTTTGTTCATTTAACGTCACTCTATGCTGCTATGGCTAATCGGACGATGCTACATTAGGAGCTCTAAATTTTGCCTACCCAGGTTTAATTAGGATAGGGATTTTTAACGAGTACCTGACATCGTACAGGCTCGGGACCCCCGTTTAACGTCCCTTCCGAAGGACGGCGTAACTAAGGATTTTTTATTCCCTTAAAAAAATCCTAGGGTCATCTGCCGGGCTACGAACCCGCGATCTTGGGCTTGGTAGTTTGTCACGCTAACCACTAGACCACAGGTGACCTTCAGCTCTTTTAATTTATTTTTAAAAACTAATCTACTAGTGAAACGATTAATATATCATTAATTATTTATTAAAAAACTTCTATGATTGATATGATAGTGATAATGAGGGATTATTCCTAGAATTTAAAAATTCCCTGAATTTTCCAAACACTTTCATATTTTTTTCCAAGATTACATCATTTTTCACTTAGCTCTGTGATTGTCATTTCTTCAGGAAAGTCAGAAACCTAAATATCTAAACTGACCTAATTTATAAAGAAAAAGCTTAAGCCATTCATAAAATAAATTGAAAGCCGAAGGCACTTCATTGCGAGTGAAGGTTAGATTAACCGAAGGGAAATATAATAGCTACAAAGTCCAACTACCAAAGACGTTTTAATTTCAAAAATGGGGTGAAGTTTCGAATTCGAATCTTATTTAAAGTTAAAAAAAAGAAAATAAGAGAATTAATAAAAACAAAACTTTAGCGTCACTGTTAATTAGTTTCGGTTTTATCACACTACGAGTCCATCAACACATTTTACATATTTTATTTGAGGCGTTCAGGATTAAAATCGGATAAGTCAAAATTCAAAACTTAACTTCTTCACATTTTAGCTCATTAACCCCAACAACGTTTCATGCTCTGGAAACTTCAGATTCAAAACCGTACTAAAACCAATAGAAATTAGAAGGTAATATGTTGTGTTATACGGAATCGCTTGACTAAACTAGCGAAAAATGTGAAAAAGTAAGATTTTGAAATTTTTAAGTTAACCACTTTTGATCTCGAACGCATCATCTTATCTGATTTCAATTATAATAGATAATTAATCTCAGATTAAAAAAACGGAAAGTCTCAGTCCGAAGTTCGCCAGTTAACGGAGGCTCTTGTGTAATGACTGACAGAAACAGCCAACACTTAGCAACGCTCCGAACTATGGTTTTGCACTTGGGATCGCAAACAACCAAACTACGGAATCAAGTCCTCACTATAAGAGAGTTCCATCTTTTGAATAAAAAAATTACCTTTAACTACAAAGCTTTTGCGTATCGGTGGAAGTTGGTGACGAGTTCATATCATTACATCTTCGGGAATGAATTGTTCGCCTGGGAAGAAGCTAGAGCTGGCTCAGGGAAAAACTCACGACAGAAAGTGAAGATCGTAGATATTTGTTTAAATAATCTAATTATATGTTAAGGTGTTGCGAAAATGGCTGAATATCTTTATAAGGTAAGGGAATTTTGATACTTCTTACCTTAAAGATTGGGATTTCGAATCAAACCTCTCTATCTATCAAGCCTACTTATATCAAATGAAATTCCGACGTAATTAATTATGATAGAGCACGTACGTTGTGTGGTGTTTCAGGAAAATGCTCCCTCTTGTTCTCAGGAGTAGATTATTCTTCAGGAGTAAAGGATCCGTTATTTTATTAAGAACCCCTCGGCCCCACCTCTTCAGAACAAATGGTAACAAGATAGCTTTGTAGCCTTTATTCAATTTAAATTGAAGATCCAATGTCTGGAGCCTGTATTCCTTTATACAACCTAACTCCTTTAGCTCTTTACCTTACTTTATATTTATTTTAAGAAGTTTGTAATATCTACAAAAAAAATTTAAAAGAGGTTAAAATTAGTGCTAAGATGTCTTATCTATGTACAATGACAGTTTCTTTGGCTTATTAATTATTTCTTGCCATGATGTTATGTTCAGATTTCATATAATAATTATAATCTGAGCAACTCAGATCTCTACACATTGACAAATTCCCGTTAACTAAATATAAATCTAACTTAAAATAAAGCAATCAAATCTTAAGGCAGTCTTACCCACATTAGCCATTTACAAACGGCCCACTTATAAATGCAAAATGCTGGAGTAGTGAAAATGTTTAACCGTTGTTTAAATAATATATATCAAATGTTTTCTGCCAAAAGTTAATATATTCACCACAAATCCTCATGTGCGCTCATCCAGTCTCTAAGCAGTGCGTACCCGTCATCAGGGAAGAAACTGGTCACTGAATGTGATCTCAGATAAATCACTCTTCTCCACAACATTTGGCTTATAAAACAAACTATATCATGTACTGAGCCTAATGCCCATCATCATATGTTGAATTTGGAACAGTTTTTGCTATGGCTAATCGGACGATGCTACATTGCGAGCACTGAATTTTGCCTATACAGGTTTAATTAGGACAGGGACTTTTTACGAGTACCTGACATCGTACAGGCTCGGGCCACCCGTTTAACATCCCTTCCGAAGGACGGCCTAACTAAGGATTTTTTACTCCCTTTAAACAATCCTAGGGCCACCTGCCGGGCTACGAGCCCGCGATCCTGGGCTGAGTAGTTTGTTACGCTAACCACTAGACCAGAGGTCGCCCCAGTTTTTGTTTTAATTTTTATTTATTTTTAATGAATGTTAATTTGTTAAAAATTCCAATGTACTGTCTCTTTTTTTCAATTTAATTTACAGTGAATATAACTGGATTGTACTATATAAAATAAAAATAAAATTAGTATTTAATAAGAATACAATTGGGTACCCCATGTCTACCTCATTATACCTCTTTAGATGGAATAGAACTTGGAAACGTCTGTTTTAGTTCCTCAAGTAAAAACATATTTATAGGTCCTAAAAAATTAATATTAAGTAAGAAAAAGTTAAGGTAGAATTCACCACAAGCCCTTAACAAACTACAATAAATATAGACTATAAATAAATCAAATGTACGAATTATCAGTTGCATTGAACAGCGATAATCTACTTCCGAGAGGATTATTTTCTTCTTTGTCGTAGAAACTGTTAAATCTTAGCAGGCGGATCTGAATGCAATTTCGGAATTCAGAATTGTAATGGCCTACCATGGAGATCTCTAATTTCAGATAGAGGCAATCTGTCTTTCCCCTGTCCCGTAGTTCTGTTGGCTATCTCGCTATCTGTCCAACTTTGCACAAACATCTTCACAATTATATAACGCTAAGGAGAAACTCTCTAGCACCTATTTCTTACTCTTGCTGTTAGGAACTTATTGGACGTCCTGATATTATACAATGAATAAACTATAAAAATCCCTATAAAATATAAATTAATGAATTGATAATTATTTAAATTTAATATTCTACATTTTTATTTTTTTAAATAATATATAAATTTTCTTTTTCGGGCCTAGTTTAAAGATATTAATACAGAAAAAACCTGTTCCACTACAACTCAGGTAGACTGTTGGTTTCAGTATATGGTAGAGACTTCACTGTTCCTAAGCCAACGGTTGTGCAGAACGGTGATTTGGCAGTGAAAACACTCAAGCCTTTTTGTTTTTCTCAATAGATATAGAGAGTGGGTGTGCGTACATGAGGAACTGTATTGGAAATTTTAACTTATGGTAGTAATATTACCATAGTTTTTCTCATTCCTGATTAATTGTTATTTCCAATGTACAGTATAATATAATTATTCTTATGTCTAAATTTAAAAAAATTACAGAATATTGGTGATGAACTCTTGGACATTCGGTGGACTATCAAATTCTTTTTAAAAAATCCTAAAATACAATATCGAGAAGAAAACATATCGTTTCTACCTGTCATTAAAGCTTTTGTAAAATAATGATAAATTATTATTAATTATAAATAAAAAATTTAAATTATTTAGTACATGGTACAATATTGCACTGTTTCTAAGGCAACGAATGAGATTTGGTTTAACATACTCAAAATCCAGGTTTTACCCAATTAAGAGCACTAGCTTTATAGAGGCTGGCTTAGCCCCAAGAGAGTTTGCCGATCCTACTGTGTACATCCATGGCTGTTAACATAATGAATAATCAATTTGGCACAATGGATTGCGTTCAAAATTCTAACAGCAACCCTGAGCTCTACTCAGGGAGATATCCATGTCCCCATATCAATACCGAAACTGTATTTAAAACTAATAGGCTGAATAGTGGTAGCAGTTCCGCTGGTTGACGCCTCGAATTAAGTCACAGTAAGTTTTAACTTTCATTCTTTTCCTTTTTAATATTCTCGAAAATAAAAATAAGCGTGCATTTTAGTACGAAAAAAGACTGTAACTATGGAAAATGTTTATGTTTAGGTAATAATTTCATCGAAAAATGAACAAATATTTCGAAGGTTATTAGAAATACAGTACAAAATATTGTTTAGGTTATTTCGATTATGAAATAACTTAAACAGTATGTGTGAGTCATAAATAGTTATTATATGCATTTAGTAATTCATAATTTTTGGGTGATTATTCCATAGTCAAACGTTTTAATTTTTCATTCGTTTCCCTTATAATAGCTTTCAACGGCACAAGTTATCATGAGCTTTAGTATGAAAAAGAGAAAGTAATTATGGGAAATGTGTATAATACTTATATTATACATAAGAATTCAAGTTTCAACAAACATTATCTTTGAATATTTGTATTTGAAAAAAAGATATGTCCAGGACCGGCACTCGAACCCGGGTCGCCCAGGTCAATAGCCTGGAGTTCTGCCAATTGAGCTATCCTGGTTCGCCTCTCGGTCATAGACATATCTTTCTTATCACTGATCACATGTCTCCGCGTTCTCGCAATTTGCGATGTATACGAGGGGAAGAATGTTCTTTGAACATTATTTTAATTTGGATCTGTTGACTTAGTTCATATATATTATTATAATTTATTTTATTTTATTTGTGATTGATTGTATTAATTTTTAAATATTTTTGTTTGAAAATAAAATATTGTCAGGACCGGGACTCGAACTACTCCAATTGAGCTGTCCTTGTCCTGGTCCTAGACAAATCTTTTCTTTTTAAATAAAAATATTTAAAAATTAATACAATCAATAACAAATGAAATAAAATAAACTATAATATATCATCTATACTTTAAAATCTTAGTTAAAACTTCCATTTCTTTATGAAATGACTACCGAAATCAACTCATTACCCAAAATTACATTCTCTTCTCCATACTAATAATCAGTTACAACTTGTTATAACTCAACTCGAAGCGACAACCTGCGAAACAGATACCTTATTTTTATTTTCCGGAATATTAACAGGATACGAATGAAAAGTAAAAACTAATCTTTATGTAGTTTTTTCCGCTGATTTCAAAAATGGCATTGTTTTTTTCTATCACGTAAGGCTTGCCTAGAAAATAAAGTTGAAGTTTTTGGAAAAAGTATAATAGACGGAAAATTTTGGATTTGTCTTTATAATTTTAACATGAAGTAAAAGCAAAAAAAACAACAACGATGCCTAGCTAAAATGACCATACAAGTGATGCACATGTATTGTGAAGTTGTTATTATTCTTTTAAAATCGTTTCCTTTTTCCATCAAAGCTTCATTTGGTACTTTTTCGGCTGTGTTCTTGTGAACCCTTGAACTGAACAAGGACAAAAATAACAGCCATCACTGTGATTATTAGGTTCTCTCCAAATCATCGGTACTCCAAAACGAAATGATTTCTTCTTACCTTTAAACCATTGTCTCAGGACTTCAACACACACAGAACACACTATATGGGGAGCCCAAGATTTGTCTTTGTCCCCTAATTTAACACCACAGTATGCAAAATACACCTTCTAAAGAAAATTATAAATGTTCCTCTGTTGTTTCTTGATGGTAAAGACCCACAAAGATAACAGAAACAGTTAGGAGAGTTGACACATCTTCTAGTACCCATTTCTTCTAAATAGCACAAAACTGCTTGATGTGTACACCACAGTGGCTTGCTTCATACTGAGTCACTGACTGCAATCAAGGTCACGGCTCACTACATTCCTCATAGGTAGTAGGATTGGGGAGGGAGCAGACCCCAGAAAATAAGAAATTTTCAGGTGGAATTTGTGAATTATCTAGGGATGATGGAATTTTTTCACTACTTTTTTCCGTAATCAGCTCAAAAAATAATGTTAAATATGCTACAATTTTTTCATCGCAGATTTGTGTTATTTATAATAATCGTTTATGTTACTAAATTTTTGTTTTTGATATTTCTTTTGGTTAGCTCCGAACCATCCATTTGATGCTCACACCCCTCACTCGTAGCGTGATGACAGTTTGAATGTGACAGTATCTAACGCTGCATCGTTTATAATTGTGACGGAGCTGGGTGACCTGGCACGGGGGACCAGATGCTCTGCGGTCGGTCACATGTTTCGACAAGCTGCGGCTCTGCAGTCACCATCGCTGTTCCGACATTCGTCCACAAGCCATGAAATCATTATTTCGTCACATACCCAACAAACATTTCTATAAAAATAACAGCCGAAAAATAAGAAACGATCATGAATTATTTAAAATCCCGCAACACATATTTTACAGATTTAACCACACGCTAAAAAAAATCCCGCTATGTAACTTGATATATTGGCTTTACTGCCATTCCTATGATCTCAAGGAAAAATCAGATCCTTTGCATCTGAATTATATTTAAATGATAAAATGGGACGCCACGCTGAGATCGTTATATTTGAGATCTAGTAATTCAATATTATTAATGAATAAGAGATATATCCCTCTCTTCTCCAATCTGATCATATTTACCAATTGACTTAGATATTTAAATTTTAAGAAAGAAAATGGGGAACCTTTCGTATTATGTGACAGTCGACATGTTGAGTTTACCGCTTCTTGCCAATGAATGACAGCTGTCATTTACCTAAAGGTTAAAGGTATCGATCCTAAGATACATTTAAAACTACTTAACCTCAATGCCTCCTACCCTATTTATTTAGGTACTCCTAATGTCCCAAATAGTGTCACATATAGCAATCTATAGACTCTCTATTGTATATTTTGATGTATTTAACGAAAAAATTGAAGCCTTTAATGAATATGTACTCCATCTACTTTTTTAGCGGTTTTTTCCTTATTTTCCCAATTTCATTTGATTAAAAATTTAGAAATATATATTTATGTAATTCTGTATTCTATATATAAAGAGTAATCACAGTTTAAACATCCCAATGTCTGAAAATTTATTAACAAAACAAAAAGTAAATAACAAAAATTAATACAAAAATACAATTAGAAAACATAATAATACCTGAATAACTGAATTGATGATGTTTCATTAGAATATCAGAATGAAATGAAGTAACAATTATTTTAAAAAAAATAAAAGACAAATATAAATAAAACATATGCTACAAAGTAAAACGTATACTTAACTAACAGGTGTAGGTTACATAATGCTTACATTATTACTATTATGCTCACAAACTATTTTACATATATATATCTACATTTTTGCACATTTACTTGATATAATGCCATTATAGTTGTAAATATCATTGAATTAAATAATAAAAAAAAAAAACATATATATATATGGGGAGTTGGCGGCCCCATCGCCCAGTCTTCTGACTGCAATCCACTGGTCCTCCAATTGGAGGTTGGGCATAGAGTCAATAACCCTACCTCGTAAAAAAAATTATTTTGAAACCTAATAGTAGCCTCGGAGGGGTGGAGAAGGCTGGTAAAGGCGGCGAAGATCTACAAGCCAACCGAAGAAGAACAAAAAAAAATATATATATAAAGAGTTACATTGGACTTTATACTACCCGATGGTATTTTGTGGCAACCGTTGTAATTCTTAGCGCTATCTTAAGTAATTACCTTTTTTAATATTTTTATTTGAAAAGAAAAGATATGTCCACGACAGGGACTCGACTTCTTTTCAAATATAAATATTTAAAAATTAATTAAACCAACAACTAATATAATAAAAAGAAATTATAATAATTATAATGACGTATGTCAACAATATCCAAATTAAATAAATGTTCAAAGAACATTCTTCCCCTTGTATACATCGCAAATCTTGCGAGACCGCGGGAATGTCGGATCAGTGAAAAGAAGGGATATGACCATGACCGGGGAGCGAGCCTGATGCAGCCAAGATGGCTCAGTTGGTAGAGTCCCAGACTAGCGATCTGGAAGGCCCGGGTTCGAGTCCTGGACATATCTTTTCTTTTCAAATAAAAATAATTTAAAATTAATAAAATCAACAACTAATATAATAAAATAAGTAATTACCATTTGATTACATGCCACAACTCAGATAAACGAAGCTTGAACTATAAGAAAAGTTATAATACCATAGAAAATCTTATTTAATAATGGGAACCATAGACCTAAACGGCAAAATAAAGAACCAACAGTTAAAGATGAATAACAGGCTCGTAATTTTTAGAGCCCGTACATATTCTGTTTTGTAATAATATTGCAGGATTTGAAGGAAATTAAGCAACTAAAATAACATTCCTTTAATATTCTTTATAATTAATATTTATATTTTTAGAACAGGCTTTCTAGGAACACTTATATCACCATGACGCATCATTAGTATTATCTTTAATAACTTATAAATAAAATAATATTTTTTACAACACGTATACGTATATATTTTCTGTTACGGTCGTTATATTTGCTATTACTTCAGCAAAGGGAAACTAGTGTATCTAATGGAACTTTATCTTGAAACTAGTAATCAAAGCATATGCGTTATTAAGATCATCATTATATGCTCGTGTAGATATATAATTATCTAATAATTCATTCTCACAATAAAAACCTTTCTCCAGTCATCTATCATATATAATTTTATTATATAAAACGTTTCAACTATTACATGTCATTTTCAATCAACCAAACAACTTTCTGCATCATTTCCTTTTTATCATCATCTTGAAATATCATAAATGACTGGAGAAAGGTTTTTATTGTGAGAAGGAATTATTAGATAAATTCAGTCCAGTTTACATCCTTTTAAAATATGTAAGTATATATATATATATATATATATATATATATATATATATATATATATATAGAGAGAGAGAGAGAGAGAGAGAGAGAGAGAGAGAGAGAGAGAGTGAGAGAGAGAGAGAGCGAGAGCGAGAGAGGAAGATTATTATGCTCTTTCTAGAGTAGGTTTTATCCGGAAGATACACTTTGGTTTAGTTCTCTAAGAAATAAAAAAAGCTGCTTATCCTCATTATCTTTTTTAAGGCACCTATTCACTTCTAAGTGTACATTTGTCTTAAAATAGAGCCTTCCATAAAATAGCGAGAGTAACTCTCAAGTATCCGTTCAACTGAGAGGTGAATTTTGCCAGCTTGACTTTCGAGAGTTACGGACATTCTCAAGAACTTTCAGAACACTATTCACTCAAAATACGAAGGGTTGACGGTTCATTTTAATAGTCTGACCCCGATTCAATGGATATGAACTGGTGGCATTAACACTTTCGGATCTTTTTCGAGAAGTAAGAAAATACTTAACAAAAAATAGACTACGTATAGCTAGGAATATATTATTCATAACCATAAAATTTTGCTGCTATGCTCCATTTTTAATTTCTACGATTAATATTTAATAATTAAAGTAATATTTTTACTTTACTAAGCAAAAATTAAATACTTCTAGAATAAAACTGATAAGAACATCAATAAGTTACAATTTTATATCTACCACAACTTGTATGGATCCAGATATATTCTTCCTTGTATAAAATGCAAATCGTTTTATAAAAACATCACATTTTTCGGCATTTTTTAAATTCAAATTATAGCAAACATTGTAATATACCCTGGGAGCGCACTTAAAAAAAAATTAATTCGGCTCGGTTTCTACAAACATCATCAAACAGTTATTATGATGACGGCAATATCCTATAAAAGATCAAGTAAAAACCTTCAAAAGGTTGGCACATTTTTTTAGTGAGTATACTCTCGGAGAAGCTAGTAAACGCATCAGATTACTATTGCGATTGAAATATATGAAAATAATTTCATATAATAACTCTATATATAGGAAAACTTTATAGAATATAGCCTGGGGAAAAAACGTTGTTCAGTTAAAACCTGAACAAGGTTTTGCATGGCCATTACTAATATGTTTTAATAATCCCATTCTATGATATACCTAGAGTAACATTTGCAATAAATCAACTTCAAAACGTACTTAAGGTGGACGAACGGCTCACATGGCAAATCCCAGATCGAAGAAGGTAGAGTCAAAGCAATGAATGGACCTTCTATACCGACTATGCCGATTCAGAAATAAGTCCTTTGCAAAGTTCAGAAAACTAATATGTCCCAACTAAATAACTTTTAAACATATTTAATAATAATATTACGAAAACCTACTTAGTCCGGATTAGAGACTCCAACTAATTTAAATATTTAAATCATATCATGAGTATGATACCGGATAATATATATTTTCTTTTTCAAGTAAATAAAATGGTTTATACATAAGTAGTAAATTATATATGATGCCATTACATCAAGTTGTCAGTTACTGCATTTTACTATTATACCATACATACCACCTTTACGCTTATATAATTTTAAAAATTTAAATAATTTGTAAAATATAAGAGTACTGTTGTAACATGGCGAATTGTTTTCTCTCATTCTGTTGTATCTAATCATCTAAACCTACAAATACAAAGGTAGCTCTGCAGAGTAGCAATACCAAAGTTCTCGAGTTCAAACCCGTTTGTAGCATATAAATTATTTAATATGTTAACAGTCCCTGTAGGATCTGGTCATTATCCTCGGGTTCAACCAGCCTTTATAACGTGGGTGCCCTTAATTGGAGAAATTATCTGGCTATTGAGCATGATCTCCCTGCTCAACCACTGGAATAGAAACAGTTGATTCTTAACCATACGTTGAACCCAAGATCCTTCATGGATTGCAATGATACCGGTTTCTTTTTTTTAACAGATGAATATAATATATTATTTGTTTTTCTAGCGTAAAATATGTCGCTTTCATTCCGAACGGTGATTAACAATTAATGAATGAATTAATAAGAAGAATTGACATTAACGTAAATTGCCCTAACAAATTTTTAAAATATATATAATATTTATTGCATGTAATTAATATAAAATTGTCTACTATCATTAACACGAAAATGTCAGGGTTGTTTTTCTGATTCTCCGAGATCAAGGCTTAACGAACCCGAAGACTCGATGCCGATACCACCAATCTATGTTTACAAACCTCCGTCCACGGAGCACCACCCAAACCCAAACCCGCTAGATCATTCCTTACTCAATCCTCCAACCTACGCCTCGGTCAACCCCTCAGACGCTTCCCGGTCGGTACAGCGCCTATTAACATCTTGGGAATTCGTTTGTTACCAAGCCCAGCAACTTTACATGCCCATCTTAACCTTCGCGACGCTATCACCTGAATAATATTTACCGGATGCATGCTTCGCAATTCCCCTTTATGTAATCTCCTATATTCCCCAGTGGTCTCATCTTTTTTTGGACCGAATGTTCTACGTAACACCTAATATTCGAATACCTGAAAATGTCAATTTTTTTTTTAAACCATATATTAATGTATATACAAAAAGATACCATCTTTATTACACTGACATTCTTTCACCCGAGGTTGTTTAATCTATAAAATTACTACTTTGTTGTTTGACACAATATATTTTTATTTCGCGTAAATATACTGTATTCAGATCCAGTATATGCTTCACTTTTTTCGATGTGGCTTTTTTACACAAGGATGTAACGAGTAAGGGACCAAAACCGAAAAAAAAATTGAATAATGTGTGGGTAGAATGTATTTTAATTTATTCAATATCGACCAGACTCAGCCCACCCTGAACTACAACTCCTTCAATGCCGCAGACGGAAAGATTTATTCAATGAATATTGTACAACTCTTCCCTCCAATTTAGCAGACACCATTAATCGAGCTCGGCCTCTTAACTAATGAACAAGTTGCTACCTTCAATTAAGAGCACATGGGTGATTCAATTATTAAGACGATTGGATAGTCTCATTACTTTACGGCTGAGTTGAAGAATTATTTTGTCAAGACCTAATACGTGTTTTATAGCAAGAATATTTTATCGTGTTTACTTACTGTTATTCCGTCTCCTGTGGGATTCAATAATTACTTTTAGAGGAAAATAAAACCATAACGCGGTTCATAATTTATGGTGGTAATAAAAAAAAGTTTTTTAAAATTTGTAATATTAATAGAACCGAAAATTGTGAGAGTAGAGTAAATCAAGAGAATGAGTGCTCGGAAGAAATCAAATCACAAATCTAACATGTAAGGCGAAGAGAGAAGATTGCAGCAGATACCTCACGTTAGACTTGAAGTACACGTTCTCGCTGCTTTTTACATGGTAGAATTCTGGACCCTAAAGAAAACCGATATAAGAAGACTGAATGCGCTTGAGACGTGGTTTCTACCGAAAAATTAAAAAAATAAGTTCGATAGATTGTTTTAAATAGAGGTACTATAAAGAAAGTATTGCTGACTGTAAAGAAACACAAACTGCAATACAAATGCACATAATGCGTGGAGATAAATTGTATCATATTGTAGTTGATACGGGGAAGAAAGTGCTCTTCAAAACTAACTTCTAGCTCTACTGATTCCAAAATTCAAATGATGATTGTCAGAACGAAGATAGAACGGAAATGGAGAAATCAACCATCAAGTCTAAAACTAAATAATAAAATAAAAAAATACCAAATCAGGAGTCATGTAGAAGAATAAAGAACAGCGAAAGATGTCATATCAAAAAAAGTGTAAAAAGCACCAACTATAGACAGCATCCAATACGCCATGACACCATTGCACACGCAGAAGTAGGAAGGATGCGAACAACAGGCTGGAAAGATTAAATGCAAACAACAGAAAATATAAATTAAAAAATAAATAGGTTAACATAAATTAAACAGATAATAAATAATAAAAAAAATAATGAAAGTAAGATCACTATCAGAACCTTATATTTTCTTCAATTCAGAGCTTTAAGGCAAAAAACAGTTGACTGATCTTCTTACCCAAACCTAGGAAAGATTGCTGATTCTTTTATCGAACCCAGAAAAGTGTGCTGAATCTTTCTACACAGAACCAAAAAAGATGGCTGCCTTTTTTTTTTTTTTATCCAAAACAAAAAACATTGGTTGATTTTTTTATACACAAGGAAAATAGGCAAGATAGGCTAGTCATTTTCAATGAAGCGATGAATGGAATCTTTCACCGCGGGGGCTAAAATGGGCTCCATATTAAGGAGGAGAAGTAGTATTTTAGTGAAGAAAATGGCGGAAGGCGGGTTATGTTAAGGACTGGCTCCCATTACGCCCCTCGCTAAGGTGATTACTAAGGCGTCTGTCTTATCTTCATAATCCAAAGAGCTAGCTTAAGCTCCACCTTACAGTCTTAGCCAGCGTCTTAATGATTAATCGATATACACTTTGTAAACCATTCCTTTCCACCCTTTTAATATCTCTGGCATAAATCTCCCTTCAAGCCTGAATTATTTAAGCCCGAAACGGAGGCGAACTAATAGGCCTAAGTTGGATGAACACTATTAACGCAACTGCTTATACTTGACAGAGTAAATACTTGAAAAAAAAAAAAACACTAGTACCACTATAACCCACTTAGGGCCATGGCTTCTACACATGGTACAACCTGGACTGTTTCTAAGCAAAAGTTTGTTGACGCTTTTCCTCTAAATTAATTATAAGATATTGATATTTAGGATATTCATATTATCGGGCTGGATAAGCCCCCAGAGGGTCTGTCAATCCCAAAATGTGGCTGTTAAAAATTATTTTAAAAAACCTATACCACTAAACCTCGTAAAGATCAGTACATGGTAGAAGCTGTACTGTTTCGGGAACTACTATTTTGCAGGGAGGTATGTTGATGTTAACAGATTAAATAACTTATCTGCCACAGCCGATTTCGTTTCCCGGACCTGCAGTTCAGTAATTTAGCGCTCTCCATACTATCTCAGTCCCGTTTATAAAACGTTAACTTAAACAAAAATTAATAGTTAAAACTCTTAAATACAATCGCACCTATATAAACTATTTACATACATCCTGGGGGATACTGGGAAGACATATAGACTGGGCGAACCCCAGTAGGATCTACGGATCCTATATGGTTGACCTACTGGTCACATACAAAAGTTTGTATAGCAGAAAAATATACATAAAGCAATAAAAACAATCAAGTTTCTAGTAAATTTATCACTAAAATATTACAAACACCAAGTACTAGTTTACTAGCTTCATGTAAACTATTAATTAAAATAAGTAATTAGAAATGGTTTGTTATAGAGTTCAAGAGATCTTAATGTTTGAACTAACTGTTCTTATTAAGCTTTTAGAGTGGTTTATGTGGTAGAGAAATTATAATGTAAATTAAAATTTTTCCTCAAATAGTCGAATTTTAAAAAACGTTTCTACATTGAAATATATCGCATGTAACGTATATTTAATATTTGTTTAAATTTAATTACAATATAGTTATTGTTTTTTTTATTTTCATTTTAACATCTATGATATCAAAAGCAATAAAGCAAAGTAGGAAAACAGGATTTTTATTATGACTGATCGGATACATTTTATATTGTTTCATATACTAATACATTTCTACATTCTGACCTCTTTCCAATAATAACGAAGTTTGCTATTATTTCTCAAGACGTGGTCGTTTGGAAGGACTCACTGGATCATCTTCGAATCTGAATCAATAATTTTTTTAAATGAAGTAATATTTATGGGCATCACAGAATAAAACAATAGAAGACATGCCTAATAGTAAATTGACTAAATTAAACAACCTAATAGTACATTACAAAAATGCGTGCTCATTTGGAATCATTATTTAAACTTGCAAGTTGCAGTAGGTTAAGGACACATATTATCATCACCGTAACTTATAATATAGTAAATGTAAAGCAAAATATAATAAAATAAAATGTATTTCAATTATTACAAATATGAATTGATTAATATATTTTGTTAGATAATTTATTTTTGCACCTAAGTTGCGACATTAAAACACACGTTTTATACTTAAATAAATAAGAAAATAAGGTAACACTCAATTGAGGCATTTGGTTTCAAAATCAGGTTTATCCATTTTTTCCAAAAATGTTTTTTTTTATAAGTTCTTAATACCAGAAATGATGTTTTACATGTGTTTGTTTCAAAACCGTTTATATCATATCAAATATGGTTACACCCATTACATTAAATGAAAACTTTTGTTGCATGAAAAATTAAAACTATGCATTTACATTGCTTAAATATATTGCTTAAATATGTGATTTGTTTTTAAAAAATTCGAATTTATTCATTTATTTTGCATCAACCATAAACTAACCAGATGATATCGATATTATTGATCAAGATATAACATATTTGTTTACAAGCGACCCACCCCAGCTTTGGGCGGGTCACAAGGAATATTACCCCTACATAATTTGTCTGTGTAATGTATTTTTTTTTATCACGTACCGGTCACTAAGGACCACGTGAATATCATTGGTTACGCTACTTTGGGAGTCTTGATTATCATTCTTCCCATCTCAGCCAATGTATTTTATTATATAGAAGTTATAAAAATAAAAACAAAACCAAATATTACTTAATATACGAATTTATTATCTTGCACATTAGATAATTGCACGGGATTAGGCAAGCAGCGTCTTCAGTGAAACCCATCGATATACCAACCCATTTACATAAAACCTCGGCAAATTATATACTTAAACCTTCCTGGTGAATCACTCTATCTATTTGGAAAAACCGCATGAAAATCCGTGCAGTAGTTATTGAGTTTACCGCGAACAAACGCGACCGAGGATTTTGTTATATAATATGTATAGATATAAAATGACATTTTAATATAGAGATGATCATAAAAAATTGCTCAATTGATCATTTTCTAACATTAAATCTTTTTTTGACAGTACTGACAAATTTTTGGAAATAGATGTAACCGGTTTTGAAACCAAACGCCTCAATTGTGGTTTAATTTTTTTCTCTCCAATATTTTTCCAATATTTGCATTTTGGGGTAGTATTAGCGTTATAAAAGCATACAGCTAAAATTCGACTCTATTAAACATGGAATAATGATAAAATATTGATCACATATGTTTGAATAAATGAATTTAAGTTATAATAATAAATCATTTCAGACCAAAAATCTGTAACTGGCTGTTTATTAATATGTAGCTGGTTATTATTTTAATTTAAGATGATGATAAATTATTTAATAGTTTAAAAATTCTATCAAATGAATTTTAAGAAATTAAATTATTTAAACAGCTTTTCGTTAGATTTCGTTACCTAATTTAATTTAAAATCAGCTCTGTAGAACTTACTAAGACCTTTTTCCAATAAACTGAACTTACATATTAGGGATAAGTAAAAAATATATCTACCTGAGGTATTATTTAACTTTAAAAATACAAAAGAACATAATCAAACTCGTTGAATTAAATTATTTCATTAAGTTTTTTTATTAAATTTGTTTCACACCTTATTCAGAGCATTGTCGGTAAAATGAACCTGCAACTAAACTGCACAAAAATTAATAGAGGTACCACTAATTTTGTTGAATTTACTTTGCCTAGCCTTTTAACATTATTTTTATTATAAAATGCATTATTATTTATTGTAAATTGTGCTGCATTAAATTTTAATGTCATTTTTACGTAGTATATGTTAAGGATAAATCAAAAAATTTATATAAGAAAAATTATTGAATTTTAAAAATATTTAAATATTTAATAAAATAGAGCCAAAACTCAAAAATTATTTAAATATTTAGTTAGTCAGCTTTATTAAAGAAATTATTTACTAGTTTAATTAAAACACTAACAAAATCTGTAAAATAATTTAAATTGTTTAGCTATTTAACCAACCCTGTCCTAAAAACAGTAAACTGAAAGCAAGTAAAAATCAGGCACTGAAAGCAAGAATCTTCATTGGTAGTACTGGTCCAGATTTGTTTTTCTATTTGATGAACTAATTAATAAAACTATTTAATAAATTTAAAGAAAATAATTAATATATTTTAAATTAATCATTTGGTTATCTATTATCGCATTTAATGTAGAAATATTTTATCTTTTTGTTTTTTGCGTAACCCTTATAATTTTTTTTTAGGTTCTTTACTTTATTGTACATCTCTTGAGTTGGACGAGATCGGAGTTTTTTTCTGAAATCGATTATTGAGAAGGCTTGAAAAGGTTAAAAAGGTGCGGGGGACGTGCCTTCCATTTCCAACGTGTGTGCCAATTACTGGGCAGTAATTAAGAGAGAGGTGTAGGCAAGGCAATGATTTGAGGCAAAGCTTAATTAAATTTAATTATAGATCCTCCTTTGGATTCCTTTGCTCTTCCGAATACATAGAAGAGCACGGACCATCTCACCGTGAGCTAACGAACAAATTTCAATAATCTGCATTTAAACTTATGTTAGTTATCTCACAATTTTTTATTTTTCAAAAAATTATTAAGTCATATTATCCTTTATGTTCAATGCTTCGGACGAAGTTAGTCTTAATTACTTCATTAAAATATGAAACAATACAATGCTAATGCTGCCCTCTCCTCCAGTCGCGGTTCGCTTCCGTAAAATTTCCATTCTTTCAGTAATTATAATAACCTTATGAATTTATGGATTGGGGGATTTCAACCCTTATTTTACGACAGAATAATGGCAAGTCTTTTCCAATGTTTATTTTTTTTTGTTATAGTATTTCATCGACAATACACACACACATATACATATAACTTAAAGACTTCACCACTCCAAAGCATAAAAAAAAGAAGGTTAAGGGACAAATAACACACTTGAAGGCTGGTTAAACACTGACTTTATTCCTCTTATAATTCTCTATATATAGTATTTACAATGTTTGTTTATAAGAATTTGGTATTAGTGGATATACAGCTCTTAGTCTCATCTTAACTCCCCCCTGCCAGTTTACGAACATCTTCGTAAACTCTAAAAAACAAAAAACAAAAAAAAAAGGATACTGGTACAACAACATAGTATAAGCTAAACTCAATCGTCACAAATAAACAAATTCTACAACTTACAAAACCAACTTAATACTATCTTACTCTATAGCCTCACTGGATATATACAATATAAGGCTTATACCTAAACTTTATTTACAATGACAAGGAAACTCTACCAAAAACAAAACATACAAAACATAAAAAAAAATTATATACTTCTATATATCGCTAAATTCCTAAAACTACATAGAAACAGAGAAAAAAAAAATATATCCAATAATAAACTGAAATAAATACAATTTTATGATCGGCCCTCCCCTGCCGGAACCTTAAGTTGTTCAATATGAACGGTTCTCCGTTTCCTGGGCTCAACCAGACTCTGAATAGTGACAAGATTGTGCTCCCTAATCGTAATCACTTTGAATGGACCCTCATACCTGAGGACCTCCTTCGCACGATTCGACAAGATCTTTCTATAAACAATAGTACCTATTTTAATCGTACCCATGACATCTCTTACTCCCTCGTTCTCACGCGCCACTCTCCTACTCTTCTCTGCGGCCATTCGTCCGTGTGCTTTGCCCCAATTTCTCTCGAGCTCTACTCTGTTTGCATTTAATTGCTCGGCCATGCCCTCGTCCACCACCGTCTCCTCCTCGTTTCTCCTTCGTGCGCGTAACCCGAAAAGAGCTTCGAAAGGGGAAAACCCGGTGCCCATATGGATAGAATGGTTATATGCCGCTATTGCTCGGGGCATCGCCTCGTTCGCTTCTAACCCTTTATCCGCATGAAATACTCGGAGATGTTCCCCCAACGTATTATGGAGACGTTCAACCCCTCCCCTACTTTTCGGATGTCCGGGCGTGTTCCAATGCCACTCGATTCCCAACCTTTTCATCTCCTGTCGCAAGAGCGCGTTATCAAACTCTCTGCCCCCATCCGAGGAGATCGTGTTTGGCACCCCATAACACTGGTACCACATCTGTAGAGCGTCATTCACCGCCGCCGCCGACTTTTCTTTTACTGGGTGGGCCATGGCCGCTTTGCTAAACGTATCTAATATTGTTACCCATTTAAAACCTCTCCACGTAAAGGTGTCTATTTGAAGCTCTGTCAGGGGTACCGTGGGTGTCCGCGTCTCAGTCTGTAATCCTACGGGAGGGTGGCGGTCATATTTGGCCGTATGGCAGATGTGACAATCCCTTATTAGCTCTTCTACCGTCTTCCGCATCCCTACCCAGTAATACTTTCTCTTTAAAGCTGCCAACGTCTCATTGACACCCCTGTGGTTCGTCTTGCCTTGATGATAAGCCGTGGTTACCTCCTTTTGTTGGTCCTGATCCCGAATGGTCTCCACCATCGACCGGCATCGGATGAACATCCTATCGATCCCTATTTTCTCGAGGCGCCATAAGTTGCGTATCTTATCCCACACTGTCGCATTTCCAACATACAGGTAATGGGTCGCTCCCGCCTTAGAGGCATCTTTCAGCACACGACACATCTGCTCTTCCCGAACTCCAGGTTGTGACCAGATAGTGATGACGGAATGTTTGTCATACTTGGAAAATTCCATTTTCACGAGCCCCGTAGTCCTTGTTTTCCAGATGATCTGCCGGGACTTGTTGTTGACAATGTCATCAATTTCCTCCATCTCAACCGGTCTCTCGTTTCCTGACTCGTCCTCTGAGGATTCCTCATTGCCTCGGGGGTCATCCACACGTCCTCCTTCTCCGTCTGGTGTCCATTCCCGTACAAACCTTTGTAACTCCTCCGACGCTTCTGCACCCTCCGTCTCCAACATATTGACCTGTAATGCACGAGAGAGCCAGTCCGCTACCACGTTGTCTTTCCCCGGCTTATACACCACCTCCATGTTGTACTGGCTGAGGATCTCCTTCCATCTTGTAACTCGAGCTGAAGACTCCTTCAGATTACCCACCCAGAGCAACGGACGGTGGTCTGTATGCACCTTAAATTTTCTACCAAATACGTATGGTCGAAAGTGTTGCACCGCCCATATGATTCCTAACAATTCCCGCTCGAGTGCGCTGTAACGAGATTCCGCATCTGTGAGTCTCCTACTCGCGTATGCCACGGGTCGTTCCCCCTTTTCACTTTCCTGGGATAAAACAGCCCCCAGTGCATACTCGCTGGCGTCTGTGGTGATTGCGAATGGTTTCCCGAAGTCTGGGAATGCCAGGATTGGTTCAGTTTGCAACTGTAACATGCACCTTCTGATCTTTGCTTCAATTTCTGGCGTCATCTTAACTGTGCGCCCCTTTCGCAGCAGTTCGTTCAAAGGAACCAAGTTCTCCGCCATCTCCGGTACAAAACGTCGGTAGTAGTTGAGGGTCCCTAATAATCTCCTGATCCCCTTCACATCGCTCGGCATCGCCATCTTCCCTATTGCTTCTACTTTTCTCCCATCTGGACGTACCCCCTCCCTCGAAATCACATGTCCCAGAAAATTAATCTCCGTTTGTCCCAGAGTCGATTTTTCTGGCGACAGCTTCAACCCGAACTGCCGGATTCGCGTAAACACCCGTCGCAAATCTTCCAGATGACCCTCCTCTGTCCTACTAAACACCAGTAGATCATCCATGTAGACCTGGCACATGTTCTCGTCCAGTCCCCGCAAGAATTCGTCCATCAGTCTTTGAAATGTGATGGGCGCATTTTTCAGTCCAAACGGCATACGGGTGAATTCATAATGCCCCCTTTCGAATGTAAACGCGGTTTTGGCCTGGTCCCTGGGGTGCATCCGGATCTGGTGATACCCTGATTTTAGATCGAGCGTACTAAAGATTGAGGCTCCCCCTAGCCGGTCTAAAATATCCTCTAACCTGGGAATGGGGTATTTCTCGTCGCGCGTATTTTCGTTAAGCTGCCGAAAATCGACTACTACCCTATAGCGCTCCCTAGATTCCCCAGCAACCGGTTTCTTCTTAACGGCCCATAGTGGGCTATTAAACGGCGACTTGCTATCCACGATGATCCCCTGCCGCTTTAACTCCTCAATCTCCTCGCGTATATGTCCTCGTAACGCTTGTGGGTACCTCCGCTCCTTTACATAAGTGACCTTCTCCGCCATCAGATGGATCTCATGAAGCGTCTCCCCCGTCGCGCTCAGTGGGTCTCCCTCGCGAAAAAATATATCCCCGAATTCCTCCCTTACGGCCTGTCTCCAGTCTGCACCCTTGGCAATTACTCCAACGCACCTAACACCCCCTTTCACATCTTGCACCGTTTTATATTTCTTGTTCCCGATCCGGACTACCCACTGACCCCCTGTACTACGAGCTCTCAACCCTAATTTGCCAAACGCATCGCATCCCAAAATCCCCCCATACTCCCGCGGCATGATTTCCACAACATGCAGCGTCAACACCTCTCCCTTCTTTCCCCACCTATCTAGGGCTAAATCGATTTCCCCTTCTATCGTACAGGGCCCACTCAAAGTGACCACTTTACATTGACATGGCCTAATGTCTGGCTGACTCTTACCCTTAAACAACAACTTTAACTTGTCCTTACCCACTAGTGTACAAGAACTCCCTGTGTCTACTAAACACCTCCACCCCCTGTAAAACTCAATAACAGGCAACCTGTCACCCTTCTTTACCGCACTATTCACAAAAAAAAGGTTGCCCCTCCGCTTACACCATCCTCATTCCCTTCTTACCTGCTCGGCACGCCTCCCTGTGCTCCGTTGTTTGCTCCTTCCTCCGGGAGTTCCTCTGCCACTAGGTTCGCTGCCTTCCGTCTCCGACCCTGAGGTCTCCGAGGATCTCGCAGATTCCGAGATTATCCTGCTCCTCCGTCCCAGTCTGTGAGCATTGATCTCCATCGGCTCACCTCTGTCGTGCTCTCTGCGCCGTATATATGGGCATTGTCTGGCCATATGTCCCTCACCTTGGCATTCGAAGCACCGCGTACGTGGACACTGGGCTACCAAGTGCCCTGTTTTGCCGCATTCGTGGCATCTCCTTTCCTCTCTTCTCCCATTCTTCCTCTCAACCACTTGCCTTCTTTCTCTTGGTGGCTTCTCTCTTCTCACAAACTCTCCCTCTCTTCTTCTTCCCGGCTCCTGTCTGAATCTGCTTCTGCCTGTTTCGTTCCTCCGGTACGACACCCTATTCCACCCTGGTTCTATCACTTCCTTCTCTTCCTCATCTCGAGCACTCGCGTCTACCATCTCTTGTGCACACTCCATAAATGTTCTATCTCTGGGTAAACCGTCCTTCTTTCCAGTGTCCCTAGCCAGTTGCACCTTCAGGACCGTGGTCATAAATAGCATCCATGCTTCGACAGCACCGGTGTCCATGACTTCTCTCAACTTCTCATTTATCCTATTAAGCTTAGCGAGAAGTCCTGCAGCATACTGTCCATTCGACTGGTTTGCTCGTTTCATCTCCCGAAACATCTGCAACATGTCCTCTTCTGGGGCCCATCGCCCCCCTCCGTAAGCCTTTTTTAATCTATCCTTGATTACCTGCCACGAGGTATCCTCATCCGCTTGGATCAGATTTAACACACTCCTTCTGACCCTCCGTGCTAAAGCTACTCGTAGCCTTTTGGCATCCGCTTCCTCCAAAAAGTCCGCTGCAACCTGAGACTGAATACTGCTCATGATGCCGTCGCCGCCCTTGAGAAAGTGATTTAATTCACCTATGTCTCCGTTGAATTTCTCAAGGTCCGATATCTCCCTTCTCAGATCTTGTGCATTTGCCTTCCTTAACTTCATTTTTTCCAATTCGTTAGTCTCCTGCGCTATTCTGTTTGCCTCCTGCGCCGCTAGGTCTGCCCTCGCCATTGCTAGAGTTGTTGACGGCAATGGCGGAAACTCGGGATTCACCTGTTCAGTCTGCGGAGGCTCCAACGTTAGCGTTGCTGGCCTAAGGATTTCTCTTTGCTCATTCATATTAGTATAATTATCTTCAAACCAAAAGAACTAAACAAAATAAAACTAGAGAAAGAGAAAAAAAAAAAAGTCTTAGAAAATAAAAACTCACTAAACTGCAAAAACGTTCCCGGGTTTCGGCACCACTTAAAGACTTCACCACTCCAAAGCATAAAAAAAAGAAGGTTAAGGGACAAATAACACACTTGAAGGCTGGTTAAACACTGACTTTATTCCTCTTATAATTCTCTATATATAGTATTTACAATGTTTGTTTATAAGAATTTGGTATTAGTGGATATACAGCTCTTAGTCTCATCTTAACTTATATATATATATATATATATATATATATATATATATATATATATATATATATATATATATATATATATATATATATATCACTGATTATTTTATTTCACGTTTTTACTGAATAATATCAATTGTAAATCAATATGCCTCAAGTATTGGGGTATTTACGTAGGAGATTTAAAAATTGTTTGTAGAAAATGATCTTAAATCTCTAGTTAATACTGCCTTTAAAAGACACGTTAACTATTTAACTTTCCGAACCAGACTTTTTGAGTAATTTCAATATTTAGAGATACTAAACGAAAATAGTATGTGTACATTAATACATTAAAAAAATAAACCTGTACCTCTACACCATGTAGGGTTTTGTGTTTAGTAGATGGTAGACCGTGTGCTGTTTGTAGGAGGTAATTTGTTTGATATCAAGCTTAAACGCTAGGTTTTCCTCCTATTAAGGGTACCCACTTTACAGAGGCTGGGTGAGCCCAGGGATGTACTGCAGATCCAACAGGGTTCATCCGTGTCTGTTAACGGATTAAACAATCTCATATATAACCCGGTACCTTCAGCACAACAACTTAGCGCTATACTAACTGAGCTACCCCGTTCCCTTCATAAATACATATGTAGAAAACGCAGGGCATATATATCAAACTTTATGTTTGAATGAAGTAAAAAATTCATTACTTCAAGTATTTGTTATATTTTTTACCGTACTATAATGCGTAAAAATCAACCGATTTAATAATATAATATAATATTTCGTCAATAAATCCTGTGTTTGAGTAATAATATGCTTTTTTGTTTGAATCATATTTGCAGTATGTTTATATTATTTTTTTAATTTTGTCAGCTTGCTATTTTTTTTATTCTTTTAACCATTTAAAGTTATAACGAAAACATTTTCAGTTTTGACGAAATGATTGAAACGAAATGAAGATTTTAGTAGTTTATTTATTTACAACTACATATGTCAGTGAGTATTCGTGAGAAGTATTATTTAGCTATATCATATGAAATGTAAAACCATTTTTTTTTTAAGGTCTAGCTTGATTAAAAATGGTAAAACTTTTAGCCCTAAACAAATAACCTTATTTTGAAGCCATTTCCATACCCTCCTTTCAGTAAGTGAAATCCCCAAATAAGCAGTCCCGAATTTATGAATTTTCATGATAAATCCCGACTCGGGAAAACAAACTGATTAAGCGGCTCCCACAGTCAACTTGTTATCCGAATCGATGCGCGTCCTCATTATTTATTTAATCATTCCCTAATTTTACCAGTGCTTTGATTTCGGAAAATTGGAGCAAGAGAAATACAGTGTTTCCCAATGGCATTATAGTCAACCGTTTTTATCTGTTTTATTCTACAAAAATGTTATTTACTAATTAATTACATACGATAAATTTAAAATGACCACTGTAGAGCTGATTCAGACCGTTTCATATAAAAATTAACTTGCAACCTTTTATTAGGAATGATGAAAAAAAAATTATTGGATTTTAAAAATACTAAGGAATTAGCGTTGATAATGATTATATATATGACAATTACTGAATTTTAAAAACAAAAAAGATTAAGTTGCCTTAAAAATAATTAAATACATCTTGATATACTAGTTTTTCCAATTTAAATAACCCGGATTGTGAAATATGATTTTTATATTTTTAATTGAATATTTATATAGCATTAATTAAAATTGATTATTTCTCAATATAAAAATTATCAAGTATTTAAGGAGCACTGCTTCTGAAGAACTGAATATTATGAATATATAACATACAGCATTCAACCAGAAAAATACTGAATCAACTTAAATTCGACTCTTTTATTTCAAGTATAATCTTAAAATATATATTTTTTATCTAGATTTAGTTTCCATTAGATCTGATGAATATGTACTAATAAAATGTTATTAAAGAAAAATGTATTTAAAAAAAATCTTGTTTAAATACTAACAATACAAATATTTTTAGCTATTTTTTAAGTATAATATAATAAATGAACTATTTGTTTCGATGAATTGTTATTGTAATCATTTGTAAATAAAACATTCTAAATACAAACTGTTCGGCTCTAATGGTAAGGTGTATCGTTAATATTTTCAGGTATTTTTAAATAAATAATAATTTAATTTCTGGCAATTTACTTGGTATACCAAAAAATATGTAGTTTAAAAAAGGTTGGTTGATGTTAAGTTTTTACTTCCTTCAAGTGTTTTAAATTGAAATAGTATTTGTTACAGAGCAAAAACAAAAAACATTTTCCTGAACCAACAAAAATTAATTCCGGTAGTTTTTTTTCTAGTATGAAAAAATGGATTTTATTTCAATTAGATTAGGAAGAGCAAACTACTTTTATAAATTTCATAATGAGGTGATTTCTAATAAATACTACAATTCGAATTCCAAATCAAACATTTCGCCGTTTCAGGCTACTTCAACATTTATTAGACAAACGCTTTAAGCTCCCAATTAATTACAAAAGGCTCATATACATGAAAATCATTACACACATCTGGACTTACGGAATAGAGCTTTGGGGCTCCACTAATCCACCGAATTCCTCTCGTTTTCAATTCTTACAATCCAAAATCCTTCGAAAAATCCTCAACGCTCCGTACTTTGTTACGAACGAAGTAATCCGTAATGACCTTAATGTCCCATTTGATGCTAATTGGGCCCTATAATCCGATATCAATCTTTTCATGACAAATTTCATTCCCACTCGAACCCACTAGTTTCAAACCAAACACCCTCTTGAATTCCTGATAATCCTCCGAGGCGTCCGAAAAGAAGATGGCCTTATGACCTTCTAAGTTGAACTTGTTATTTGAGTAATACCACTGGGTAGTTTCTCTACTTGTCTTACTTCATGATAATATGTACCATTTCAGCCATAGAGTTGTAAATATCAATGAATAAAAAAAAATTGAAATTCTACTTAGTTAAAATCTAAATGCAAAGAATAATTACCCATTCTCTGGAGAGGATTCTGAAGGAAATATAGATTTGTAAACTCTATAAACGGTTGATTTTCTGAAAAAAATAATTTTTGCATACGGTTTTATATCGTTAAAATATTCTATTAAATAAATATGTCAACAAATGAATAGGTTTGCAAAAATTTTTTCACTTACTTCCACTTTTTATCCTTTACCCTACTTCTACCTACATAGTTCGGGTTTAGCTTTTTATTTATAACACTCAATTTTCCGTGAAGCATGTCCAGCTGTAATTATTCATTCTATTAATAGACAATAAGAGATGTAGTTTATGGGGAGTCAAATTTCTATAATGAGGTGTTATACATTAATGTACTGTTGAAAGGACATTTAGCATAAAGATAAAATTTAGTAAACTTAAGATCTTGAATCATTTATTTTTCAATGTGAGTTATGGTTAAAAAAAGGTTAAAGGTAATAATGCTGATCACTTTTGATGAACTCAGTCAAATGATTTTTTTTTTTATTTAAACATTAAACTCAAAACATTTGTTTTGAATTTACCAGTATGCGAGTCCTTACAGTTATGGATGTATTTTTAAATATGAATTAAAATATAATAGATATTGCAGTAAATTTCAGTTATTTTTAATTAAAAAAATTATAAAATTTATCAGATGTAATCCCTCACGATTTAAAAAAACGTTCAAAATCAACAGGAAAAATATACTTGATTTTTTAAACTAGGATATTGTACCTAACTTATAGATATACTGAATATTTCTTTACACATTTTTTAACTTTTCATTACTATATAATTATAATTCCGATTATCCATCAGTGAACTAATTTTAGAATGATTTTTCTTGTTTTATGTTGTACGTAATAACTTTCAACATTAATTGATAAGTCTAAAATTTCAGTTAAGAATAAGAATTTGTTTTTCGTTCAAAAATTTTAATTCAGCAAAAATAAATTCATAAAGTATACATGGCGGTGCAGTACATTCATTCACATGGTGGTAAAAGTGTTTATGTTTTCTGATATTGGAAAAATACTATGAGAATAAACTGCCTGGATCGCACGGTACAGTGAAGGTTATTAAATCTATAATTCTCAATTTAATCTGAAACACAAAAATATAGGAAGCACTCTCTACTTGTTCCTAATTTAAGGATCGGCCCCCGGCAAGCCTATATGTTCAGTTTCGCAATATACTTAATCCTTTTTTTATATTTAATTATTTATTTAGTGATATGCACATTAGATTGTGTGTCATCATTTTAAGCCACGCAAGTTAAAATTTAAATAATATTACTCACCTCAGTGGTTTTCATTTATTTTCCTTTAAATATAAAGAGGGAGAGATAGTACTGAGTTTTGTACTACCAAGTACAAAACATAAAGTTTATTCCATTTTAATTAGTAAAAAAAAAAGGAAAAACATTGTGCCTAACTTTATTTAATATAACAGCCTGAAATAATTATTTATAAATATATATATATATATATATATATATGTATGTATGTATATAGTTAGGTATTCTTTAACAATAAAAACACCAACGGTTTAAAGTTCCAAGATTTGAATATTTATACGATATTTAGCCGACAGAAACTAATTAACGAAGTTAGAGGGGATTGTCAATGGGACTAACTCTTACTATTTATTATAAGGAAATATCGTTTAGCTCAACCGTCTTTGATAAAAATTAAACATAAATACTGGAGATATAATTAGAGCTATTATTTCATGAGGATCTACCGCAG
This sequence comes from Troilus luridus, assembly GCA_964056705.1. Taxonomy (NCBI): domain Eukaryota; kingdom Metazoa; phylum Arthropoda; class Insecta; order Hemiptera; family Pentatomidae; genus Troilus; species Troilus luridus. Next base: position 111,378,952 of record OZ057413.1, on the reverse strand, counting down.
AACAGATGACTATGTGTTCATATCGGGGAATAAAATTAGACAAGTGTAACAATTGGCATTACAATTAAGAGACAATTTCCAAATTTTTCAATGCTATTTAACTTTCGGTTAAACTTTCTCAAGGGTTGTGAATTGGGGGCTAGTCCTTATCTCCAAATTTTATAATACAACCCTGATGTATAGGTATTAATTAACATTGGTATTTTGAAATTTTATAACTTTAAATTGTATATTATATTTGAGACCATGATAAAGATCCACAATGCAAACAATTATATCTTAAATAGATACTAATTAAATTACATTAAAATCTGAGCCTATCATCAAATTATAAAATAAAACAACTCTTACTTTATCAATTAGTCGGAACCAACACTGACGAACGTCGACTATGCTGACGTCACTCTTTCTGAGCTCATAGAAGTAGACGACTCTTCCAAACTCTGCGATCTCTTTAGTAATGCACCTTCTGCCCAATCCTAAAAAAAAAACAACATTAATTTTATTTTTTTTAAATAATTCTTCAAATAATATTTAAAACAACGTTAATAACAGTTGTGATGCTTCCCAAAGTGATTTAATAATCAAATGACTTGGTTCACGCATAATTTCTAATGGCATAAATTAGAATATCCTAACTTTAATTACAACGTCTATACATATTATAAAACAAAGTCATCGGCCGCGTTTGTTCGCGGTAAACTCAATAACTACAGCACGGATTTTCATGCGGTTTTCACCAATAGATAGAGTGATTCACCAGGAAGGTTTAGGTATATAAGTTGTCGAGGTTTTGTGTAAACGGATTGGAATATCAATGGGCTTCACCGAAGGCGCTGCTTGCCTAATTCCGTGCAATTATGTAACGTGCAGGATAATAAATTCGTATATAAAGAAATATTTGGTTTTATTTTTATTTTTATAATTTCTACATAATAAAGTACATTAGCTGAAATGGGAAGAATAAATATCAAGACTCCCAAAGAAGCGTAACCGGTATATCACATACGTGATAAAAAAAAAATACATTACACAGACAAATTATGTAGTGATAATATATGAAGAATTTGATATAGATAATCTCAAGCCTGGGGAAGGACATAGGCTACTTTTTATCAAAACCACACAGGGAAAGTTTATATAAAACTGTAACCTGATTGACTAACACACCCAGCGCGCTGTCAACGGCAGCGGTCAACGCACAGCAGAAACCACTGAACTTAGCATCTTGAAATTCGCAGATAGGTTCATTGAAGAGCTTAATAAAAGAGAGATAATGAGAACTAAGAAAAGAATTTGCTCAATTCCACCCCCAATGGCCCCCCCTTAATATAATAGGGGTTCAAGGATTGTATGGAATCCGTCAGTTTTGAAGTTAGACATCTGGAATTTAGGATGTACGAGTAACTTATAGTTAAAAAAAATTAAATTATTTATTTAAAATGATCTGTCACGAAACTTAATGTGTCAGACCAAATTCCGCGCAAGCAAAGCCGTTGGCAAAATCAAGTTAATAATAAAAGCTATTTATAAACGGTGGTACAATCGCAGTCCAATGTGATTGTCATAAAAAAAAAAAAAAATAGGTATTTTCTGGAAGACCCCCACCAGTTACTTTTAGTATCAGTTACTATTATTGATAAATGTTATAACCTAATAGAAATAGAAGAACATACGTTGGTATTTATGTATATATTAAAACACAACAAATAACTAAGACAATTATAGATATTTATTTTCAATTTGGAGACAAAAATCCAGAATATTCTTCAGGATCTGCTAAAATAAATCCCTGTTTTCGTACCTCCAAATATATTCACACGAATCTATCATCGTCCGGTGGGTACCGCATTCTCCTATAATTTGTGGATGAACCTATAGGTCATTAGCACATACTTCACTCAGGCAGTTTTTCCAGTCAGTAATTGTACTATTGTATATTGTATATTTAAATCACGTTTGCGGAATTTTGTAGAAGTGTTTTCATGACACCAAGAGTATATAAATAAAATAGATGATGTTATAAGAAGTTTACTCCTCTCAAACCAAAGTACGGGCTCTCATGCCCTTCTATTCTCTGCATTCTTGTCTACTGAATAACGATTTTCACTAATACTGAGGTTCATTTCATTTCGCTTGGAACAGAGTCTTATCTTGAGCATATTTTATAATTGATTCTTGATTTTTAACTATTTTCGCCTATTCTAAGAAATTCATTTTAATGACTGAGTAAATCATATGCACTATAAGTAAACTACGATTTTATCTTTCTTTACATTTTAATTTCTATTAGATTATAACAGTTATCAATAAAAGTAACTGATACTAAAAGTAACTGGTGGAGGTCTTCTAGAAAAGACCCAAATAATGTTCTTAAAATACTAGTGATGACTTTTATACTATCTTTTTTCCAATCGATTTTGTTTTTTAATTATTATACAGATTAACCTTGATAATTTTACTGAATCTCCTTGAAGAAAAGATTTTTAGACGCCGAAAATCGGGTAGAGCTAACCAGAGTTGGGTGGATTTTAGTAACCAGAAGCGCAAAAAAACATTTTTTGTATTATAGAATATATATTAATTACTAAGAGGGGTATTAATATGTATTAAGATACATAGAGTTTAAATATTTTCCTATCCAGAACTTGGCGAGACTTAAACTTTATTGTACTCAGCATCGAATCAGCAATGAAACTTACCAATGGCTTCGATAATTTGAAAAGCTGTTTTCCGGTCTATCATATCTGGGATAACGGTGAAAATGTCAACGAGGATGTTGCAAATGACATTGATATCTTGGAGTTCTTTCGCTATAGCGATCTTGTGGAGCGAAAGATCAGGGTTCATGTTAATTGCAAGAAATACTCAAGGAAAACTCTTATGAGTTAATTAAAAAAAATATATAAGAAAATAAGTAATCTTAAAAAAAAATATTGAGAACGCAACAATAACAAAACAACTGTTCATTAAGAATTCATCTGAAGTTATGCATTTAGAAATTGATTTAATTATCAATCATTGAACTTTAGTTTTATTATTATTTGGCAGAAGTTTATTTGAGTTATGAGATCTTACTAACTCAAATATGGAGTTCAGGAAAGTAAAAAATTCATGTAGATAACAAAAAAACTTTAAAGTTAGAGGTGAAAAGGTAAACTTTTTTTTCTCAATAAGTAAGTAATTATTAATATATTAAAAGTTAATAAGTGTAGATTCGTTTATCGGTATAAGTTGTATCATATATGCAGATAGCAACTATCACTTTTTTTACAGACTTCCATCATTATCTATTCCAAGTATAATTATATACGCTTATCTCGTAGGATCACTATTATCAAGGTTACATTTTTGCTTACTTCTTGAACATTTTTTCAATTTTCTTTTCCTGAAAGTGATACTTGTGGAATATTGATAATTAAGTACTTATCGAATTTTAATAAACAGTAATTCATCAATTTAATTAGTATGGACTTAAAGCTTATTAAATAAGGAAGATTTTCATAATAAAGTGGGAAATCTCTAGTCTAGAATGTGGCTGATAACGAACATTGCGAATAACTGATGGATTCAGGAAAAACAAAACGTAGTATTTCTTTTAAATAAAGCTGTATTTTGTTTCAAATGTAGCTGTAGTGAATTATACAGTTTTATTATTGGGATTTGCCGTCTTTCTTTTCTCCTGTTAATACAAGCAGAAAGGATTGTTTCTGTGGATGACCAACCTTTCTAAACTGATTTTCGACTCAAAGGAAAATTTCACAAGGAAATAAATCTCCGACGAGATTTGAACCAGTACTGCGCTGTTTAGAGGTTGCTACCTCGGTATCATGCTGCCGTGTTTAAAAGGTCTTTACATGCCGTTTTTTACTTAACAATTACATAAAGACATCAAAATAACAAAAAATTTAAATGTATTCCTTTACTGCTCGTAATTTTACCGTAGACCTAATGAAGTTTTGTTTAGTAACTTGGGTGTGAAATCAGCCTATACACATATATGGCTCCTTCATAAGAACAGTGTCATAACATAATTTTTCAATAGAGCTATTTAAAAGTTCAGTGTCAAAATTAAACCAGATGAGTTAAAAAATGTTGGTATTGGTTAAGCAAAGCATTCCTATTGGTATGATGGTATTTAAATTATTTTATTAATCATTAGAAAATTTTTAGAACATGATACAACTCAAAATATGACTTTAAAAAAAGTCATCATATCAGGTCATGAAAATGAAATATAGGATATGTTGTTTCTTAATTGAAAAGCTTCAACCAATATGGTAGTTACTATAGGTTTAATTCTACTATAGTTTAATTTTTGAGTTATGTCGTTCCTTTAAAGGAGCGATAGGAGTCGTGGTGTTGCCGTCGACTCAGTCACTAAAATCGGGTTAATTTAACGGCGTGCGAAAGTGGACAAATAAATAGGCCGGGTCTTTATTTGGGGTTAGAGTGGGCCATATCTAATGAGAGAAAACTGCCCCTGATACGGGGGGGGGGAGGTCCCTCCTCATTAAAACAGAGAGCAACTTTAGGCTGTGCTCAGTTTACTCAGAGCGTAATGAGAACATATCTCAACTTGTCCTCTCCACACACAGCGCCCTTGCGACTAACAGCTTCAAACTCTATGTGCTCAGGTGCTTTATATTACAATTGTGGTCACTTAAAACTGAAACCGCATCAGGATTGCCTCTGGGACTGGCGTGTATTTACACGTATTTCAATGCCCTTCCCCTAACAGTGTTTAAACTTGGAATAACTTAAACCTTCGACGGAGTGTTTATATACTAGCGAAATATACGCGTTTGCATTTGAGGAATGTAAATACTTACTCATAAGCGAAATTGGGTAAATACTAAACGGGATCGCAAAGGAAAGGGATTCGACGAAGAGAGGAACGTGGTAAAATAAGTCTGTTCGTGGAAAACCATTTGGATAAGCAAAGATCAGTAAACCGGAAATTATAAATACCCAAATAGATGTAGAGTTTTAAAAAACAAACTTTATTCAGATTACGAAAGAAAATGGTCCGAGTGGAGGTTGAAGAAATAATTTCTTTAATAAAATATTTATTAGAAACCGACGTTTCGACCCACAAGTGAATCATAAATAAAATATATAAAACATATATAGTATTAACTTATTATCATATATGAGTTATCAATCCCTCATTTTTGTTTAGCTTTAGGATTCAGTTAAAAAGGTGCCCTCAATAATATTAGATCTGTTCGAAGTATAGCGTTAGAAAAGTAAGAATTTTAATTCACTCCTCAGTTGGTTATATACTGAGATAATAAGTATAATTTAATTTGTGATATTCATCACTGGCTATTTAATCCTTTGTAAATGTTGGAAACGCTTACTAAATTTGTTCCTTCCATAAGAAGTTATGAAATTAATTAATTATACCAACAATCTTTTTCAGAACTAATACAAGCATTATTTATTCATGTGCAAAACTATAGATTCCCACAAGTGAATATTTAATCTAGGATTTAAAATATATGCATATTGGGAGCAGATTTTGATACTCCGAGCAACCTTCATTCATTATACTGTCAAAATATTTTACGGTAACTCTACACGCATGGCAATTTCAATTACTAATTGCGTTGAACAGCAACAACAAACAATTAAAAAACATCAGTTTGTACTCTCCTGGCCTCGTTCATCAGCGATTGTGAAAACAATTATTTTTCCTCTTCTATCTGTGAATCCTTGTATTTGGCTAAGAACAGGCCTTAAGACGTTATGATTTCCAATTTATTATTTTTTTAAATCGCTGTAGACATTTCATACCAAGGTGAAAAATACTTGGTTATTCCGTCCTTTGGAAGGAACGTAAAATGGGTTGTTAGGTACTCGTTTAAGATCCCTATCTTAAATATACCTTGATAGCCAAAATTTTGGAATGCCAATGTAGGATCGTATAGTTAATAGATAATTTGATTTTAATTGATAAAATTATAATATTGGGTTGATGACCTAAGTTATTGTGAATACTTATGGGCTCATATCCTCTAAGCGGTGAAATTTCTTCTGTGTTGTCAACAGTGTAACTTCCTTGACCTCCCCTGTTCTTTTATATGTTTATATACCACCTTTAAAATATAGAGAGAGTAGAGAGGAGATGGTGTGGCTACACTACAGTATGTAAAGACAGTAGTCAATAAGTTATTGCTGAGTCACTAGACAAACAGGTTAGTCCATAGTTAATAAGTCTACCTAATTAGTTCATATATGAGAATCATTTCCAACATCTATGTTATTTCGCTCAATATCACAATTAATATAATTTTTTCTTACAAGTCGTCCATCGTTTAACTGTCCAATTTGCTATAGCAGCATTAAGTGACTTTAAACGAAAAAACAAATTGATAAACAATATTTGTGCAGGAATCAAAATCCTAAATGATTATGAAATACTAGTCAGTGGACATTTCAAAGCTAATTTAGATTGGGATTCGACATGTTTCAGGATTCTCGATTTTATTGAAGATAAACGGATTCCTTTGATCTGCTCGCTTAAGTTTACGCACCAGTTTTCCTCCTTAAGAAGGGAAGAGCCTGTAAAGGATGGAAAACAAGAGGCTAACTGGACTGCCTGTTTAGAGAGACTCTCATTATCCCTTAAGAATAGTCCTGCATAAAATTGGAAGAGTGGAGAAGAGGCGATGAAGGATCCTAGCGGAAGGTGGAATCAGGGCTGAGTGGACGGCTGTGAGCTGAGATAGCCCACTTTACTGGCGGTAGTAAACCTCCTAAGGGTGTAAAGGGGGAGGCTTCGACCATCTAGCCCTTCCATCTCTTCTGCCCTTCGCAAAACCTTCCCAGTTTTGTTGAATTTTAACAACTCCTTAAACTTAGGAAAACAAAAAAATACTTGTACGCCTATCGTGCTATAAATCCGCCTGAATGAAATGAAAACTAAAACGTGAAATATCCATATAGTATATCACTAAATTATATCTTAATATTTAATACAGCTAGGAGTGCCTTCGATGGAAGGTTTCTCCATCCATGCTTCCGTGTGAATCCATTAGGGGAATTTTTCGAATTGTATCACAAATACAATGTGGCAATTGTATAATTTCTTTAATTAAATATTCTTATTATATTATTATTTATGTAAGTCGTGAATTCAACGACTTAACAAAGGAGGTGAATGGAATAAAACGCGTGGATGCAGTGAAGATCTGTAATTAAAAAAGCATTTTAACAGACTTATAAGTAACTCCAGGTATCTTTATTACAAACCTGAATCAACACAATTGTCAATATTCCGTAATAACACAAATAATATTAATTCAACAAATGTTCACTTCAGCGAGTCTCTCTCTTAAGCAGATATCTATCATAACCTTCCTCACATCTGTCCCTAAAGGTTATCTTCACGTCTGTTAAGTTTGGCGTGAATATTCAAACTTACATTTAATACAAGATACTGAAAAATATTTAAAATTATTAAATATTAGACACGATTAATAAATATAAAATCTCAGAATACAAAAATCTGCTTCGGAATAAAACATAGAAGATCCACATCATGTGCCATTCAATTACCTCATATTGTTTTATTGGGACGCTTTGTAAACGGAGAAATCCATAAGCCACTATTTTCCTACTCGCAAAACATTACGACAAAGTTTTTGAATTTAAAAAGCTCCTTAAACGTTAAAAAAAAACTGTATCAGTACAACCAATGAAGTGTCTTAGGTTCAGTACGTGGTAAAGATTTCAATACTTCGAGGACAAGGAGATGATCTGTACTAGATCACCTCAATCGTAAGGTTTTCCTCAAATTAATGCTACCCATTTTATAGAGATTGGATGAGTTCCTGGAGGCTCTCAAAGTCTTACAGATTCCATCTCAGGTTGTTAACAGATCCCATAAACTTTGGGAAAATATATTATTCATATATCTGATGTGGATGTGTAGGACGTGACTCCCCTATGTGTGTTTCTCCAGTACAATAAATATGCCTAAATGAAATTAAATTAAATATCTAAAAGAACCGCATTTTCTTCTTAAGGTCCGTGTTCTGTCGATGGTTGGCAATCAGCATTGTTTTTGTGAATATTCGGAAAACTTTACGTTCATAACTCTACCAACGTAAGATATTCTCAATACACTCCTATATATCCACCTCTTTATTAGAATGCAAATGGAAAAAAAAAAACCACAAGCAGAGCCTTATGTTTCAAAATTTTTTATGTAAAATACAAACACTTATCAGTCGACGTTTCGCCTATTCAGGCATTATCAAGACACAATAAAAAGTAAGTTCAATCACATCTCAAAACAGAAGTGCAATACATCCCAACGAATAATCGCTCAAAAAGGCTCATAATCCGGGAACGCACCTCCACCCCAAGACGTTCAACCCAAAACTCCTCATAACTCCTCAGCATTCTAATAAAATTCAATGTTTCGTTTTGAGTTTTGGCTCTATTTTATTGATTTATCCACCTCTTTCTTATCATTACTTTTGTGAGAGTGGTAGCCTCCACAACGTATCACGAAAATGAGAATACGTAGCATCGCTATCAAATACTATTAAATTGATTCCTATTACTTATTACAGAAAAGTTCAAAATGTTTAAAAAATAATTATTAATCGTAGTCTTAATTCAGAAAAAGATCTTACTTTATACACATTCCCCTCATTTTAGTATAAATTTAAGGGTAACTTATACCGGTAATATTTGTTACTTCTAATTAGCAGTGTTTATTTTAAGCCAAATTTGAACAGGGTTTGTAAGCCCTCGACTTGAACGTGTGTAGCCAGAGGTGATGGCGACATGAATCATCCACCAGCCTACATTAATCTCCCGGCTAATTTACATACTGTTAGCGCTCTCTGATATATACCCTCCTCTAACTGTTGGTTCCATGTTTTTGTCACCGCTACCAACTTGTTTATATAGAAATTTTGGTATACCAGGTTCTTCCAATAGTAATAAGTTAGGAGTTAAGCACATCGTATTACTTGAGATTGTTTCTTAGATGTATTATATGGTTATGAATCATTGTGAAATCTTTTGGAAGAAACCATATTAAAAAAAAAACAACCTGTATACCTTCAAACTTTGTAGAATCTACTTTCCTATTTATCTAGTTAAAATATATCATTCGGTTTCGTCAATGAAGGACACCCAGTTTATTAATGCAGGACTCTAAGAGCCTGCTAACTTCTCTTAATCTTCGGAACTGGAAGGCCGCTGTACTGGATAGGGAGGACAGTTGGAAGCTTATCGTAGAGAGGAGGCCAAGGCTCATTGATGGGCTGTAGAGCTACGAAAGAAGAAGAACTTTTCCGATGCTGGGTGAGCCCCTAGAGTGTCTACAGCTACTAGAAATTTAATACGTGGCTATTAACAGATTGAATAATTTATCTCAGCCGGATACGGAGCCGGGATCTTCAGCACGGCAACTCAGCGCTCTACACGCTACCTATATGCTATGTGCTCTTGAAATACTATCTTTATCTTTGAATATTTTTTATAAGTAATACATAATTTATAACTATTTTTTTTATAAATAATTCAGAGGAAGAGGAAGAGCAATGCTCTGATGGGCAGATGTAGTGGCACAGGGTACCAGACGCATTTGAACGTCCGTAAATGGAGAGGAGCTACATTGGATAGAGCTGCCTGGCGAAGGCTCCTTGAGGAGGCAAAGACCCACATAGGGGCCTTTGGCCTTACAAACATGTTGTTGTAGTATTGTAATACAGAATTGCTTATGAATCCACATTATTTTTTTTTTTTTTAGATTATTATCATCGAAATATTATTTAAGTTTTATAATAATGTTAACTACCTATAAAAAGAGAAAGAAAATGGTCCGGGTGGAGTTTAAAAAAATGATCTAATAGGGAGGGATATAGGGAATATAGTTTATTGGAAAGCCGACGTTTTGACCTAAGTTGCAAGTCTTCTGTAGGGCAAACTCTGTACCCATAAAAAGTATAGCGTTTTTATCAAAAAAATAAAAATTTCATTCTCATGTTCTTCCACTCTTCCTCACTACTGAGCACAGATAAACAAACACCTGCATTGTAATGTCGCAATGTCGATGTCCAATAAGTGATACGTTTTAGATTTTTTTGAATTTCTGCCACCACTGGAACCATTTTCTCCTTTGATAAATAAATAAGTTTTTGAAAAATAAAAATCAAATAGCTTGTTAGAATAGGTGGCCCTTTAAGGGGAGAAGAACAAACCCACCATGTCAGTTTTTTTATTCTGCGATTTATCTTTGAGATTAATTCAATTCCTTGTATTTTTTTGAAAATAATACAATTAATAATAGAAGTTATAATAAATCACTATTACTGCCCCCGAACTATGGGAAATAGGAGCCAAACTTGAGAAAATTCTTTAGGGAAAAATTCCCAAGGTTGATCTTAGGAACTCAGAACCGTATATGTTTATAGTAACGTCAGGTATTTATAGTTATTAAAGTTTTTTTTAATAAACCTTCTGGATAAAAATTCTTAATTTTATTAAAAATAACCCTCCCTGAATATTTGTCGCAGTCCCTTCATTCCAGCAATATAACCATCTCTGTTATATCTGAATCCAATCTCAAGGCACAAGGTCTCTCGTTTCCCACAGCACCAAATCATTCGAACGTTTCTTCCTTGCCCTCTAAAGAAATGTCTGGAATTTACTTCCTACTAATATATTAGCCTAATATTGGGATTCCACGTAGTGTATTTTTTGTAACAGATACGGCCGTGATTTGGGTGGTTTTCTTGCAGGAGGAAAGTTTGAACATGTCGAGTTGTTTAAGACCTTAGGGTCGACCATTACTAGAATAATCGTTCTTCCAACTGTTCTTTGTATATGAGAAACGTGGCCGTTAACGATGAAGAATGAACAAAGTCTTCATATTAGTGATGGCTTAGAAAATTCGGTACGAAAAAAAGATGAGACCAGTGGAGAGTTGAGGATGTTACTACACAATTACATAGCACGCACTCAGTTTATATAATAAAAATGATACAGTCGCAAAGGCTGAGATTGGCTTATGTAACGTTGGGCTTAGTAACGAACTAATTCCAAAATATTAACAAGCACTGAGCTGTCTGGTTAATGTCCGAGAGTAGCACGTGGCGTGGGTAGGAATATTGCGTTTAGAATGCTCTAACGGTTTTGGGTTTAGGTTGTGGTCCGTGGAAGTTTGTAACCAGAGATTGGTCGTATCGGCATTTAGTCTGCGGATACGTTAAGCATCCTTCCTTTTCCAAAATCTCCTCAATTCCCATACAGATACTATCACAGGCTAATACAGATATTAAAAGGCTTACATCGATCAGTAGTAAGGCTTTTATTATATTACGGAGATTATCAATGCAGTTTTAGACAGGGAAAAACAGTAGGCAACAGAGTCATTCATCACCTCTAAAACGATTTAAAAAAATCTTATGATTCCATCGACCATCAAACAGTGTATAACGAATTTATTACTAAATCTGATAAGCATGACCCAAGCATACAATAAAAATGGAATCGGTAATTAATTTTCGGAGTTCAAGGTTCACTCAGGTTTGATTTAAAAATATGTTATTAAAAACGTGATGAACACCGAAAAAGGTTTGAATATATATCTAAATAGTGAAATATCCGCACATGGGTTTGCGGACGCAGCTAATGACAGAAGGCTTTGATAAAGGGCTAAATTTAATTTAATTTAAATGATAGAGGGCTAGAAGTAAATTTGGTTAAAGTATATATGGTTAGTTGCAGAAAACGGGGAGATTTTAGGTATATTGTTTTAGGCGGGAATAAGTTTGAAATGTACACATGGCCCATGGTAACAAAAAAAAAAATGAAAAAGGAAATATTGCCGCGATTAAAGTCAGGATCTTCTTGTTATGTTTCGGCCCGATATTAGTTATCTCGGTTCTTTTGTCCCGAAATCTAAAAATCAGAATTACAACTTAGATCCTTACTACTCTTCTTCACCGATGTGAAATTTGGCCGCTAACTCTGAAGGATGATCAACGTCTTAAGGAATTCGAAAATAAGGTGCTGCAAAGTGTTGGATACAGGCACGAGGGCAAGAGTTAAGAGTGGTCTGGAGGACTTTGGTGTGGGCAGTTGTCTATGGACGAAAGTTTGTAAGCATAAGTTCGAAAGGTGGTATCAGCATCTAGCCTTGGGGTTCTCTAAGCATTAATATAAATGATTAACTGATGCCGTTAGGGGTAACCATTGTATTCTAACTCGGAATACTGCCATTCATGTACGAAAATAGGAAGGCAAATGAGGTTGTAACGGAGGGAAAGCGTATAGGCCCGGGAGGGGGTAAATGACTCCGACATCAAGAGCCGTCAACAAGAGACGTCACATTATGCAGTTCGCCGGTTGACTAATGGAGATGCCCTATCTTATGTCTCAGTCCCCTGATAAGCTATTTGCTCTTGCCGACTCTTTACACGTATCGCCGCCTTGGAACATATTACATCCTCTGCATATTCTATACGTCAGTCTAGGCGCTATCTGTTCCATTCGGGGGATGTTTTAGATCGATCATCCTACAATGTAAGCGTTATTCGGATGGAACATTTGCCTTTTTGACTCAGAGCTCCATGGAGATATTGTTTAATATATTGTTATTAGTTATATTAAACTGCCGAAGTAAAATTACTGAAATAAAAGAATCATGGCTGATCATTTTATAATTATTCAAAATCTGTAATAAGTTAATCAGAAAGGTTATGGAGCTGATCTCAAGGTCCTGAGTTCGAAGCCGACTTCGGCAGATAAATTATTTATTCTACTAACGGCTGTGAATCTACCCTGTGGGTTTTTGGATATCTTTCTGGGGCCCCCCCATCCTCTTTTAGATGGCCACCCTTAATTAGAGTAAATTCATGGAAGATGGCCGTGATCTCGATCATGTCACTGCTTCGCACTACTCATAGCTTTGATATAGTACACTGAGCCCAGTGCATGGGATTTAGTTGTACAGTTTTCCGGTATTTTCTACCTAAAATGAGATAGTTATAAAAAGTCCCTAGGAAAAATATTCAATTAATTAAAAGAATTTTAGTTCATTGTAGTTAGTTATTTATCCTTGATTTTTGGAGTATAAGTCACTTTAAACAAAAATAGTAATAATAAAAATATTTATTTGAGAAATCATACAAATGCCAATTGGCACATATTATATTATCGATCTCCTTTGGAAAACGTCCCCTAAGGGATTATCGGGGAAGCGTGTATGATGAAACCTCCTATTGAAGGCACTTCTTGCGCGGTTCATCTCACTGTAGTAGATTCCTGGTCCAGAGACGTTTCGTCTTTGATAGTTATTTCAATAACAACAGACTTAATAAATTGTAATAATGATAATAACAAGGATATCAAGTAGGAATAAATGAAAAAAAAAATTGTACCACTACAACCCATGTAGGGAGAGGCTGAACAGTTCCTAAAACAACCGTTGTACAGGGTGGTGATTAGTAAACGGCGGGCTTTCATTCCAATTAAGTTTATCAATTTTATAGAGGCTGGGTGAGAAATAAATGGACATGATAACATTTATATCCTTATAATATTAAATATTTTTATTTTGAAGAGAAAAATTTTAAAATTAAAACAACTAATAAATTATAAAAAACTTATAATATTAATGGTAAGCAGCAAGAAATAAAGAGGTAAAAACGTTTTAATTCAGTTGGAGTTTAGATACTCTATAATAATCTCCTTGTTCCAAAATAATTACATATATTTTAATGCAAATCTCTTATGTGAGTTCTTTATTTCGAATGAATTAATATAAAATACAAACTAAATATAAAAAGTGTCAAATAAAGAAGCTGGAATATCGTTGGGTGGGGTAAGAATTCATGGCAGTGTATAAGTTGTTTTTCCAGCTGGGATATATGTTAGCTGTCGTAAGCACGACACCATTTGGAGTTCTTTTACTGTAGGTAGCTGCCGCAGACCTTCTTATCCAGAAATAACCTTTTTCCAGGATTGTTTCTACTGGAGGTAAAAAGGAAACGGGTGAGCTTAGCTATCTCAAATACATGGGGTAGCTCTCCCGCTATTACTTTTATACATCCATCCTACTACAAATTCCTTATTTTTAAATGCTATGGTTGTTGATTATGAAAAAAAAAATCGAAACTTTTAGTAATAATAGTAAACAGTAGAACTATTTCGTACTGTATTATCTGAGAATATCCCAGTTTAAAGATAAAAATAAAAAAGAATAAAATGATTAAAAATACTAAATAATAAAAAAACAATAGGTTATTAATCAACTATAAAATGATTTCATTACACTCTCATTTTGTTTTGTTTTTAAACATTAAAAGTGAAATGAAATCAATGAAGATATTAAAACAATTATATGAGACACGACTTTCTTACAATATATTTTGAATTGTATGTTATATTGTTATAAAATCAGATTTATATACTTCAATAATCAGGTTTATATATTGTAATAAAATCATTCCTCATGTATTACCTTCATTAGTAGTATTCTTTTTAACTACAAAATAATGTGAGTTGAGCGTTCCAACTTACGTCGCATCCCTCCAGCAAACTTGGGGAGCCGCTCTCATTTTTGGTCAGCGAGTCCATCGGATTTTACCTGGAGGAACTTCCGGGGAATTAACACAGACCATCCCCACATCCGCTTCTCGTGGGACGATCTCATAAGCGGTAATTAGATCCGCCCGAGGCTTCGGTATCGAGCCTTCGGGTTCGCTAAGCCTTATTATTATTATCTTCATAGATTTCATTTAACTCCTTTTATTTTTTTATTTCTCCCCAATTATTTTATAACTTAGCCTTTTCTTCACCGTAGTTCATTCATAAACTGCTATATTTTGTTTTTTCTGCATTTATTGTTTTATTCTTATCCCTGGTGATGACCTCAAATTAAGCCGAAACGTTGGCACAATTAAATTTAGCTTGTGTAAAATTTATTGACTACCCCCCACCATTTCCAATATTATGATTATTATTTGTGTGGGACTCTTATATGTTACCAAGCACTTCGGCCTAAAAAGGCCTATTGTGCTCGAGTCCTAAAAATCCCTAACCTAGGTCTAGACTTCTACGAAATTTTAGATAGTCTTTAAATCTCGGGTCTTGAAGTTCCTTGTGTCCTGCAAGGCCAAGGTCCAATGTTCTCTTTCGACTTAGTGCTTTGCATTCAAAGAGAACGTGCTTGGGGGTTCGTCCTCCTCTGTGCACCATCTGCACCGAGTGTCTTGTTCGATCCCCAAGCGATGCATATGTTTCCTGAGTTTACAGTACCCAGTGATGGTTTCAACCATACTTTTGAGGTCGGTTCTGGACATGTGAGCGGCTTCTTTCTTCATTTTCTCAGAAAGATTCTCGTTGGGATTTTCAACATTACTCATGATACATCCATCAACAATACATACAGTCAACCATTTATTCATAAACAAAAATAATCGATTTTCAATTACAATGCCTCAAATGAATTCTATTACGTTCATTAATTTATTCAAACCACGAGCGTAGATTCTTTTATGCGATACACAAATCTATGAAGCATTTTAAACTGCACTGATTGGAATTAAATTCAGTTTTAATTTTTTTCCCGTTGAAGTGAGGGCGGCAGAATGAAATATCATGGTGGTGTTGAAGCATTTTAATAAAATTTGATGATGGAAGTGCCTCGGGGCCCTCAAAGCTATTATTTAAGTCTTAATTGAATACAGGCTAAAACAGAGTCAAAGGGTGGAAACATTTTCACCATATTGGATCCCTCCAGCTTCCCTTCGGATTAATATTTCTCTCCAATTTAATTAATTCGACCAGTTTCGTCCGCTAATGTGGTGTCATAATCTGTCCAAAATTTCGAGGTGCAATATTAAACGGTTCTACGCGTTTTAGGGCCGAATAACGTTTCCAGAAATCAATTTTTCCTTTGCGAATTTCAACAAAATCATGGCACCGAGTAAAAGGATTTATTGCCTTAGTTAATTTTACACGGCGTTGCATGCAAGAGAAAACCATTCGGATAATCAAAATATAATGCGCATAATAGGACGCTAAATATTAAATAAGTCCAGTTTGCAAACGCTATTAAACAACTACCAAATTGTATTGCAATTAAAGGCTATGAGTGTTGGAAAAATAGAAATGTATTTGCATTTTCAAAGCAAAGTTCTATTAGTTTTTTCGGTACCTTAAATTTGTATATTACTTAAAACTGATATTTTTTCAACAAACAGAATATAAATAGCAAAACAATTTATGCAAGACAGCTTTTAAAGGCAGAAAACCATTACAAACTGATCTAAAGAGATATAGCGGGCCCATTAGCGTTTTCCCCCGTGGAATTACTCTTTCTGCTTCCGATACTTCATACTCATACAAAAACTATGAGAAATAATGCGGCAGAGTGTCGTTTTTGACTAAATGACTGTACAAAAATAAGGAAAAAGTCAATTTTTTAAAGTTCGAATCTATCCGCTTTTGATCCTCAACTAATGATGCAATTATATGATTTTATTTTTTTTTTAACCACCCTTCATTGCCTTCAAAAACACTGTGTGCGTTACACTAGATACATATAAGCTAAGGCTTTTTATATGTCCGTTTTTATTATTTCTAAAATTCAAAGAAGAATTAGTGGGCTTCTGTCGTCTCCTATGTTTATGAGGTGACACCATCACATCCAAATATTATTGCAGGGATATTGAAATAATGCAACAAAAATATACGTTAATCTGAAGAACCTATACTCTTACAAGACTAAGCCATGCCTCATGTCTCACGACTGATAGAGACAAAACTGAATGAGTTTGGCTATGAAGTCTACACACAAGAAAGTTAATTACTATCGTTAACTTCAAAATATTTTGATCCATTAATTAGACGATACAACAATGAGAGTTCTAAATTTGCCCATCTTAGTGTAATTAGGATAAGGATCTTAGATGAGTAACTATATGGTACAGGTTCGGGGCTCCCATTTTACGCCCTTTCTGAAGGACCGCATAACTTATCATTCTTTTGCTCCCTTTAAAATTTTCTAAGGCCACGAGCCAGGCTGCGAACCCGGGATATTGGGTATAGTAACACGGATAGAAAATGATTTTGATTTCATGAAGTTGTTTTATCACATAACTTTTTTTTTGCAAACGGACATTTATATGATAGGACCCAATATAACCTCATTATGGGCTATTTTATTAGCCAAAACATATGAAATTGAAATACTACAGCCTAGGATCGATAGATTCCATACCGAACAATACCTACGATTAGCCGGAAGAGAAGCGGAACGGCCCTTCAGGCCTATGCTAGGCGGAGGTAAAGAAGCCATAAAACTGGCAGCCGAAGAGACGGAACCGCTATCAGCTGTATCAGGGACCACAAAGGCTATCGTAATCAGACTGCAAAAAACAAGGCTACCCACACCTCACTTCAAAGCCACTCTTTACCGCAAAAAATCTTCTACCTCTAATCAATATGCCCGTCGGTTTTCAACCCCTCCACCAACGCCCGCATGTGTGCGTTATTTTTGCTATTAAGATAAATATTTTTTGTCTCGTTCCGTTCATTAAGCAGAGTTTCATTAAAAATCTCCATTAGGATAATTAATCTGTTTAAATTGCGGCGAGTTTTTGGTTAATAAATTCGAGGAACAAACGTTTCTTTTGAGCGAATGTAAAATGAAACGGATGATCCAGTATGTACTTTTTCGTTTATAAAACAGGCTTTTTTATGTAATGTAAAGCACCACTGTGATATGATTAATATTAACAAAGAATAACCACAAACATTCAAAAAGAGACATACAAAAATTATTAGACAGCAATATTAATATAATTGGAGTATCTTATAAAACGTCTGGAGTGAGGTTGCTTTTCACTGATTGATAAGTCTATATGGCTGTTGATGTGGTTGATTGGTGTTTATTCAACGTCACTCAATGCTACTGTGGCTAATCGGACCTAGAAAGAGTGGGAGGGCCTATATATTGTATACAGGTATCTTTTAAGAATCCACAACACAGGCGACTCTTCAGTTGATGTGATTTGTGCTGCATTAGATCATTGTTGATGTGATTTTTTGTTCGTTATTTTTCAAATGAAAGGTCAATCAAGATTTTAACTTTTGTCATTATTCCCATAAAACATCAAGTTCAAAAATAGTACAACTAAAAATATTACTTTATTAAAGAATCATGTTGGAAATGGAATATAAGATATGTCGTTCCTGAATTAAAAAGCTTCTCCCAAAACAATTGCTAATTGATGCTTAATTGGCATTTTTGAGTTATGACGTTCTTTAGAAGAAGGGATGTGTATAACAGTAACGACCAGCGACGTAATATTTTACTTGTATAATGGGTGGACTTGTATTCTCCTGGTTTATATATTTATTTGTATGTCCAATATTCGTATATAGATCCCATCCCTAGGGGAAAAAAGAAATACCCATCTCGAAAAATGGTTTGGGCCGGGAGTAAACCGGCAGATCGATAAAAAATAAGCGGGACCCTTGAACTGTTGCCATAACTGCTAAGTTAAAAGTCTAGAGGGCTCGTGCAATCAAAATAAATTCGAGCCTAGTCTCATCAAGATAGAGCTCCCCCGGAGGATATTCTTCCCCTGGAGAAAGGCTCTCAGAGATAGGAGCTTGTAGAACAAACTGTTTCCTCCATCCGACATCAAGCCCTCAGCCATTACGGCCAAGACAATCCGGGACTTGGTTAACTCCTTCCAGCATTCAGCTCCAGCTCCGGGAGTCAGTGGAAGGCCTCTTCCCAATAACCAACTTACTGGACAACAAAGACAATTTCCTAAGTGAAAAAAGTTTCACAGTTTCTTCGGCCACTGGCTCCGAACCAGTTCGTACTCGCCCACTATCATCACCTCCGCTCGGAAGACTATGCCAATTAAATATAGAACGAACGCAAAATTAAAGACAACTTAAATCAATAAAACTGTAAGATAAATTAACAAAACTAGATTTCTATATGCGTTTATAGATATAATTAATAATTGATATAAGATAATTACAAGTCTTCTTATGAGTAATTGTACATAAATAAAAATGACTATAAAATATACGATAAAACTATTAACTAAAGTGCATGATTTAAAAAAGTACAACCCTTGGTGGCTTAGTAGTAGAGCGCTGAGTTACCATATTGAAGGTCCTGGATTCAAATCCGCATGTGGCATATTTTATTTTTCAATAGCCAGTGTTGGATCCTTCGGCAGCTCACCCAGCCTCCATCAAATGGGTACCCGAAAAAGTGGGAAAACGTGATTAATGAATTGCCTACCTGCGCAACCGTTGTCCAGTTGCGCAGGTTTATTATTTTTTTTAACAACCTTCACGCTAAATTACTGGCTTATGCTTCAAACACAATATCCTCCAGTAGGAGACTCCAATTAAAAATATATATTTAAAAAAAATTAAATTTATTCCTCTACACTGAGCGTTTAATTCCACTTAAATCATTAAAATCAATCACGTTATATATTATTATAAAATCATAGTTAATAAATAGTAGTATATAAATGTTAACATATATAATATTTTAACAATTAAGAAGATAACAGTTCATTTAATTAGTCTCGAGAGAAATGTCCTGTGAAGTAAATAGAGTAGAAATGTACATTAATCAAATAGCAAAATTTTTGTTATAAATTTTTCTAAGGAATTATTCATTACCGTTAATCTATTTATTTTCTTATTATTATTTAGATTGTAAGAAAATAATTTTTAACTCTTTGAAAAACTATTAAGGTACATATTTTAATCAATAACATTTTTTATTTTAAGATTGGTATCTTACAACGGATCCTATCCTAGTTTTACTAGCTTCGACTTGAAATTTGTTCATACATTAGTTCTACTCACGCATATCTGAAAAATATTACAAATAAATATTAAGTTGAAATTTTCTTTCTCGGAACGGTGTAACATATATCCATAAATAGAAATAGTCCAATTCTCTTTTTGATATCTACGATTTTTTGTGATCACTTTTCAAAGATTATTTTAAAAGCGCAAAGCCTCTGGAAATGATCGAAAACTATTATTGTTAGTATTTGGGGAGCCAATGGATAGATAAAAAGAAACAACTCCTCTTTAATCAAATTTTAAAAGGATTTTTTCATCCAACTGTTCCGCAATGAATATGTATACACTGTGGCAATAAAATGTTCTAAACTGAAACTGTATTCATTAATGCAAAAAGTTTCTTTAATTGGCTTTAATACTTTCTTATTGCCTACTCACCTTGGAAAACAATATTTTTCTAAAAATATATTTTATGAAATAAATAACTCTATTGAATTTTATAAGACCCTGGGCGTTTTTCATTCGGCTCACTATTGATTACTTTTTTATAGATCCAGGCCAATAACTTTACAGGCACAATCCAATCACCATATAACTTTATGGCATCTATTATATTTACTTTGCCCAATTTATGCATGTAGTAGAAGAATATTTTTTTTAATTTACCTTAATGTAACTTATCATAAGAAAATTATTCAAAAATATTATATTATTAGTTTTCAATGTGCTAGGAATCGTTCATCATGAGGTTTTTTGAAATACGATCACTAAAAACTCATAATCATAATAATCGACCATCACATAACTTTTCTAAAATCTCACTCCAATCTCATTTCTAAATTCACAAGACTACTTTTAAATTCTAACATAAAAATATATGACAAAAAAAGCCCAAAGAAACGGATGGACTGAAAAGTGACATTTTTTACAGGCTTCCGGCTAAATGAGGAAACGGGGTAACTCAGATAAAAGGTGACATAAAAAATAAATTATTTAATTTGTTAGTAGTCATATATGGTCCTCCTGCGGGTCACCCATCCTCTGTAAGAAGGTACCCATAATTGGGGGTAAAACCTGACAATTGAGAGTTAAGTGTTAAAGACGGTATAATTAATTTCCAGCGGAATTTTTAGCCGTTATATATTCGTTCGTCATTACTTGTAAAAATTTATTCATACAATGGACAATAATTATATAATTATTGCAGTTATAATTGCATTCATTTCGTTGTGTATTTTAAGCTAAAACAAATCTCGTAGTACTGTTAACTTCAAAAATCTTCAGAGGTTTTCCTTTTAATAATCTCGGTATACTATTAGAAATTTGAGTACTACCAGTGGGTAGTTTCTCTACATGTCATTATGTATCACTCAGCCAATTTACTTGGTATATTACTGTAATATAGTTGTAAATATCAATAAATAAATAATTAAAAAAAAATTATCAGGAATTACAATCTTTATTTAACATACTGTTTTTGTTTATTGTTTATATATTAAAGATTTGTAATTTTATAAACATTACAGTATTACAACCACCCAGAGCATCGTATTAATCAATTTATAACGACCAAATTCAAATTAAACATGACAGAATATTTTCAATTCATCTCGACGATTCGCTCCCCTCCGCTGTTGGGAACGAAATGTGTCAACAGAAACTGTCGTAGCGTGGCATGTTGAACATGACAGACCAAGTAGGCTACATGTTCAATTTCAGATATCACTGGTTTAGTTGGGGAAACACTTGTCGGTATAGCTTTTTAATTCATCATTCAGCTTAAAATATTCTTTCCGATTCGTTATCATTCAAAATAAGTACGATATAATAGAATTTGATGGAATAACATCACACAGAGGTTGAATTGCAATTCATCAACATTTGATAAAAAATAAAAATAAATAGAGACTTTGTATTCTGATGTAATTTGCGTTCGTGTGTAGAGAATTGGTGCAAAAAAGGGACACCTGGTTCAAGTTCTATAGAGGGCATCCCCACACTGCGCAGCGGTAGAGAGGGAAAGATTATGATGATGATGATGATAAATTAGGATATATTTTATATGAATACATTTTATGGATACAAACTAGTCACTCCAGTGTCTCTACTTTTCACATGATCCAGTAATGAATTTTTTGTCTTATCAATTTTATGTTTTGTTTTTCAATTACTAGAGATAAGGAGTTTTTGAATCTACGATTTAGGCTACACCTACATTGGATCCGGTGTGATACGATGAGACGTCGCTAGCAAACAAAATGTTTTAACTCTCGATATATTTCAGTCATTTTGTTTGCTAGCGACGTCTCATCGTATCACACCGGTTCCAATGTAGGTGTAGCCTTACTCTTCAAACAATAGCTACCTTCAGTAATAAAGGGTAATAATAAGTAATAAGTATTCTTACTTTCAATAAAGCCGAGAATTGAACTTTCTCAATAGAAAGCAAACTTTGTACAACTTAAATAACTCTCCCGGCCGGATGCTGATTCTCAATTAGTACTTATATTTTACATTTTTAATTTCTTCCAATCGGAATAGAAAATTGAAAAAGTAATTTTTATTATATTTACTGGTAATGATCAGTAAAAACTATAAGTATATTTTTCGAGTTTATGTTGGCGGATAATCGGTTAATCTGTAATATAACGTTCATTTATTTATTTCCAGAGTAGACCAATGTAATATTCTATCTCATATTATAAATATTATTTGCTTTCTTTTAAAGTTTTTTTTTTTATTCCTCCAAAATAGATTTACAATACAAATCAAATAAATAAATGTAATGAGTATACGATATGATATATTAAAATTTTGTTAACGAATGAAGTTATAGAAAATTATATTACCTTGATACACAGTAAATGTTAATTATTTGCATAAATAAGTAAAGTTGTTTCTATTTCTTGAGTGCTTTCATGTAAATAAGTCTTACTTAGTTATATAATGATCATCGTCCAACTATTTTCAGCATTGCCTAATATTCTTTGAAATAGTTGGAACATCTTTTTCAGATTTAATAGAAATAAGTAGACCTGAACCCAATTAATAATACACCCCATATTACGTCAGAACTCCGTCTTACTTAAAAAGATTATTAATTGATTATTTTAAAGTGGTTCAATAATATTTAATGAAGGATAAAAATTCAAAGCATTAAAAAATCAAATTATATTTAAAAAGTTGAGAATTACAAGGGTATTTTACCTTTATCTCATGGCAATACGTATCATTTATTGTATTTACTTGTTATATTAATACAATATTGTAGTAAATTTCAATAAATGAATTTAAACAAAAATAGTATCCTTACTTTTGTTCTATATGGAAGTGAGAAGTGGCCGTTCAAGTTGTAGAATCAACGTTTTAATGCAATCGAAAATAATGCTAAATTGGTGTAAATTTTATTAATCGCCCTGTCTGACCATTTTCAACACTGTTCAAGATATCTTCGATACAAATGCAAATGTGTAAACAAAAAAATCGCTATATTGCTACGGAATTATCATTGATGAATATCATAGAAATTTATTGAATCAGAATTCACTTTGTAAAGGGAAAGAATAACTCTGTCAAAACGTCGAAAATACAACTATCTTCATTTTGTTCAAAGGAAATAAATCGTTATTCTGCTTTCGTTACAGTGGATATTTCTTTTGAACTGGGAGTTTCAAAGTCTCGAATGAACCACATTCGCTTGTTTGATCTAGTTCGAATAGTAACATGTTCTTGTGTTTGCTGTTGCGATGCTTCGTAATTTCAACGAGGTGTTTTAAAGGAGACTATCAATTACGACATTATCAATAATTTACAAGTGCGATCGTTTTGAAATATATAAAATAATATAATGCAAACTAACGAAGAAACCGCATGTGATTTGTAAATTTTAGAAAAATAATCATAAATCGTAGATAATCAAACAAACGAATATGAGTTTTTACTAATTTAAATACATTATTCGATAGAATTAAAATAAACTTATCCCAAATAAACTAAAACACGTACGATGGCGTGGGCAAAATACGATCAAGTATTATCACGTGTACATACTGATTTTGAATGAACCTTAAAAAGTTGTTTTTTCTTTTTTGGTACTTTGCATTTGCTTCGACCGTATATCTACAGCCGCAGTGAATAAATGGTTAAGTCGATTTATTTTTTTCAAAATGAGTTAATAGAGAGTATTTCAAAATGAGTGATATGCTTGCAGTGTATAAGTCAGGGGTTAGCTATAAATGGAATTATTACAACGTGTGTTTTTATTCATCTTTTTGAGAATCTTAGGTGGTTAAGTCACGTTAATTGAACTCAGACAGGTTTTTTGATTCGAGAAAAATAAAATTAACCAATGATTCACGTGGTCAATTCCAGTTAATCACTTATGTACGAACAATTTAACAAATAGAAAAAAAAGTATGCCTTTAAATCAAGCCTACTACTAAATTATGCCTTTGAAACTAGTTGGTTAAATCTGGTTTACTATTTACACATACTCTTCTGGTCGTCGAGGGGTATTTCCCATAACTTTATCACCAATTAAAGGTCATTAGTTAGGGTTTAATTGATTGTTGGTTTATAAGTATCTAAGGGGGAGTCTGGTAAAATCTTCTCCAAATTCTGTTGTAATGTAATCTGATCTCGAAGTGGAGGTTGGCCCCGTTCCGCTTAGGAATTACTTGGAGAAAGTTGGACATTTAAAACTTTCCACTCTAGCTCGGAAAGAAGAAGGGAAGAGGGTGGCTATCGCCTGTAATGGAGAAGTGGCTTTTAATGAGGGCCTGGATAACATTGTTCTTGGTAAGAAAAGCAATATGGGAGTGTAGGGGGTGGTGTGGGGTGTGTGGAGGGCGAGGGGCTGACATCTGCCCGCGCTAAATTACACTTCTTGCCCTGACAGGAGACAACGTAGCCCTAGCATCACTTTTTACCGCAAGAGCCGGCAGGAAATTTCCCCTATATTCCGTCCGAATAAAGACTCCTTCCCTTGGGAGGGATCGAGCTAACCGTTAGCTAAACGGAATTTACTGGCCAGCCAGGAACGGTCCTGTTCTCAGGATTAGCCTGAACCAGAACCAGGGTTAGACTACTCTCTGACACTACTATTGCACTCATGAAATGAGGTGAGATAGCTCTGACCAGAGTAAAGTCAAAAAGTGTTGATTTTATTCACCAAATAAAGGGAAGAAACCTACACCTCTGTATGCAAACAAACTTTGACAATTTTAAAAAGGTTGGATACCTACAGAATTCAGTTTTTGTAGAATGTTGGTAGAAAATCTGATTAGTATTGTGTTAAGGAAAAACGATGCATCAGTTTGAGGAAAGTAAGGAATTCCTATCCCATAAATCTAAGTTACTTTGTCTAGAAAATTTTGACAGATTTACTGCACTTTAGATGATCTGTTTCTCGAAAAACGTTTGTATTGGAAGGTGAATTCCCCAAGCTGGCTCAACAGCCTATGAAGTGGGCTAGGTGAGCCCCAGGAGGTTCTCAAAATCCCAACGGATCCATCCCCAGCTATTGCCAGAAAAAATAAATTATCTTCCTCAGATTCCCGAAGGTTTGAACGCTCGGCAACTCAGCGCTCTTCCACTGAGCCATCTCCTTACAATAAAGAGTAATAGCATCAGTTCAAAATACAAGAAGGTATTTCAATCACGAAACAATGCGGGGGGGGGGATCAATAAAATACTAATTGTGTTCAGACGCGTAGATCCCGAACACAATTAGTATTTTATTTTCATCAAATATTATTCTATTGAATCAGATTATTATAAACCGCATTATGATATAGAAGTTAACTGAAAAGAAAACCTCGAATTATAATATACTATTATAGTAGAAAGGTCTTACCTCCAATACAATTTTGAAAATTTTATATTCAACGAACTTCGCATTGAAATGGCAAAAAATGTTTGCATGAAAATATCATTGAAACAGAATATGCTAAATAATACATTATCAACTCTAAAGGATGTCAGGTCACAAAGCCCGATTTCGTTGTGAAGTAATAAACTTATTCTTTATTGACGGGCTTTAGTTTATTGCACTTTAGAAATTATTATTTGGGAAAATAGAGGAGACCATAATAAGTAGTAGTAATTGGCTCTAGTTATTTATATATTGACTGAATTGAAATAAAGAATTTTTGTTGCACATGATTGATGCTTTGTATTGTTGCGTGCTTTGAAGATTTATGGCTAATCTTAAAAAAAATGGAACTGGCGTCTCAATTTATACAATGAATCAACAAACAACCCGTCAATCACATTAAATATGGATCGATTCTGGTTGATAGCACTATACATTTTCATTTTTATAACTATGTTCGCTTAAACAAATTATGTTGATAGCTTTCATTATTAAATCAATTTATCGTATTTCGGACTTTCACGTGAAGTGATTATTTCTCAATTTGTCAAAGCCAAATGTCAAGGTGAGACAACCAATTAGGTTGAAGCAGTGTGGGAAGTTCTTAGAAAAGATTTATTAATGGCTGCGAACAATGATTTGTATTGGAAGAGATTTTTATTGAACAATTATTAATAATTTAAAAAGAAAAGCAAATTTACTTCATAACAACCGTTATTAATAATGTATTTATAATAGCTATACATTATAATATAAACATAATAAACAAACTAAACATTATACATTATAAACTATAAATATATTATATTATAGCTATTCATTATAAACAAACTAAAACATCATCTTTCGACCTTTCAATACGAGGGGAAAGATAACAAAGCAGAAAATGAAAAAAATATGCTGATTATAATTTTTTTTTTGTTCATTTAACGTCCCTTTATGCTGATGTGACTAATCGGACAACGTTACAGTAGGAGCCCACAATTTTGCCTATCCAGATTTAATTAGGATAGGTATCTTTAACTAGGGGCTAGGGACCCCCGTTTAACGTCCTTTCTGCGGGACAGCATAACCAAGGATTTTTTACTCCCTTTAAAAAAATCCTGGGGCACCTGGCGAGCTAAGAACCCGCGATCTTGGGCATAGTTGTTTGTTGTTCTGCTAACCACTAGACCACAGGTCGCCCCCATTATTTCTGATTTATATGGAAGCTCATACAGAAAGCTTTATAATAAATGCAGTTAAAGTATACTAACGTAGAAGGTCGCATTCTGAAGACCTTAGTGTTTAAAATAAAAAGGATTTGGAAAACATACGCATTATTCTTGCCCTATCCTACTCCATATGGCGCACCAAATTTTCTTACAATTTGAATCAATTATTTATTGTTCTTTTTGATTATTTATTATATTTGCATTCACACATGTCAAATACAAACAATTGAGCAGGTTGGCTGCCAGTGGAATATTTTAATAGATCTCTCATCCATGTTCTTTTTTAGTCTCCTCTTAGCTAGAAGGCATGAAAGTTGTGGCTATTTATTCTATTGTTCGTCAACCGTTGGTAATTTTATGTCCATGTGCAAAGAATTGACATACCATGGTGATTTTGTGAAAAGCCTATGTAGTTTTGGTTGAAAAGTTTAAAGTCGTTTTCTTCGAGTCTGTTTAGCGATGCCGCAAATATGTAAACTGGTTTTAGTAAGAAAGTATAAATTTCATTATTATTTACTTATATGGAAGCTCCTAAGATACTAAAAACTGTATAATGAATGCAGTTAAAGTATAGCCAAAGAAGCTTGCATTCCAAAGACCCTAGTGCTTAAGATAAAAAGCAGTTGCCAACACACCTCATATTCCTGCTAACCTAGAATTTAGTCAGCATTTCTTGCATTATCCTACTCCATGGAGTGCATCAAAGGTTCTTACAATTTGAATCAATTAATATAACTTTACTATTTCGTTTAGATATAATTTTTAATATTGATCCGCATTTTTAATCAAAGCATAAGAGGAATATTTAAAAAATAATAATAAACCATTCTCTTTGGAACATTTACATATGAGGGTTAAAGATAACAAAGCAGAAAACATCGCGAAAATATTCAAAGTCCCAAGCGGGCTCCTGAGGTATAAAAGATGGAGAAATGTATTCAACTGGATCCTTCCGGGCTATTGACCATTAAACACGAGCCCAAACGTCCTTGAGGCGTCTCTGTTTACTCCAGTGACCGGTTTACACTACTTCTTCCTCTTGGCCGGAGCAATTTCTTCTTATCAAAGGATCCCGGGAGAGTCGTGTGCTTTGAAATCGATGGTGATTGTTGCCTTTCGCCGTTCACCCAAACTTACTTAAACCTTTCCATCAAAGAGGAGATTATTGTCTAACGCTTCAGGTGTTTCGAACAAAAGCCACTTATATATACTGTTGCTTTTCAGCAATTATTAATATAAAAATCAATCCTTACAATTATGTTTTTTACATCTATTTTATTAAATTTAAAATTGTATTATACAATACAACTAGTAAATATAATGGCGTAAAATTAAATAATGTTAAATGATGTCATTCATAAAGGCAAATAGAGAACTTACCCTGTGGCAGTACTCATATAACAAATCCAACTTAGAAGGTCATGAGGACTTAAAAACCCCAGGGACTTAAACTGGCCCCCGCCCTCGCTCATGACAGCCCTGAAGAAGGCCTGCAACGAGGGTCGAAACGTTTACTCTTGAATAAACATTTCTCCCTACTTTTGAGAAATTTATTGACCTCCACCCGGACCATTTTCTTTCACTTAAATTTACAAGGTCAACTATTATCATTCTAGTGTGTTTAAAATTTGAGGTCATTATGGATGACTTTATTTGTAATAAAGCAAGGAGCATTAAGGGTTTTACGAAGAGTTTTGGATAATAAGGAATAGATACGAGAGGAATTCGATGACTTAGTGAAACCCTAAAAATCAGGACCTGATTTTCGATAATGATAACAAGTATTATTTTTAATTTTTTTAAATAATTATTATACTAATAATTATTATTATAAAACATTATAATGATTATAATTTGTAATGATTTATAATAATGATGATTTATAATGATCAGTTGTCTCCATGTCAGCTTACCATAAATTTCATAAAACATATTATACACTAAAAAACATTAAATGTTGTTATTTTTACGAAAATTCATCCCTCTATCTAAGAGGGTATGTGAAAGGCAGATCGGTGAACTACTCAAAGAAGCCAAACCCAAGTAGAAGTTAAGAACGGATAAAAGTTGATTAAATAATAGATCATATTTAACCTACTTTCAGCAATGTTTGGTTATCTTATTTACTAACGTAGGCCAGCTAACCATTAAAGTCTACCAAAATGCTTAAATAGAATTATTTTGTAATCGTTTTACCATTTGTGTCACATAAACACTATTTACAGTAACGTCTTTATTTACAACTAATCATACGTTAGTTTTTGTGAGAAAGAAATAGTTGACTGTGGGTACTATAATAGGATGTTGATAGTTGGGGGTGCAGTCAAGAAAACACGCAAAAATAGGTGAAACTATTTTATTTTAAGTGCCGACGTTTCGACCTACTATGTAGGTCATCTTCAGGGCTATGAGAAAACAGACAAAAACAGAATAGACTGTAAAAATACATAAAAAGAGGTACAGAAAAATTAGAAAAAATGTAGAGATATAAAAAAGAATGATATATAATGAAAGGATATATGAAGGTATATGAATATATATATACATAATATATATATATATATAATAATGTATGTAGGTATATGAATAAAGATGATTACATGGTAGATGGATAGAAAGGTGATAATGCAAAAACAAAGTACAAGATGGATAGAAAGGTGATAATGCAAAAACAAAGTACAAAGAGAGCAATGAAGTTAAACAGAAAAAATAACATGAAAAAGATATGAATATAATGAGTATGGACAATTTAGTATAATAAAGATAGAAATGTATTGCAAAGAAAACAATAGTATGAAAATAGACTCATGGGGAGTATCATAAGTGCAATGAGAGAACATGAATTAAAAATATGATACCTAATAATACATCGAGAAGAATATATTATAGAACGTAAAGAAAAGGAATCTAAGTATGACGGGCCGGGAAGTGAAATATAAAAAAATTTTAAAAATATAAGTATCAGAAGTGATGTAAAGGTATAAATGTTATATAAAGGTATACACTATACATTGTATAACAGATGTAGTATCCAGGTATACATATATTATATAGAGGTATACATAGTATGAAGTTATATAAATAAAGATGAAAGAATACAAGGAACAATACATGAGAGATATAAGATATCAGTAAGTGAATAGAGATATATTATAAAAAATAATAATGTTCTGTGAACATGAACTCTTAAATTAAAACATTTAATTAAAACTATGATGGATGCTAAAAGTGATGATGGGAGAAATAGGTGTGAAGGAAGGAGATGGAGAAAGATGAAGAGAAGATATAAATAATAAGAGACAGTACGAACCCGATGGCAGCTGGGACAGCGAGTAACTGACGCGGATAAAACCGTTGAACGACGGAAGCGCTGGCCGCGATCTCTGTCGGTCAAAGGTCAAAGTAGCGAAAAAAATTCAAAAAAAGTAAAAATGAAAAATAAAGAAGTAGGGAAAGGGCAATATGGGGAAATATGGGGACGCGTAAAAAATGTGAAAAAATAAATAAAAAATAAAGTTAAAGGAAAAAAAGGGGGTAAAGAAATAAAATACTAGAAAAGAAAAAATAGACAGAAACGGACCGTAAAACGGAGAGAAATAAAATATGATTTGAAAATTAAGGAGTTTTTAGTAAATTAAAAATTTGGGAATAAATTGAGGATAGGTGATGTGAATCGGACTTAAGGTTGACGGTGGAGGAATCTAAATTGATGTGGATGGTTTCCGAAAGAATGCGTTTTTCATAGTTGGGAAAGGAAGATAGGATAGACGTATTATCGAAGTTGAAAATGTGGTTTAAAGATAGGGCATGGTCAGAGAGTTTGGAGGCGGTTGGGTTATTGGATGAAATGGAATATTTATGTTGGGAAATACGATCTTTAAGTAAGTTTTTAGTTTCGCCGATGTAGGAAGAGTTGCAATTGGGAGTGGAGCAAGGGATACGGTAGACAACATGTGAGCGTTGTATAACGGGAATGGGATCTTTAACACGGGTATAGATTTTGGAAAGTTTGTTATGGGATTTGAAAGCTAAACGTAAGTTGGGGATAGAGGAACGTAGGGATTTTTGAATATTATTTGAGAGGGAGGGTATATATGGCAAGGATCTGTATACTGGGTTAGAGGGGGGGTGTGGAGACAAGGTGGGGTTGGGGGTTTTTTTATAGTCTTGGATGAGTTTATTGATAATATGGAGAGGAAAATTGTTTTTTAAAAGTATATTTTGGATGCGGTGGATGTTAGTTTTATGGAAGTAAGGGTCAGAGAGGGATAGGCCACGGCGGATAATATTTTTGGCAACGTTTATTTTTTGGTGGTGCGGATGTTGGGAGTAATAATTGAGGAGTCTGCCAGAATAGGTGGGTTTGGTATACCAGTCTGTGGATAAGGTGTGGTCAGGATTTCTAATGATACGGAGGTCAAGGAATGGTAATGATTTATTGGATTCAAGTTCCACTGTGAAATGGAGGCGGGGATGGTATGAGTTAAAAGATGATAATAATTCAGGAATAATAGTGGGATTTAGGATAAGGAGGAGATCGTCCACATATTTCTTAATGAAGATAACATCGTTAAGGAATTGGGGTAGAATGGAATCCAGAAGATCGTTTAAGACAATATTGGAGAGGTCAGGAGCGAGGGGATTTCCCATGGCAAGTCCAGAAATTTGGTTAAAGAACTGGCCATGGAAGGTAAGGTAGCCTGATTCACAACAGAGGTTTAAGGATTGGAGGTAAGAGGTGCGATTGAGAGAGGTATGGGGTTCTATGAGTGGCCAGTTGTTATCTATAATGAGGAGAGCTTTATCTAAAGGAATGTTAGTGAATAGGCTTTCTACATCAAAGGAGGTGAGAACGTAATGATCAGGTATGGTGAGGGATGTTAAAAGATCACGTAGATGAAAAGAGTTTTGGATATCATATGGGTTGTTACGGCTGAGGACTTGTAAGGAAGGAAGTAAGAATTTGCTAAGTTTTGTAGATGGTGAATTGATGTTGGATGTAATAGGCCGGAGGGGGTTGTTAGGTTTGTGGATTTTGGGAAGACCATAAAAACGGGGAGCTATGGAATTGTAAGAAATAAGGTTCCTATAAATAGGGTATGTAATTAATTTGGAATTGACAAGGCTTTTTAGGTGGAGGTTGAATTTTTTTTTGGAGAGAAGAGGTAGGATCGCGGGGTGTAGGTTTGTAAGTAGAAGTATCGGAAAGAAGGGAAATCATTTTAAGGTTATATTCGGAAAGATTCATGATTACTGTAGAATTACCTTTATCTGCTTTAGTGACAATCAAGTCGTCATGAGATTTGAGGAAAGAACGTGTGAGGGAAAGGTCCTTAAAAAACTGTGGGGAGAAATTAGAAGGGGAAGAATGGGTGTGTTGAAGGAAATTGGAGATGATGTTAGCTATGGAGACACGTGAAAGATCTTGTGGAACATGTGAACGTTGGAGTAGGGGGTCATTGTGAATAAATTCTAAGTCGGTCAAAAGATCAGGAATGATTTTATTGAAGGAAGAGGAGGGTGCAGAAAAATTTGGTCCTAAGGATAGGATGTTATAGACATGTTTAGGGATATCGGTGGAAGAAATATTGTGGACCCAGTTTTTATCTCCTTTTGGGTAGATTTTGGAGGTGAGGGATTTTTGGTAAAGGAATTTGAATTTGGAGATGAGGTGGATTTTTTTACGAGACCTGGTAGTGGTGAAGATGGATGTAACAAGAGAGGTAAGGTTATTCATGTGGTCATGGGTAAGGTGACTGGATAAAAATTGGGTGAGGGCTGGAATACGTAGGTTTAGAAAGTGGATTTGCTGAATATTCTCCCGTATTTTGAGATTAAGTAAAGATTTTTTAAATTTAAATGAAAAATTATGTAACTTGGGATTTAGGGATTTTGATGTGGTGAAGTGATTAAGCGCTTCCGTCGTTCAACGGTTTTATCCGCGTCAGTTACTCGCTGTCCCAGCTGCCATCGGGTTCGTACTGTCTCTTATTATTTATATCTTCTCTTCATCTTTCTCCATCTCCTTCCTTCACACCTATTTCTCCCATCATCACTTTTAGCATCCATCATAGTTTTAATTAAATGTTTTAATTTAAGAGTTCATGTTCACAGAACATTATTATTTTTTATAATATATCTCTATTCACTTACTGATATCTTATATCTCTCATGTATTGTTCCTTGTATTCTTTCATCTTTATTTATATAACTTCATACTATGTATACCTCTATATAATATATGTATACCTGGATACTACATCTGTTATACAATGTATAGTGTATACCTTTATATAACATTTATACCTTTACATCACTTCTGATACTTATATTTTTAAAAATTTTTTATATTTCACTTCCCGGCCCGTCATACTTAGATTCCTTTTCTTTACGTTCTATAATATATTCTTCTCGATGTATTATTAGGTATCATATTTTTAATTCATGTTCTCTCATTGCACTTATGATACTCCCCATGAGTCTATTTTCATACTATTGTTTTCTTTGCAATACATTTCTATCTTTATTATACTAAATTGTCCATACTCATTATATTCATATCTTTTTCATGTTATTTTTTCTGTTTAACTTCATTGCTCTCTTTGTACTTTGTTTTTGCATTATCACCTTTCTATCCATCTTGTACTTTGTTTTTGCATTATCACCTTTCTATCCATCTACCATGTAATCATCTTTATTCATATACCTACATACATTATTATATATATATATTATGTATATATATATTCATATACCTTCATATATCCTTTCATTATATATCATTCTTTTTTATATCTCTACATTTTTTCTAATTTTTCTGTACCTCTTTTTATGTATTTTTACAGTCTATTCTGTTTTTGTCTGTTTTCTCATAGCCCTGAAGATGACCTACATAGTAGGTCGAAACGTCGGCACTTAAAATAAAATAGTTTCACCTATTTTTGCGTGTTTTCTTGACTGCACCCCCAACTATCAACATCCTATTATCATACGTTAGTTTGTTTGTTGGCTTATAGCTAGTCTGAAAAAAATATTATGACTCTAGAAACAGCAATCAGGGTGCAGTCAGTTCAATACTTTCTACCATAGAAGTCTCAATAATTAACGCCAGAATATAAATATACATATACATTGGGACCCTCCCTTCAATGTAAATAATATATTTTTTTTTTTAAATGCATCATCGCAACCCACGAAGGATCTTAGATATGGAAGAGACTATTGTTTCTTAGCCAATGGTTGTGTAATGGTAAGTTGGTCAAGCCTACGCACAACCGCCATGTTTCCCCCAATTGAAGTTACGTACTTTGAAAGCTGAGAGAGCTTCGAGAGGGTAAGCAGATTCCTCTGGTTCGACTCTGGGCTAAGACAGAGTAAATAATTTATCTGTCATAGTAGGCATCGACCCCGATAGCTACAGTGACTCAGAGTTCCACAAAATGCGTTATCCCACTTCTCCAAATTCAGAGGTATATCCTAGAAGAGCTGTGGTTTCTCCACAAACCAAACCGACAGCCCTTCAGCTATTTTAGTTATAAAAGTTGATTGCCATCACCTCGTGGCTTTCAGAATAAATTATATACTGAATGCACACTGATTATCCTCTTCGTCGTACAGATCCCAGACGACCATTAAGCATCAACAATTCTTACAACGATGAAGAAATTACCTTACCAATATCTGAAATGGGAAGGAGGAGGGAGGTAGAGGCTATTCGCCGACATGGGGAGGAACGGGCAATGACGTCAATTCTTTTGCCGGGCCACTCAAGACCGTGGAGGAACAAATGTGACCACCCACCGTTGGGACAAGGCCACTCAATCTACCCTCTCCGGCCCTCAGCGGGGATTCGCAATTACTTCCTCCAGCTCTTGTCAAACTGGAAATCTCCCCCTTCTCCCATCCTGGGCAATTTCGGTTTTTGTTAGCAACCGATGGTAATGAGATTGCCAACATGGCACAGTCCCAAATATAAATATAAGAAAAATGTCTGTATATGTAATTAATACAGTTTGTTTATACCAAGTGCGGTAAATGTATTCCATTTTATATCTTTATATTATAATTTATTCAAAAAAGGTATCTATGGAAAAAGTTTGGTGAATCAGTTATAAATGTAAGATTTACAGTTGAATTAGTGAAATCGTTGTGTTCAGTGTGATTCAAACTACACCGAGTAGCATTTACCTAGTTTTGTAGAAATTTGGATTATTTTGTTTCTATCTTTTGCATATGACTGCAACATGATGAACCTCAAAGTTCACCTCAATAAATTTGTACTTATTGAGGTCTCATTATAGTAGAGAGGATGAGTCGTTTGTTTTTTTTAAATCTAGTGGAGATATCTGTTATTGACCTTCACTCATGTATATTAAATATAAATGCATTTAAAACAGTCTGTGAGAATTTAAAAAAAAGGTAATAGTATTTATCATTGAAATATATGAAAACATTATTTACCAAATAATTTTGTTTATTTTATCAGAGCTTTTTTTGGGGGTGTGAGCTTTTAGATAAATAAGTGGATTGATTCACTTTATGCATGACTTTAAACCATCTAGCTATACACATCATTTATGTTGTTAAAAAAATGTCATCACAAATAAAGATATAAAAACTTTTGTAACGGTAATACTAACATTATTATTTCCCACCCTTCGTTTTTTCAAGAATTAACTCTTCCTCCCCTGAAGCATCATCATGCCTGAGTTTTTAAATCATGGTAAGATTTCCTTACCATGATAACTATTGTTAATAATTAACTAAACAGACACTTAAACCTTTAACTGAATAATATAATTTGTAACGAAGATATATGAAAACGAAATCTATACTTCATCAAAAATACTGCTATCTTTGCATTGAGCTAAACACTGAGCCTTTGATCAAATTTCAACAGGAAAAAGGTAATTGAGGGTGCCTCATACAAGAGACATTCCTACCTTCTCATTATCGTAGAAATAGGGTACGTTGGAGAACATCATTTTGAAATTATGGTTAAGCCTATAAATAAGGATAATACTTAGCTGGGCACTTAATAGTTATTACTATACAATTAGTATAATTGAAATCGATTTTTTTTTTACCTCCACCCAGACCGTTTTCTTCCTTATATATGTATATAAGGTGAACTAATATTAATCAAGATATAATTGAAATCGTTTATTAATTCTTAGGGAAAATGGCAACAAGTGTAAAATGAATACGTATTATAAGGAGCACTACCAGTAAAGCGATAAAATTTAAACATCCCAAGCTAATGCTTATATTTTATAAGTAATTTATGTGCCAGACTGTTAAAGTCATGTAATATTCAACACTGTATAAGGTAAACAATGTAACCAGTAAGGGAGTTTATAAAAATTTATTCTTGTTACCAGTTAACATGTGCTGTTTTGTATCCCTAATTTGTGATATGTTTAACATGGTGTCAGAAGTTAAAATACTGTAAAACACAGAAATTCCTAATAGCGACAACGATAACAAACGAGACGAAACACTTACACGGAAAAAAAAAAGATGACATCGCCAACACCGGTACCGTCAACCTCACGTTTCTTCTCAGCACAAGTCGATCCCCTTCCGAGTGAATCAGGTAGAGAGGAATGGGAAGAATGTTTTTTTAATTATGAAATCTATCTAAAAGCATCAAACCTATATAAAGAGGATGATGAACGAAAAATTAATCTTTTCCTTTTTAGTCTGGGAAATGAAGGTAGGCGAATTTATAAATCATTTACAACGAAACCAACAACTTACGACACCTTGGTTAAACTTTTCAATTCGCATTTTGAACCAAAAAAACACATTGCTAAGGAAAGATATAAGTTGTTCACAAGAAAACAGGCACCCAGTGAGTCTATTCAAGACTTTGCCGTTGCTCTAAAAAACCTCTCTTCGCCCTGTGAACTGGGAGATTTTCAGCACTCAATTGATCGAGACTTACTGATCGTCGGATTGGATCCAAAATACACAACAATAAAAGAGAGACTTCTTGAAGATGAAAATATCACCCTGGACAAAGCTATCCAGATTGCAGCACGGATGGAGTACAGCCAACAAGAAATCCATAGCATCAACGAAAACCTCAACAAAGAACAAGATAATCATCATCTCGTACAGAAGATCACAAAAGGACAAAAAATGGACTACAGCAAGAAATCTCAGGTAAAAACTTGCTCTAGATGTGGCACGTCTCATGCAATTCGCAGCTTCCCTGCATTTGGTTCTAAGTGTTTTAATTGTAGTAGGTTCAATCATTTTTCAAAAATGTGTAAACTGCCAAGTAATAAAAATATGCCAGAAAATAAATATAGAGTTGAGACGATAACGTTAGATGTTCATGACCATGAAATCGCAGATAATGAATTTTTTATTGGCAAAATGCAATCCAAACTAGAAAACCCAATATTGATTTCTATGAAAATCAATAACAAAATAATACAATGTGAATTAGATACGGGCGCAAATGTGAATGTTATGAGCATCGACACGTTCAATTCATTGAAAGCAAATAATAATGTAATATTAACAAAACCATATGTAACATCATTTACAAATCATGAGGTGCCCATAATAGGCAAGGTAAGTCTTGATTGTTATTATGATAGTAACTTTAAAAATGGTGCAAAATTGGAATTTTTGATAACAGATTTAACTAAACATACTGGTCGAAAGGCTTGTCTAGATCTAAACCACCAGTAGTGCAAAGAATAATGCTTAAATTACAAAAATATTCACTAAATGTAACTTATGTACCTGGTAAATTTATGTCTATTGCGGATACCTTATCAAGGACTTCAAACTATCATGATAAAGCTATATTAAAAGATATAGATAATGATGTAAATTTGCACATTAATTTAATTTGCAACAACTTGGCTATTTCTGTATGTTGACTAGAAGAAATCAAGGAGGAAATTAAAAAAGATCAAGTTAGTCAAACTCTACTTAAATATATTTCTGATGGACGGCCTGAAAAAATCTCGAGTGTCTCTTCAGATGTGCAACTATATTTTAAATTCCAGCAAGACTTCCATAGCACAAATGGATTATTGTTTCGTAATTCAAGTGTGATAATACCTAGATCATTAAGATCAAAAATTCTAACTATAATTCATGAAGGACATTTTGGAGAAGATAGATGTATTCAAAGAGCTAGAAATCTGGTATTTTGGCCTAATATTTATACTGATATAAAAAATTTAACACAATGAAACATGTCAAATTTTTCAAAGAAATAATTCTAATCTACCAATAATCCATCATGAAATAGGTGATTACCATTGGGAAAAATGTGGAGCAGATTTCTTTTATTTTGACAAACAAGTGTATCTCTTGGTTGTAGATTATTATTCCAAATTCCCAGAAGAAATGAATTTAATGCTCAATGTGTAATTAAACATCTAAAGTCAATAATGGCACGACATGGAATTTGTAAAGAGTCTGTTACAGATGGAGGCCCCCCATGGACTTCAAAAGAACTATGTAACTTTTTTCAGAGTTGGGACATATCATATACTGTAACAAGCCCTTACCACCATAAATCAAACGGTTTAGTAGAAAGAAATGTAAGAACCATAAAACAAATGCTAACTAAATGCTCACACTCAGGTGATGACCCTTACTTAGCTCTCTTAAACTTCCGCAATACAGCTAGTAAAATCAGTAATGTGTCACCTGCACAGCTACTAATATCCAGAGGACTGAGAGATAAATTACCTGCAACTAAAAATGTACTACAACCAAAATTAATAAATAAACAAAAATACAAAGAATGTATAACAAATTATCAACAAAATTTATCTAAAAATTATAACAAAAATACCAAAAATTTGATAGATTTAACACATGGAGATTACATAAAATTTAAAATGACAACAAATAAGCCATGGATGCCTGGTAGAGTAATAAAGGAAAGTGAGTGTCCTAGACAATATATAATGATAGTGGAAAATGATGATGGAAAATTATTTAAGAAAACTAGGGAACACATAATGTTACCTACTAAGATTAACAATCAAAACCAAGAAAACATTGTAACAGAAGAAAATAGTACAAGATCATCTGGTAGGACTATTAAACCCCCTAAAAGATTCAGTCACTCCGACTACACTTAAGAAAGTCATAAGAAATTTATATGTTGTAAGAATTTATCTTGTAGGAAATGTCATGTAAAAAAATAAAAATAAATAAAAAATAAAATAAAAAGATGTTAAAGTCATGTAATAGTCAACACTGTATAAGTTAAACAAGGTAACCAGTAAGGGAGTTTATAAAAAATATATTCTTGTTACCAGTTATCATGTTTGTATCCCTGATTTGTGATATTTTTAACACAGACATTTTTTTTTTTTGCCTTAAAGCCCGTTTACGTTCTTTCGGAAAATTTTCCTGGACTTGGCTATTTATACTCGAGAAACTTCAACCTTTGTAAACTTATTGGAGACTTTGAAGTTTTGAATAGTTGCGATATTTTATATATCGGTATGTATTTCATAAAGGTAAAGACGAATGAAAATAATAATATAGGAATTAATTGATTAAATAAAAAACAAAAACGAAATAGATTTTGCACTGGAACACCCCGCATGCTCCGAAGTCTCCCGCCCTATTAGGCAGAAAATGGTAAAGGCTAAAAGCTGGGAGTGCAAGGAAAATGTAGTGGAAAACTGCGGTGTGGGAAAGGTCTAAAAAATTAACGGCACCCACCCTCAGTTAATTAAAGTTTTCGCCAAGAGAGGGCGTAATGGGCTATATATTCCAACATGGCCGCATCCAACCCCACCTTCTTTTTAACAATATGTTTCTTTTATCTCCTATTTATTTCATTATTATGAGGAAAGTTCCTTTGTTGAAGAAAGTGGGAAGTTCTCTCCTGTTTACAATAATTCGTAAGGGTACAATTCATGAAGAATAATACAAAGCCAACAGGAGAAAAAGGAACGCAAGATAATACAAGCCGTTGAAACAACTCTTATTAAAATTAAATGAGTAATTAATTATTGAAATGAATTCAAATACTTCGGCACACTAGTCCTTAAAACATAATGTTGGCTTCCCTTATTAAAATATATGAATAATTTAATAAATATGAATATTAAAACGCATAACGGTGGTTTCCTCATTAAATCAGGACCATTAAATGTATCTACTTCATTGCTGGATATTACCGATTCAATATTAATAACCTTCTAACTTTAATGCATTGACTAAAATATAAAATGAAAACTCTTTTTACGTAGGAATGTTAACAAGCTGTCGAACAAAAATACTAATATACATGAGGCACATACATTGAGTACATTGTTTGTTCATCAAAAATCACTAATGCAGGTGATGGTTCTCGGTACCATGAATAACAAACGGAATCATTACAGTCTGGGAAGGTTGATTTTCTTTTTTTTATGGATTATGGCCATTGAGTCAACCCAATTTAAAACAAAAAAATGTTATTAGCTAAATATACATATTGACCAAGTAGATTTTGCATCATAATCTTGTAGACCTATATAGCTTGGATCAGACTGCCCGGAGGGAATCTCCCTACCTCATTTTCGTGTGAACAATGATATTCTTATCTCAGTCCAACAACCAAATGTACACTCGGGTTCAAGGACTGTGACAGATCCAAAGATTATACCTGATCATGGTCCGCAGGCGCATGAAGACCTACAATTCTTTCTCCAAAACTACCTTCCCTGGACCGAACAATTTGAACCATTTGACATCATGGATAATCATAATTCCCTCAATCATGGATAAGCTATTCCCGATTACCCCCGCTCTGTGTAAGTGGTCTCCAGTAAGCTGACTGGTCTCACATAAATGAATCCCAAAACTTAAGTGTTTTAAGGAGATGGACGTTTGCAAGATCGTTAACTCGCATGGCCATCCTGACCTCACATCTCCGCTACACACACACACCCACGAATATTTTTTTTTTCTTTTCTATAATATAGTTTAAACATATATTTTATATTTACGGCAGTATCATCGACAATTTAGCTTCACTTTGAATTGCCTGATAAGACAAATTGTGGAGTAGGATTGCACATTCGTATATATACTCCTTCCAGGAACTTCAAACTGTCTTCTGTCAACATTCGTATACTAATAATTAGTTTATTTCCAAGTAAGTAAATAGATAAGTATGATTTAAAATATATATGCTTTAAAAAATTGTAAAAAGAAGCAAATAAGAGAGCCTTAAGTAAAGAAATAAAGTAGTATTAAATGAAGGTTCCACATGGGCAGTTGCGAGCGAGGAGCGAGGCAATATAAAGAGAAGTGCCCGGTGAGAGTGGAAAAGCGTTAGGTTTTTATTTATTGCAGTCGATAAATGTCCATAGTACGGGAAGGGGCCCTAAATTAAACATTACAGCCCCAAGCAGGAAGGGTTAGCTCCAGCCCTAAAAGGGAACCAGTAAAAGGAGGAAAAATCCTGTTAGCCAGAAATTGAACTATATGCAGCCCCGGAAAGGTTTTCCTTCCCAGGATAAATTTAATCAATTCCTCTAGGCTTTATCTCGGCCCTTGAGGATGAGGATCACTAGCCGGGAGCCTCCCTATATTAATCCATATCGGCCCCTATTTCTCACTCATCCTGCCCTTCATCCACCTCCACCCCACCTCTGGCCCACTCAATTTTCCTTCAGCATCTTCAATAGCAACATTTTATCTCATTATTATATTTATTACGCTCAAGAAGTACGAGAGTCAACAACTCAATCGATGGAAGACGTTTAATTATGCATTTTAAACATTTGGTTCAAATAGTAAAAATCGAATGGTTGACCAGCGGGTTATAGGTTGCCAACAGATAGTTTAAAAAAATAATTCTTTAGGATTAATCGCTATGAAAATGTGACGATCTGTAGGGAGGTGACTTGGACGAAATCATGCCCTATCACCACCCTGTTGTGTAGTGGTTAGCACAACAACATACTATGCCCAAGATTTTACATCCCGGAAGAGATCTAAGATCTCGAGAAGGGGTTTTATGGCTTACCAATAAAAAGTTCTCCCTATAGAAGAGAATTTTCTTGACCTCTACCCGGACCATTTTCTTCCTCATATGTGGAAGGTCAACTAATATTATTCAACATTTATTTTATTTAATTTGTCATTTTCGCTATTTGGTGATTTTTAGATATGGATAATTTTAATATAAAAATAAAGTCTAAAAATAAAATAATTCTAAAAATAAAATAATTCTAAAAATAAAATAATCTTACTATAACAAAAAAAAAGAGAAGAAACGTCGAGTATATTGTACAGTTCAGAATATATACTTTTATTAAAATTTGTGTAAACTAAATTAATATTTTCATACCCAAAGTTATTGTCCTGAGAAGGCTTTCAGCTAAATCGAATAATCAGGTTGGGGGAGCTACTTCACTGATTAGGTAGAAGAACCTCCTCGGGTTTTTAAGTGTATTGAATTTCATATCAAAATCTTCAAGGGGAGAAGTATAAACCAAATGAAGTCGTAAAAAGTAAGCTAAAATGCACCATCCGTGGAACAAATAAGAAAAATAAATTTTCTAAATCGGATTCCAAAAACTTTAACTTTATTTTGTAGCCAAGCCTTGAGTGATAGATAAAAAACCAATGTCATTTTTGAAATCCTTGGAAAAACTACATAAAGATCAGTTAACTAGATCAAAACAATTTTTAAAAATGTTTTTTTTGTAGACCTGTGTTATCTCATAAGTCATTTTCTAGTATTTTTACAGACTCGAGGCTATTTATTTTGAATTATATTGCTTTCTGGTGATTTGAAATAAATAAAAACTGTTAAAAGCATAAAAGATTTTTTAAAATATTTTTTCTGAACTCAATAAATTATGAGAATCACGGTTTCAGTATAAATAATAATAACATATAACAAATAAAAATTATCTTAAACCGACTAATTATTTTTGCATTATTCTTAAATAGGACGAGAGCTAAACATGGTTTAATATTATAAAAACTAAATGTTGTCTCCAAAACGTTATGTAGTTTCTGCTTGGCAGTTACACGGTATTAGAACATTTTAGCAACTGATATCAATTTAGTTTATCTCAATTTATTGTTTTTTTTCCAACACATTGCCGAAACGCTTCACACTGTACTCATGGCTCTTCATACTTATTCTACGGAATGTAGACGA
Source organism: Troilus luridus (assembly GCA_964056705.1). Classification (NCBI taxonomy): domain Eukaryota; kingdom Metazoa; phylum Arthropoda; class Insecta; order Hemiptera; family Pentatomidae; genus Troilus; species Troilus luridus. Next base: position 111,335,883 of record OZ057413.1, on the reverse strand, counting down.
TTCTTTCACCAGTTATTCGATGGCGTTTTCGGATTAAAATGGTGTGTGATATCTCATATTTTTATTATGTAATTATTTTGTAGTTTTACTGAATCTACTAGTTCTCTATATACGCTTGCGGGCGTTCGGAAGACATTAGAAATGGACGGACAAAAAACCCAGAAAAGAAGAAAATAGGGCAGTGGCAACCAGAACGAACACGTTATAAAATGGAGTCACTTTCCGTTTACATTCGCCAGTCCCGACCACCCGAGGGACTATTTGCATTGCAGAACTGATCTAAAAGTGACCGCCAGGAAGCGGTGTATTGAGGTTTACACTTTTACCCTTTTTTTTTTTGCTATCTGCCTCCCTGTTTTTTGTTTGTTCTTTTTTCCCCCTTTATTTATTTTTTCTAAGCTTTAATTCCTACATTGAATTACCGCTTCAGTATCCAATAGAAGGTGTAACAAGGATTTATTAGGTTTTCATCGCTATCAATTGACATTATCATCAGATGATGAGAAATGATAGCGCTGTAGGATCTTTTTACCGTAATTAAGTCACGTAAACAACATGAAACCCAGGAAGAAATTAATATTACAAATAAACAGAACATATAACAATTATGTTAAAGTACAATCGCTTAAAACATAACGAATATACAGAGTACTTTTATATAAAAGTTTCGAGATCATGAAAACTTTAGGAGCAACATCCTCCCAATAATTACTATGCCTATCCCAAAACGTCACAGACTTCTGTGTTAAATTTAGTATATCATGAATGGTCCTTCAACTCGATGCGTGGTTGAATAGACCATCCTAAAATAATCAACTAGCATCAAATATCCTGGAGATCCATTCGTTAAACTATCGGTTAATGGATAACGTATAACTGTTTATCCCGTAGAAGATGTGATGAAAGATATATGGAAGATTAATAAAAAGTTCATGTGGTATAACAGAAGATTCCCAGGTGAGGATCGACTGAGACTCTTGAATATTAAAAAAATATTAACTGTATTGATAAAACCGACTTTTTGAATTGTGTTACGGGTTATGAATAATAAATAAATATAAATCAGAGGATCTTTTTTCGGCACATGGTGCGACAGGAATGCATCCTATCTTGAATGATTGAACAGAAGGGATTAGGTGTAGATATAGTTGTTGCATCTTCGATTATTGAAATTAGTAAAACTAAAAAGCCTGGGTTTCGTTAGAGCTGCAGCCTAATTGTAGCTAATGTTTTAATTAATTTCGTCATATTTTGTTATCCTTAATTACTTAGTTACTTTTGTTATTAATTAATTACTATTCAGAATTGCGATGCTGGTAGATAACTGCACTTCCCAGATTAACAGATTGCATTTCTGAATGTATCGGCAAATTTCAACGCAAGAAACGATTTCTAAAAGGACTCCTAACTAACTTCAGTGGATAAGGAATAAAACCCATCATATAAACAATAAACTAAATAGTGCCCGTAGAATATTATATAAAATGTATCCCTACTTCAACAAAAAATCAAAACTATCGGAAGAAAATATTATATAAAGGAGTCATTAGCCCCATGATAACGTACGCATGCCCAGTCTGGAGTTTAGCTAGCAAAACACACATAAAAAAAATACAGATCTTCCAAAACAAATGTCTAAGAATCATAAATAACTATCCAATATATACTGAAATCACCACAATGCACAATGAACTAGATATCCCAACAATACATGAATTTATACACCAACAAACCCTCAAATTCTTCACCTCATGCCAACTATCAAACAACATACTCATTCAAGAAATAGGAAATTATATAAAAACAACAACACCAAAATACAGACACAAACGAACAAAACACATTCTACTATAAATAATATATATTTTGAAATGAGTTCTTCTTTAAATTAATGTTCTTATATGCAATATATATAAGAACAATGTAGTATATAATAATAATGTTGTATATAATAATGTTTTGTATGTACTCTTATAAATGTATATCTTTTGTATAAAATCCTATGAACTTCTTTTTTCTGTTGGGTTTTTAAATTTTTACCAACAACAAAAACTTATTAACCAAACAACAATGTATGCAAAATCATTCTCATTGTAAGGGATTATCCCACCAATGTTTAAAATGTATCTATATAATTTAAAATAAAATTAAATTAAAATCGCAAAAAAAAAAAAAGGAATAAAACTCCGTACAAATTTGATCTGTTGAACTGAATACCCATATCGAAACGGCAGTAGGAAATACTACCATTGTCTCTTCAAGGATTACTCTTGGTTCTTGCAATTCTTCACCGGTTTTGGGAGCAAATAAAATCCCAATACCTCAGATGCGATTATTATAAGCTATTGAAAAATTATCACGGAGTCTAGAGGTTTAAAACATAGTAAACTTTGAGCGAAATCCGAGTGTTAGAGTTTTCTAGATTCCAATATAGATTCAGTTAGATTTAATTTGTACTTCTTCTAGAGAAACGCTAAAATATGTGGAAACCCTCTTTGTAAAAGGTTGTTATATGATATTTAATCAAGGCGAAGCAGCTCTATTATTAATGACTATATTGTATGCAATGTAATATAACTAAGATTATATGAAGGATGGAATTAGTTGGGGGGTGCAGTCATAAATAACGCCAAATAAGTAAAGTTTTTATTAGTGGCGACGTCAGTTAACCATCTACAGTTAAACGGTTCACATATTCGCTTCTTCCTCTGTTTGACCTGAAGATGACCTACAACGCATTGCATCCCGCAATGATCCATTAGTACTGAAACGTTCAGGGTTGAAAAGGGATAACTCTAAATTCCAAAAATTGATCCTTTCACTGTTAGTTTAGTCATGTAATGCTTTATGGTTCCGAAACTTCCGGTACCGAGATGGGTCAAAACCATTAGAAATAAGGCGGCAAGGTGGCGTCTTAGACAAAATTGCTTGACTAAAACTGAGGAAAATGTGAGAAATCAATTTTTGTAATATTGGCTTTTTATCCGCATCAAGTAGTCATCTGTTCAAGTAATAGTTCTACTACATAGTCTGATTCTGAACTGAATGCCGGCAGATAATTTTATAATTATCAAAGCTTTGAAATTAAGTTTAAACGTCAACAATTTTATGAAGAATCAACATGTGAAATACTGCAATCTTGTACGGAATTTTCAACTAATTTTGTTGATGTATGGTATCAAGGTTGTTTATTCAATTGCGTATTCAATTTCGTTTCTCGTCGGATCAGAATAACCATAAACAACAATAAGAATCAAGCAGTCTTTCCTCATTCGAAAAATTTCAAAAGAAACCCTGGGTGATCATGAGGATCGGCGCCCAGGGTGTTGTTATCTCGACAATGGCTTCGGGGCATAAACATCCCAGAAAAAAATAGCGTTGGCAATTAGGCTTCCCTTTGTGGTTAGGGCACGTGCGACTTCTCTGCCATTAACATCAGCGGTCCCTTTGTGAAGGCAGCCTCAGAGGAACCTGTTGCCGATCGGGATTCTCAAACCAACAAACAAATTACCTCCCACCTTCCTCCACCTCCCCCCATCCCTCTCCATGGCTAACAAAAGAAAAGCCTTCAAAAGTTGTCCCCGGCCACGTTGAGGTCTTTTCATTTCTCAAGACTCTTGTATGGCTCCCTCAACATTTCCCTGTATACAGAATGCCACACAATTGTAACACCCAATAACAATTATTTTTTGTAATCTTATATCTAACAACATCTCTGGAGCAGATGAAAAGCGCTGGGAGTTCCTCAAATGCGAGGTATCGCCGTCCACGTTTCCTTGTGAATCCCTTAAAAGAGGTTTTCAAAAGAAGAGCAGGGTGACCTGTGGTGTAATGGTTAGCATAACAACCTACTATGCTTAAGTTCGCCGATTCGTACCTCGGCAGGTAGCCCTGAGATATTTACTGGGGGGTAAAAAACTCTATTGTATGCCGTCTATTGTATGGAAAAAACATAGAACATAGAAGATTCGTGTACTCGCTAATACCGTTGTCCCTACCCTTTGGTTGCTATTAGGACGGAGCAAAATTTTGCCTACGCATGTATAATTAGGACAAAGAGCTTAAATACTGTACCTAGCACATAGAATACATCGTACTAGCACCTCATTTTACACCCCTTCAGAATGAAGACATAACCAAGGATTTTCAGGGCAACATCGCTGCAAAATCGCGACATTGGTTATTGACTGTTCCTAGATGGCTGTACTTATTGAAATAGAGATGAAGTCATCGACTTGATTTTATCAACGAAAACCGATTGGACAAAAAATATATTAGCAATCAAGTGTAGCACATGTCTACACAAGTGCAGCTCTAACAATAACATTTCTTCGTTAACTAACGGCATAAATAATGGTTAACTAATTTATTTATAAATAAAAATACAGGGAAACTTTTAAAAGAAGGAAAAAGGCTTTCTTCTTCTGAATTGCCAGAAAACTGGCAATTTTACAGCATTTTGCGTCGCAGTGGGGCTTCAGAAAACCTACTTTATCTTTCAGTAAGAAGCAATGATTGTTGAATTTACAATTGTATGCCATTATCAATAATGGAGGAGCTCAATAGTTATTCTTTCTTTTTAAATGTTCATCAGCTTTCCTTGCTCTGCAGAATATAATACATAAAATTAAAATAACGATGAGTAACCCTCCCGAGTTTTCTAAAATATAAAATTACATAAAAAATTGTTGGTATATTTTATGTAAAGAGGTGAAACATCTCAGTTATTCATATATGGTACTTATGACCATACTTTGACGATTTTAAGAATTTTATTTTTTTTAGACATGCTTTTTAGACACGATAAGGGGCTATTCTGCGAGCCATTCCCGAAAGAAACATAAATGTTTAACTAATAAAACATTGTATTTCTGTTTAGTTACTTTTAGCGAAATGGTTGCTTTGACACTCCCACCAACCTCAAGTACATATCGGATTCATACTACGTTTAATTTTTGAACCAGGCTTATCATTTACACATCGACAATCATATTATTTTATAAGGCGACCTTCCATTAATTTTCGTTGATCATTAGAATCCCAAAATTTTTACAACCCTCTTAAATACTTTATGTATATATAAGTAAATAGGTTCTAGAACTGTCCAACAGCCAACCAAATGATTAGTTAGCCATAAATGATAATTTCTTAGTATTATTTTCTCGTGTAAATAAGTTAATGCCAAATAAAATTGTTATAAACTTTCCAGTTTATAATTGTCAATCTTTTCTTAAGGCGATACATGCGCCATAGCGTGAAAAGAATTTATGAATCATAAACACATAAAGGATCGAGACCATAAACATGAGTCATTTCACAATGGCGTAATATTGTTTGTTTTTATGTGTTAACAAGATATAATTTTACTTTGATTTTCTAATATATATAAGTAAAAATGACTACAAAATATTATTTTTGCTATAACATGGATAGTCAGCACTATATATATTTCTCTTGGCTCTATAGAACATGTATATCTTTAGCTGCGAGTTATGTTCTTCTTACAGACATGTATTACTTGCTGGAGAATAGACAGCCTTGAGGTGAACCCCCGCGGGTTTATTTTTGTATGAATAGATCCCACCTTCGTTTTTTTTTTAATTTTAAACACTCATAATAAAGAAAAAAAATCATATGTGTGCCATAAAACCAAAGAAAAATAAATATTATTTTGTGCTGGGTTAGAACACGTGGTTGACATAAAGTTAACTGGTTATTGACACCCCCGGTGTTAACAAAATCCATGAGATCTAGCTCCTCTCAATAACCCAGGTGCTGCCTCGTGCCTTTCGTAGGCTATTAGCATATATCTAATATTATAATGTAATAACCTCCGAGGCCCGATGGCTCGATGCTGTCAGCATCCTTGAAGATGTCCTTTATCCCTGGCAGTCAAAAGAACGCGTTATTTTGTGAAAGAAAATAAGCCAGCCATTGTTCTCACGCTCTATTTATAATATTTATTTGGTTTCCACCATTGTTTTAGCTTTTATTATTCCGTTATAATGAAGTGCGTAGATCCGTTCCTCCATTAATGGAGAAAATGGTCCAGGTGGAGTTCAGTAATAAATTCTTAAATAGTGAGTAACTATTAATAAATATGTGCCCTTTCTTTTTCAGAACAGCTGTTCGATGTAAAATGCTTGTGAGTCATTTTACAAGTATATCATGACGTAACCACAGTACATGAAGTAACTCTATATTTTGATGCGTTTGATATTTATCAGATCTGGATAAATTGATAACATTATCAGATCAGAGTGATAAAAAAAATAATACCATGTTGTATGATAGACCCTGACTACACTCTAACACTGTGCAATGAACTGTCAATTAGCTGTCTAAGGTGGGTTCTGAAATTTAAATTGTTAATATTGAATTAACAATTTACATTTAATTAATAATAATAAATATATTGAATATAAAGTACAGTCCCCTGATGTATCTTGGGTTTAGTATATTGTAGAGACTGTACTTCATCTAAGCCAATAGTTGTGCAAGGAGGTGATTAGGCAGAGATCACATACAACAGGATATTAAAGCAATTAAGGTTGTCCTCTTTAGAGAGGCTGGTTGGGGTCCAGAAGAGTCCACAGATACCACAGTGTCATTTAAATAATTTATCTATTTATTAATAAATAGATTTAATAATCTATCCGTCACTACTAGATTTGAACCTGGAATCTTCAGTAGAGCAACTCAGTTCACTATACAATGAACTACCCTCGCTATTATGAGACAAATGGAGAAGTTAGTAAGTTAAAATTATTATTCTATTATAATTATTACTATTTTATTTTTGATTATTTCGTTGTTTTGTTAAAAAAAGAAAGTAGTAATTAATCATTCCGGCATGATAGAAAATGAATTAGGTAAAGGTAAGAATGGTTCAGTTTTATATGAACGGTAGTAGTTACTATTTTTTACTCGAAACCTCAATGTTTAGTTGTCGAAAAATTTGTATTTCTTCTATAAAATTAATTCTTCTTCACTTACAACCTTTTCTATGGGAATGCCTCAATTATATCCCGATGAAACATAAATAAACACTGTTAGCTAGGCTTTTGCATTTTTATTTTAGATAACGTAACGTAACAAGCTATCCAAAAAATTAAAGAATTACTAATAACAACGTACGGTGCTTTACAGAGAACTATTTTTGAACAGCGTTCTATGCACTAAGTTATCCTCGTACCTTTCTAAAACAGTTTTGTTCCTATTATTTTATTCAAATGGTCCATAAGAAGTGCTTGCTGTTCATGATGAGGTTATATTAATTTAAATTTTTGTATCAGTGTCGAATTGGATAAGGAGTAACCTCAACTAGAAGTGGATATTGGACGTTATGGACGACGGCAGAGGAAGGCTGGCTATCTGATACCGAGCGGGGACAAATTGCAGCCTCGCACCCTTGTTAATTTAGCGAGCGTCCTATCACGTGTCCCGTCCGGATATAACCCTCCCCCAAACACCCCCACCCCCTCTCTCCTACCCGCCACTAATTAGTTGATTAGAAGCAATTGGGACCCTCTCGGGCTCACACTGGCCCCTAAGATAACCGATAATATCAGCTTCTGATGTACTCAAACCTATCAGTCATATTTAGCCCTAATTGTATTTTAATTGGCCATCCTTAACGAGCTGAGGTTTCCAGCGAAATAATATTTAATTAATCCGATAATATATTACTCAGTTTAATACACAACCGGTTTTCCTTAGAAATGGAGGAAATGGAGGTAAAATATAAAATCTGAAATAGTGAGCAACTATTTATTTCATCAGGTAATTGATATAATAATAATAAAGCTTAGCGGACCTGAAGGCTCGAAGCCGATAACTCCAATCTCTGCTCATAAACTTCCGTCCATAGGATCCACTACCCAAACCCAAATCCGCCAGAACACTCTTAACCCAATCCTCCCGCCTACGTCTCGGTACATCTGCGTCTACCCTTCAGACGCATTCCAGTCGGTACAGCGCTTATTAACATCTTAGGAATTCGTTACTTACTAAGCCCAACAAAAGTAATTGTTATGTTATTATAATTTGAACAGTTAAATTTTTGATGTGCCTTTAACACTACCGTTAAAGGCATACAATACAGTGTACATTCTTTAATATGAATTTCAAATTAAGGAACACTATAGGATGGTAAGGAAAAGTTGAGAAAGGTGTGTACTGTACTAATCTTTTTTATAAATGCTTTTTTAATTTCTTAATTATAGTTCTAAATTTCTGTTAGTTCGTCTATCAATTATGTCGTTGCAGCTTATTATTAGGGCTTTACAGTCACAAGTTAAAGAGTGAAGTACGTAAACTCAATACTCTTACATAAGTCCTATTCACTATTTAAGACTTTATTATTCACCTCCTCCTTGATCGTTTTCTGATACATGATATTTATACGGTAAACTAATAATTATTTAATATAGTGAATTTATGTTTATAAAGTCCTTGAGGGAGGCTTTCATATTTCGCCATACTTAGTTAATTATGTTTTATGAAGTCGATTATGAGGTATTAATTCTGAGGTACTAATGTCGGACTGGTAATACAGTCGGACTGTACTCTGGACTGGTGGAGGTGTAGTTCTTTACGTCCACAACTCCCTAAAACCACCCATCCTAGATTCTTCACCAGCGTCCAATTTCCCTCACATAGAATTCCTTTTCGTCGAAATTTTAAGCAACTCAAATCATCTCCTATACGTTGTAGTGTATCGCCCTCCTTAAGTCCCTTTTGATCCTATCTTTGAGTCGGTCCTTTACAACCATGTTCCGCTCTACAACCACATCATAATCTCCGGTGATCTTAATACCAATCTCCTGGTCCAATCCTATGATAAACTTTACCATGAAAACCTTTTTTTACTCTCTACACCTCTCCATAGTTCTATTCTCTCCAACCCATCACACTCCAATCTGACACCTGGTTCGACTTGGTTATCATTGACTCGTCGCAGAGACTCCTTTCTTCCTCACAATTATCTGCCCCATTTTTGTCCTATCATGATTTAATCCAAATTTCATACAATATCCAATACTACCGAAAACAATAACTTTTAGCAACCTAGAAGGACTCACCCCTGAATAAATATCTCCTCTCGAAATCCTGAATTGGAACCAAATTTAGTCCTATACCACTGTCGATTCTGAAAAAATCGACATACTCACTGCCAATCTCAAAAGCATCCTGGATACCCATGCCCCACTCAAAACTTTAACCTTTCGTCACCATTCTGCTCCTTGGATGTGTCAAAAAATTGAAGACCTCCAAAGGAAACGTGATGCTGCCCGTAGACGCTTTAGACGCACTAGGCTTCCTGATGACTACCAAGCGTTCAGGGCTCATCGCAATTTCACACAGTCTACAATCAGACAAGCAAAATCCAAATATTTCCACAAAGCCCTTTCCACTGCTCCCGATCCTAAATCTGAATGGCAACTCCTCCGAAAGCTCTCCCTCTGCAATCCAACATCCTCCAGAGCCTTTCCTGCTTCTCCCGATGAGATGAACTCGTATTTTTTCGCCTCCATTAACGCATCAAAATCATCCTCCTCCGTCTTTTTACTAACGCCATCTTTCAACCCCGAAAATTTTTATTTCTTAGACATTTCACCTACTGATATTATTTCCTCCGTTCTTAAATCCCGCTCCAGTTCTACGGGCTTTGACGAGATACTCGTCAAACTACTCAAACTATGCCTCATCGATATCCTACCTGCCCTACTTTTCATATATAGTTTCTCACTAAAAAAACGCAGGATTCCCCATTTCTTGGACAAAAGCTGTAGTCCATCCTAAAAACAAAAACCTCTACCCCAGTATCTTCCAAAGACTTCCGGCCAATTTCCATACTTTCCAAACCTCTCGAAAGAATAGTCCAGTCTCAAATATCAAATTTTCTCAACAGTCCAAACTTCTTGATCAGCTTCAATCAAGCTTTCGATTCCTTGGACCATTCTATCCTTTTTTCCAAACTAAAGTCATTGTCCTTTTCCAACAGCTCTATTCTATGGTTCCAACCCTTTCTCTCTGACAGGTCCCAAGCGGTCTCTATGCCCAACCAACCCCTTTCCTCTTTCCTCACTCTATCCTCAGGTGTGCGACAGGGCTCAAGCATCTCACCTCTCCTTTTCAACTGATACATCAACGATCTTACTAAAAGCCTGTCGTTTAGTACTTTTTATTTTATTTTTTTTCTATTTCTACTTTTATTATGTTTTGTCACTCTTGATCACTTCATGATTTGTATTATTATGTAGCCTTCTGGCCAGATGAATATTATGTTTATTTTATTTGTCCATTACTGTTATTCTAAAGGGACTTGGTCAAAGAATAAAGTTTGTTTTCTATTCTATTCTAATTCTAAGTCAACGATATCAAAGGGAAGTTGTTTGGCCGATATTACCCTCCGAGTGCTACTTTTGTATATTATATTTGTTTATGCGTATTTTTACATACATACATATAGAAAAAAAGTAAAAAAAATGTCTTTATTGTGGGACAATACTTCTTAAGAATGGTAAAGCTGGATTATATTTTTAAAAAAGTTGTTTATGCTAGTACTCAAAAATAACTAAAACTTTGTAAATGATTTGGTGCAATTTACGATTTGTGTGTAGTGATATAAAATAATTTACAAAGTCTATTGCCTTTTAGAATATCTAATACTCAGCAAAGAAGAGCAAAATAATGCAGTAAATATTTTATTATCTACAATAAATGTTTTAAATCAGTTAAAGTAATTTTATTTATCTTGAACGATCCGAGATTCCTTCGCTGATTTGGGTAAAACTGGTAGTGTGTCGACTAAGGGACCTTAGAGTTAATCATTCATCCTCCCGGTGGCCCTAGTGAATAAATTCCCTTCCGAGGTTCCTTTGCAGCATCCTTCACTAAGGAAAGGTTCTTGTTTTACATTCATTGCGTGAGGTCCCTCAGAGAGGAACTATAAATGTTTGAGGAAGAACAAGAGGAACAAGGAGGTAATTTGGCGAGAAAGTTTAAGGGAGAGTGGCTTAGCTTAGGACTTCGTTACCCTCGCCACTTCATCTTGACTAGAAAGAAAATTAATAAGTCAAAATTACTTAGCTCCTCCCTTCGAAATTAGAAAGAAATAAAAGGTACCAACACTTAAAAAAAAATCGAAGTATAATAAAACAATGTATTTTAAATATCCTAGTCTAGCCTCAGCTTCGACTAGCCCTGAAGATGACCCACAAAGTGGGTCGAAACGTCGGCACGTAATAAATAAGTACCCACTTATTTAGTGTTTTATTTGACTGCACCCCCAACTATTTCCTACCTTATTTTAAATATCATTTAATTTTTTTAAATATTATTTTTCTCCCTTCGTTTTGGCCAACTAGGGTCCAGGTGCCAATTTCGATTCCTTCCCATTTGTTGTTTTCTTTTCCTTGAGGAACACTCTCTCATCACCATGTCTCTATTTTCTTTCCTCCGGCCACTTCGTGCCAGTTCTCTTATGCTTGTACCCTGGAATCAAAATTTAAACACTATCTTTCTGATGACATCTCTCTGCTACTTCTGCCCTTATGTTTTGTATTTCTAAATCTTTTTTAATTTCTCGGATCCAGCCTGTAGTTGATTTACTTTTCCAGAGAACTTAAAGATCTGTTTTGACAGCCTGTTGTCATCCATTCTGTATAAATGTACAAAAACATCAGTCTTCTAAATAATATTTTATTGTAACTTACAAATTTCTTTTTATTTCTCTCTGTATATATTTATCCACACGTGTCAATAAAACTAAATGACAATCAGCATATTATCTGCCTCTCAATTTACAATAAAATGACATGAGAGGCGTGAGGAAATATACCAAGCGGTACCTCCCCCGTGGCTTGATAGATATAGATATAGATAGCAGATTATAATTTAAAAAACCGATACTTTTTTTTTACTTAACGTTGCTATACATGAAATGAATAGAAAAGGTTTAGTAGCTCAGTATGTAACGAGTAGAGTTTCCATGGTGAAAATCCCGAGTCCGAATCCGGCTGTGACAGATAAGTTATTTAATCTGTTAGTAGATGGACCATGATCGGTAGATGAAAGCTTACTCAAACTTTATACACTTACTATGAGAAAAACAAGCGATTGTGCATGATCTCGAGGAAATCACAATAAACTCAATCACAATCATAGGGTCTACTATGAATTGAACCCAAGAACACTCAAGGATTGTTTTTGAAATCTGGTGTTATCAGCTTTGCATCCTCAACGCATCATATGGCAAAATATATAGTATGAGAAATGATGTAATGATTTTGAATAATTTAACTAAGTATTTTGATTTCTTCTGATTTAAAATAAACAAATATCAGAAAAAGCTACGTCTTTGTTGTAAATCTGAATCTAAAACGAAATGTTCGACAAAACTGAAATCACTCAATTAAATTATGAAGACACGAGCTTGCACATTGTTCACAAAAATCGAATCAACAACTTTCTCAAAAACTATGCTAAAATTCGAAGTTCTTAAATTAAATTTAATATACGTGATTAGTGACATAGAATTAGGGGGAAAAAAGTCATGACTAAAAGAAAATTTTATTTCTACGTAATGAACAAAGTATGATGGTTTTCAGAATAATGTATAAAAATCCATGAAATGAAAGAAATTTATCAAAAAAATACGTAAATGGATAACAATAAGGAAAGATATAGTGTGTCAGGTTTTTCGGTAGTTGCTATTGCCGATTTTTTAATTAAAAATTTATTTAAGACTTACACTGTAGCATTGACCAATTAGCCATTGCCAAGCGACGTTGAATAAATAAACAAGAAACAAGGGATGAAAACACTCTTATATTCCATTACTTTACAAATAAATTATTAAAAAACATATCGAAACTGTTTATCAACCAATTAAAGTTGATGATTTATTTTTAATTAATTCGACTGAAAACAATGTTTATAGCATAGGGTAAATTGGCCTTACTGAGTTTTGTCCTCATGTTATCGTGAGGGATTTTGATTGATTACATTTAAAACCTTCATATTGAAAACATTATCGAAATTTCTTTTTATTTCCGAAAAGGTATATTTTTAAACCATTGAATTAATGTATTTTTAACCTTGCCTTTTTCAGTTGATCCGATTTGGATGTTCTTCGATCGGTTGACATGAGGTCTGGAACCGTGGGATCAATTATCTCAGAATTTGTTTTATTTTATTTGACAAAAAATTAATCATTTTAATTTTTTTTTAAATACTTTATTTTAGAATATTTTAGAACTCAAAGCACGCCTATTTAATATTTAAACGAGAATTATTAAGTAAGCAATTAAGCGTGGTTTTTTTATATACTATTAGGTTCCTTTTAAATATTTTTGATCAGAATCACAAAAAACGTAGTTATAATTGGTCCCCTAACCTTTTAATTTTCTAAAACCTTAATTGATCACGGACGGTTTGATGCCTTAATGACACAATATGATCATATTTCAGAAATTAATACTTTCTCTTTTTGTGTAATTAATACAGTTATGAAGGTGCGAATTCTTCCCACAACGTTATCCCGTCCTGACTTTAAATTTGCAAGAAATTAGAACCTTATCCCGGAGTCAATCTAGATGAATAATTAATTGTCAAATGATAATTACAAAAAATTTATTTAATTTTTTTGTAATTATCATTTGAGTTTGACCTAGAAGTGAATAGTATTTAATATTAGCTAGGTCTTATCCTCCTTTAAATAGTTTAGGAAACCAAAATTTTTCAAATTTCCTTCTTCTAAACTAAGTAAATTTAGTTTATTTGAAATAATTAACATTCTCTCGTTGTCAATATTATATATTTAAAAAAAAATTGTTTGAAGAAGATAACTAGAATGATATTTTTCTAATATTCTAAGTAAATAGAAAGCTAATAAGAAAAATAAGAGTATTGGTATAAGGTCCATTCCAACAAGATTTTAGACAATCATAAAAAAAACAGGAGCATGCGTGTTACATTTTTGGAACAGAAAAACTGTTTTGGAATTGTACCTCTTAAAGGTATACCATAGTCCAAACCAATGTAGGAACAAACCTAAATAAACGAATGCGGAGGAATAATTAGTTGTATAATAACATAGTCATATAATCATAATTACCTATTTTGGATGGTCATGTTTACCTTCAGTACGGTTTATTTTCACATCCATGCATATGAAGATACAGAAATGGAGTGTATTGTCATCGCAACTAAAAATTTATAACTTTTTTTATTTGATCATGCATTAGATTTGTTTAATTTCGAAGTTAAAATTGTTATTCAGATTTACTATTAATGGATCTTCAGGAAATGATTATTTTGTTATAACTTAAACAGTTAAACATATGCAAAAGTGCCTCATTTCTTTTTTCTTTTTTTAATCTACAATCCGAGAGAGAATACGAGAATAAGAACCATCAGGTTGAAAGAAATTAAATTATATGATATTGATGAAAATATTTTAATTTTCTTTTTAAATTGATTAATATGGGTGGTCAGGGAGACATGAAAAATGCGATAACCACATTAGGATTTTTATTAATGTCCCATTAATTATTTAATGATAGTTATTAATTTCTATAAGGTTTGTGTATTGATAATACTGTACAAAAAAACCAAAAAAAAACCGTATCATAGAAAGAAAGTCAGTTGGATACTGCGACTCAGAAAAGTGAGGGGCTACTAGGATATCGAAATATATGAATAAATTTCGTTAAAAACACCAACCAGATGCTTTGATTCCGCGATGGACAAGATCTCATTTAGACCTGACCTGACCAACAGTTTTGAACAAAGTTTAATTAGTACTAGGGTTTATTAGACTGTTCTTTGTGAAAGGAGAATGGAGAATAAATATTCGGAAGTAAAGAGGAAAAGTAGAGAGGAGGGGTCGATCCGGAGGACGGTGGCTGAATACCAATGCCCGCCTTCACTTCTCTTATTTAAGTTTGTAATTAGTTACTGCGGCCAGGGAGGACTTGTTGCTTCTTAACTTCCAGAAGACCCCGCCGTTCCGGGTGCAACGCCTTCTTCTTTACACCCTCTTTCAAAATTCACTTACTTTTCTTTATAGATGGAGTACCAAAGAGGGCGATAGGGCATCATACCTCTATTATTTATAATAATAATGATAATACATTATTGATAAATTCAGAAATTTTTGCGACGTATATTCGAGGGAGAAGATTAGAGGAGATAAAGAAACCAGGATTAAAACTTGGAAGATTAAGTTGGGCGGGCTATGTGATTTTGATGAAGGAGCCTGAAGTTCCCAAAAGTCCTTGGATGATGGATAGGATTGACCGCACCATGTGGAGAGGCAGACCCGGAATAAGATGGATGGATAGCGTGGCGTCTGACTCCAGGATGCTACTTACAACACCAAACTGACAGCGTATTTGGATCGGGGTGGATGGCAGAAGCTCTTAGAGGAGGCCCAGGGCACACCCTCAGGTTGTGGCGTCAACTAAATAGATACCTTTAAAGCAGAAATCAAGTAATTTAAAGTTTATCAGGAACACGAAAACCGAAAAAAAGAACTAATAGATCACGGCAGAGAAAACGAACCCATTCTCAAAAAAACCGAAAGAGTTCTGAAGGAAGATTAAATAGAATTTTAAAAAAATATCTTAAGGTAGTCATGAGTTGTCTCGTATGAATAAATAAATTTATTATTACAAATAAATTAATGGTTGTGATTCATTTACTAATAAATCATCATCCCCATGGTCGTCAAAAGTTGTCTCCATGATTCTTCATACAATTTATTCAAAAACACTGTAATATCTGCTGTTGAGCATTATAAACCTCTCTATTTTTATAGTAGAGCCCTTTTTGGGATTTGCGAACAGCCACGCAATGCCTTACTTTCCGTTAAATAATACGCTAATACGTTGTTCGTTCTTTAAAGTTAATGGCCTCATTTCACACTCAGATAGAACAGGTGGAAGGATTATTAACAACGAGCATTTCCCGCTGATTGCGCATTTGTTATCTCTTGAATCTATTTTTTTCTAGTTATCTTAGATCCCAAGTTCTTAAACATAATTACCCATTCTTTACTCTCTTTTAATAACATCTCTTAAATACTTCTATTTTTCTTTTTACCCAAAGATTTTACAATTCTATCTAATTCCATAAACTTATATGCACTAAACCAATCCAGTTGTAAATCCAAGTGAAAATTCAATGTGAAGAGTTATCTTATTATAGTTGGAATGAAGCATATAGTACCGCGCATGCTTCCAACTCTAATGTCACTGTTGGCCCCCATATTTATCCTTGTATCATATTAAACGGGGAGAGGAGTGGCTCAGTGGTAGAGTACTGAGCTGCCATGCCTGAAATCCTGGTTCAAATCCCGCTGCAGGCCATGATTTTTATTTAGTCTGTTTGCAGCGGGAGGTGGTTCATATAGGATCTAGGACCCTCCTGGGGCACACCCAGCCTCTATAAAATATTATAAAAATAGGGTACCCAAAATAAGGGGGACAAATCTGGCGGTTGAGCGTTACCTAGGACAAGTCACCTCCTTGCAGAACCGTTGTCCATGAAACAGTACAGTCTCTACCATGTACTGAACCCCAGATCCTTCATGGGTTGTAGTGGTACAGGTTTTTTTTTTTATCATATTAAACGTGTGTTGATTCGAAGCATGCGAACAGATGTGACCCTTATAAACGCCATTACACGCGGGAAAAAATACCTTATTAAATACAGCACAAGTAAGAAGGGAAAACGTTGAGGTACGATCGTAAATATAAATGCTTGAAATAAAAATAAATGCAGACAGTGACTCAATATTTAGTCACTATGCTAAAAGAAAATACAAAACTCTACCAAGCAACTCATCAATAATATCAAACCCATAAAATGTACCTATTTAAACTATTACGAAGAGTAGATTGATGGGGAAACAGTCACACGGATCACAAACACGCCATTACTTGAATAAACAGACATACAGCTGGAGGCTAGGCGAAAGCCTCTACCAACATCATTACATCAGCAGGATGGATGAGGCAGGGTAGCTGCCTCGGATTACCGAACCAACTAATACTTCGGACAAAGTTGAAAATACCAATATGTTAATGAGCAGAATTAATATGCAATCGTTCAGATCTTATAGCAGAAACTATCTTATATGTGGTCAAAAATAATACAACCCATTGGAGGTTGTACAACAACAACCATAAGAATATCAACTAAGCCTACATTTTAAATAATCTCTACAATTTAAATAATCACATCTTAATTCTGACGAAAAATATTCTCATATAATATTATTATGTTATGAATATTTTATCTATCGGTAATGAATGAAAAAATAAGTAAATATATCTTCAAAGTACAGTCAGATTGTCACAGAACACGACGTCAACGAAGAGATACTAAAATATAAGTGTGAGAAATATTGATCTATCTCTGATGGGTTAAGTTTTTCGTG
This sequence comes from Troilus luridus, assembly GCA_964056705.1. Classification (NCBI taxonomy): domain Eukaryota; kingdom Metazoa; phylum Arthropoda; class Insecta; order Hemiptera; family Pentatomidae; genus Troilus; species Troilus luridus. Next base: position 111,318,434 of record OZ057413.1, on the reverse strand, counting down.
TCACAGCTCGCACGCTATCCTCCACAGGTTCACAAGTATTCCAGTCAGACACTTGAAGGATTTTGAGAAATCACGAGACATCGCTAAAAGCTTTTAACGAGGGAGGGAACGCCTAGCTTCACAGCATTGTGAGATTTGTACCTGTCACGTATCTAACAACCCCCTGAATACCGATTCTTGTTCCTTGTTAGCATTTCTCTTCATAACATCAACAGGATCCCGGTTGCGTGTCAAAGTTGGTATGAGGAGCGACAACACAAATGTAAAGAACGAAAACAAATTAAATTACAGATCGATGTTAACAAGTAAACTGAAAATATTATAAACATTTTCGAATGCAGTTGTAATAATAAAAAAATAATTGAATTAATAATCTGCAAGATATGCCCTAGATCTAGATTGACTCCGGTATAAGGTTCTAATTTCTTACAAATTTAAAGCAAGGACGGGATAACGTTGTGGGAAGAAATCGCACGTTCATAACTGTATTAATTACACAAAAAGAGAAAGCATTAATTTCTGAAATACGATCATATTGTGTCATTAAGCCATCGAACCGTCGGTTTGATCAATTAAGGTTTTGCAAAATTAAAAGGTTAGGGGACCAATTATAACTACGTTTTTTGTGGTTCTGATCAAAAATATTTAAAAGGAACCTAAAAGTAAATAAAAAAATCACGCTTAATTGCTTACTTAATATTTCCTGTTTAAATATTAAATAGACGTGCTTTGAGTTCTAAAATATTCTAAAATAAAGTATTTAAAAAAAAAATTAGAATAATTAATTTTTTGTTATATAAAATAAAACAAATTCTGAGATAATTGATCCCATGGTCCCAGACCTCATGTCACCCGATCGAAGAACATCCAAATCGGATCAACTGAAAAAGACAAGGTTAAAAATACATTAATTCCATGGTTTAAAAATATAGTTTTTCGGAAATAAAAACTAATTTCGATAATGTTTTCAATATGAAGGTTTTAAATGCAATCAATCAAAATCTCTCACGATAACAAGAGAACAAAACTCAGTAAGGCCAATTTACCCAATGCTATAAACATTGTTTTCAGTTGATTTAATTAAAAAGGAATCATCAACTTAAATTGGTTGATAAACAGTTTCGATATGTTTTTTAATTGTTGTTTCTTGTTTCTTGTTTATTTATTCAACCTTGCTTGACAATGGCTAATTGGTCAATGCTACAGTGCAAGTCCTAAAATTTGCCAATCCTAGTATGGATAGCATAGGAATCTTTGACACCTGACACCGTAGTGTCTTGGGATCTCCATTTTACCCCCTTCCGAAGTACGGCATACTCAAGTATGTTTTACTCCATTTAAAAAAAATTCTAAGGCAATCTACTGAGCTTCGAACTCTCGATCTTGGACATAGTAGGTTGTTATGCTAACCAATATCCTGAAAAAATCCTATAGGAAAAACGCTAGGGCGCGTGTTTCACATTTCAGAATCATCGAAAATAAAAACAGTTATAATTGCTAACACCCCAAATGCATTTTAACCAATTTTTCAGATTAAAAAAATAGTTGGATAAGTCCATTCAAATCAAACAAAAAGGTGTCTCAAATGTTATTAGTCATTATCGTTTAATAGTTTTTAACTTGAAAAAAACAGAGTGAACTCTATACACGTTAAGGAATTTCAATGGTAATTTGTTAATAATATTGAACTGAGGTGCATTGTCCTGTGCTGCGGACTGATTTGGTTAAATTTCAATACTCCCCTCTCACGCACGGGATGCTTTTGAGCAATTAAAATCATCCGAATGCCCTTTTCGTACTACCTCCCCATGCCCTCAGAAACATTTACTAATTAAATAAAAAGTAAATGAAATAACTGAAAGAATGTAGCCGTCGACATCACGTTCCACGAGGTTGGCAATTTGCTAAAGTGAATTGAATTGGACTTTTCTCTGGAGCTGAAGACAAGTTCGTGAAAAAAAGGAAAACGAAAAATAAAAAAAAACTGAAAAAAGAGAAACGAAGAAAATAGGAGCGGAAAAAATCATGTTATTAAGGGAAAGAGGAGAAGGGGGGGGGGGGTGTTCATGTTCTCGGTTTGCACATTAGCCGGTTATCCTGTAAAGAGTCCTTCTTCCCTCTCACGTTTTCAACGGCTAATTAAATTATTCTATTCCCAACCTCGCCTTCCGTTTCTCAACTTTATTCTCTTTCTGCAAAACATTCGTCTTGAAACTCTTTATTCGTTCCTTCCAACTTTGTCTTTCCCCCAGGATGATCGCCCCAACAACCTTCGAAGTATAGGAGTTCAATCGAAATACGCACATTTCCGCGATTCGACGCGTATGAACGATCACCACTGAAAGGACCGAAGAGTTTTATAAAATTCATAAATGGAATATATGTTCTAAAATATAAGAACGTGAAGAAGTGGTACAGGTTTTTTTTTTGGTTTTTTTTTGCCACAATTGAACACAATTGAAGATGTAAGAATACGTTTTAGCCAAAATTGTGATTTTCTCCCGTTATAAGAGTTTTCATAACTCATTACATATGGAAATTTAAAACAAATCTTTTTCACTAATGGGCATTCATGCTTCTAAAATTTAGTTATTTTTTTACGAACCAACCGTAGAATTCCAATACATGCAAGCAAATTTTCTAATATTGTGTTTTCTTCTTTATTTATAGAGATGATGATATTTCCTTCCATTCTATAAGCATATCTGGAGGGTGCTTCGCCCGAGTGTCGCCCGTAAAGGATTGATGGATTATATATATATATATATATATATATATATTTCAAAATAAGACAAAAAAAATTATATTCTAAAAAAAAGAGAATAGGAAAATGATTTGTAGGATAAATAAGTCCGGGTTTTTATTTTTGGTATTTTTCCATCTCAGAAAACAATGACAACGGTTATTTGGGACCCTTCGTTAATGGAAACCTATTAATTTAGTGAAACCCTAATTTACATGTTTGGTAGATAAAGTGCAGCGATTGGGGCCTAACTTACGCGACCAGGTAACATTTTAGCCTTATCTCCCTTCCATAACTGCTACCCCCGCAGATTAACAACTGAATCAAAGCCTTTATCTCAATCCCCTCCATACAACACGTGGAGCTTCCTAGCTGGCCCAATTCCCTTTTGTTACACATACGTAGGAGAATATATAAACACATACGGACCCTGGTCACACGCTTGCACTAGCCAACTCACAAACGTAAACATCACGCCTACATATTTTTATAAAATTGTATAAGTACAACTTTCTAATTGAAAATGCGAAATACTTGTTTAGTGGTCAAGACAAAATAAATGTTATATTTGTTTCATTATTGACTCATATTTACAAAATATTTCATCAAATTCCATTTTGTGATATTTGTATGGCAATCCAATAAAATATTAATCCTTTTATTTCAGAGACAAACATAAGATCATCGTGCAAAATACGTACGTATGTATATAAATAAGGAGAGAGAGAGAGAGAGAGACAAATTGTTAGTTCCGATTTATGCTGATATGGCCAATCAGACGATAGTGCAGGAGGAATTCCAAAGTTTTGTATATCCATGTTAAAATATTTACCCTAATACATTTTAACATTCTTTACGAATACCTGTAATCGCACAGCCTCGAGATCCCCATTTTACGTCCTTTCAGAAAGAGCACCAAGGATTTTTTACGCCCTTTTAAAAAACACTATTGGCACCTGCCTAGGAAATATATAGATATATATATATCGAGAGAGAGAGAGAGAGAGAGAGAGAGAGAGAGAGAGATTGAGAGAGAGAGAGAGAGAGAGAGAGAGAGTGATAGAGAGTAAGTGTATGATTATTATAATTATTTCACATAATATGCAACCATAATTATATTTCTTATATTCCATGTAAAATACTGAAACAGGCGTAGGTAGCGTTCTATAATGAGCATGATTTGCTTTTCTGTTGTTATATGAAGTTTATAATTACAATTTGGGTTTTTTAACTTTATTGAATTTATTATTTTCTTCAGGGATTTGCTCTAATTGTTATTTATGTCAAATAAACTTTTATATTACCTTATATTTTTGTGTTGGTTTGGGCGCCTAAATAAATAAAATACTGGTAATCAGTGACTTCAAAGCTGAGAATCCTGCTCTAGTACCATTAAATTATTTATGAATTTATTTACTTAACCACTCATTTATTAAATAACTAAATCGCTTAAGTATTGGAAATAAGCATTTGCATTTCGTAATTAATGAACACAAACTTATATCTAATCATCGATAGAAACTCAACAAGATTATGAGCTGGTTGCGGAATCATTGATGCCATTGTTTCAAACTTCTTTAATGACTCAATTAAAAAGGGTTAGTAATAAGAACAATATCTTGGATTCCGATATCATTCTCTCTGGATCGAAAACCCCATTCTGGAAGTTGTTCCACAACCCTCGTTCGGATTCGTTTATAGCTTGGGCGCTATTCCAATGGGGCTCTTTATGGGCTTAGGGTCTTAGGGGATGTCATACTTTATTGCTTTGTTGTCACATTATCGGCCAATTCATATGTGCTGTATATGGCAATTCGTAGCCAAGAATCCTGTAAGTATCAGCGCACCAACTAGAATATATAACTCCTTATTCGTCAAAACCTTGTCAGGATAAAATGATACAGAAGGTAGTATGCGATGAAAATCATTCGCTGCATGGACAATATAAATTCTCAATATAAAGTATTTCAGAATTACATTTCTCATACAGAACGTTTTGAGGTAGAAGGTGTGTCCTCTATGCATTAATATAGGATATATTTTGTTTTCGTACAAGTGATAGTTCTTTTACATGTGAATGAGTTTATTTAGGCAGGTATACTGTCATTAGATTACAAAAAAGTAGCATGACAGAAGCACACACACTATATTACATAAAATCAAAATGGATCAAATTAATGTAGAGAAATGATTTACCAAAGAATATATTTATATATTTACTTATTTATATGTTACAAAATGTTAATTGTCAATCGGAATAAAACTCTTCATTATTATTATATTGACTTATTTATTATATTTATATAAAATATAAATCGTCGTATGTAAACAAATATTTAATGTCGTTCTTTAGTAAAATATTTTATTCGTTCACAATGCAGAAAAAAATTGAAATAATCTATATAGTAAATCTTAGTAGATAAATAAAAAGGCTTAACGAACCCGAAGGCTCGATGCCGATACCAGCAATCTATGTTTACAAACCTCCGTCCACGGAGCACCACCTAAACCCAAACCCGCTGGATTATTCCTAACTAAATCCTCCCACCTACGCCTCGGTCTACCCCTCAGACGCTTGCCAGTAGGTACAGTGCCTATTAACACCTTGGGAATTCGTTTGTTACTGCCCAGCAACTTTACATGCCCATCTTTATCATCGCAACGCTATCACCTGATAGTAAATCTTAGTAAATAAAAATAAAAATTAATGAATAGAAAAACAATGGAAGTAATGAGCACTACAGAATATCAATTATGCAATTACTTTTAGACATATGCAATTCATTAAATAAATATCAAATACATCATACATGTTATCGAAGACAAAATAAATGGCAATAGCAGTTAGCGAACCAGAAGGCTCCCTATCCATACAACTACAACCTTTTTGTGCATTCCAAATTTTGATAGTTAAACTTCTCCAATCAACCGAATCTGATATTAAATATGAAAACATAATTTGGTTGCTCAAAATAAAAGTTTGATTACATTGGTTTGAGTTAGTATATCTATGACTGTAGTATAAAAAATGCAATATAAAAAATATAGTTTATTTTAAAAAATGTACATATAATTAATATATAGTAATTTATAATATTGGTTCATCTTTTATAATTTATATTATAATTATAAATATTTTTATTTGAAAAGAAAAGATATGTCCAGGACCGGGACTCGAATTTAAAAATTGATAAAATCAATAACTAATAAAATAAAATATATTATAATTATAATTCATTTATAATATTGGTAATTTATTATAACTTTTGAAGTTATAATGAATACATGATTTAGTATTTATATTCAATTTATTGTATTGTTTGTAGGTCCTTATAATACTTAATAGTTTTATATTAATAATGCAATACGAATAATAAAATGTAATTTTAAATTGTATAGATTATATTTGTTGCAAATAGATAAATTAAAAGATATAATATAATCAATCATATACTTTACGAAATGTAATGAGAATAATATTTGTGGTAATACCTCAAAGAAGAAGCATCAGTGGATATTCTTTCTTTCCTCCCACTGGAGGAAACCAAAATGAAAGTTAGGCGTGTTAGAGAAGTTTGGAACGGAAAAGGCATTGGACCTACACGCCTCCGGGATTTGTCCCAAAAGCCTTTTTAGAAGAACGCCCTCAGATGTGCTTAGGCCAACCGCTCCCAGCATATAATGTGAGAGAAAAAACGGTTTTATTCCCGTAATATATAAGTTTATAAACATTATATTCTTTGGTAAATCAGTTCATTACGTTTGTTTGATTATATGTAAAGGTTACAACAAAAATAATAAATAAGTATTATAAAGAAGATAATTTTTTTAAATTATTTCATGTAATATAGGAAGGGACGTAGCTCAATGATAGAGAGGTTTGAGTTGTTCTGCTGTTCTCAGTTTCAAATCTCACTGTGACGGATAAAATATTTAATCTATTAACAGCCATATATGGACATTGTGTGGCCTCCAGACCCTCTTGAGGAACAACCAACCTCTACAAAGTAGGTACCCACAAGGGGGAAACTGTAGAGAGTGATCTAAAACAAGCCACTTCTGTGCACACTCCTTGTCTTAGAAATAGTACAGTATCTACCCTGCTCTGAACCCAAGAAGCATCGTCGCACAGTGGAACGAGCGTTAGGGAGGACTGGACATTCATTAATATCTCCGCTTCTGGTTCTCCTAGAATTAGGGTATTGATACGGTTTTAAAGCTTTTTGAATGGACTATTTAATTATATGATAAACAGGATCAAACATTTTAGGGGAAACGTGTAAAAATTCTAGATTTGATATTTCGATGTTAGATAATTTATTATCTAACATTGTATCTATATACTACTAGAATAGGTACAATACAGTATTCTATGGAAATACAGATACATAGGTATTAAATAAAGTTATACAAAGGAAAAAGTAACAAACCAAATAATTTAATTATTAAACAAAATGAATATAATAATTGATAATTACTTTTGTTAGTTAATACACTATGTATAATTGATACATCAAAATTATAATAAATGTAGGTGCCTATATAAAATTGTTTTATTTAAATAACGAAATAAAAATTTAAAAAATAAATAAATAAAAATTTAAAAACATGACGATTTGTTGTAGGGACTATTGCACCTATGTGCACCATTACACATATGTCTTTCAAATACCACACACAAACTAAGTTTCATTGTTAATACTATTATGTTAGATAAGCATTCGGATAAATGAATGTAAACAAACATTGGTAAAAAAAAGAAATTATGCGCCAATATCAACAGGAATTATTTTAAATTAATACTCAAGGCCCGGAAAAGAAAAAAAATCATTTTCTCGGAAAATAGCACCTAGTAGCAGAATCCGACTAATTGAAAAAAAACTTCAAACATTCTAGTTATTTACTGTGAAGGTAGTTTTTTGGGCGATTTTGAGCGATTTTCGCAATTGATTATTTTAGTTTTACCCCCAATTTTCACCGAAAAATCCCAGACGTTTGAAATAATCCCAAGTTTTATTTGCCTAAAATATCTTATTATGGATGAGTTTTTTTCCTGTAGGTGCACGATTAATTTAGTGCATTACCTCAAGCAGTGGATTGCTTTAAAAATATGAGTTTTTAGAAAAATTTATATTTCAATTCAGAATTTTTCATATAAGATTTAATTTCACAATTAATTTATCTATGGATTTTGTTGAGAAGAAGTATAAAGTATAATTTAAGATCAAAATAAAGGACAAATTTAGTTATTAGAGAATTGATCCAATGTCCAACAAATGCGTTGATTCGTTCCACTGTGCGTCGGTTGTTACGGTTTTAGATATGTATGTACTAATCGGTTACTAATGTTCTTGACTGTTAAAGATAATTTATAATTGTGGTTGTCGTGTTTTGTCTGTTCTTTTTACTTCTCTTTGGGGACGTTTCGAGACTATGTTGGACTCATATTCATACCACCAAATAGTGAAGAAATGAGCTTTTAGCGAATACATACGCATTAATATCTTACACGTGCCAATTTATATTTAGAGACAATTTATATTTAGAGACAATTTATATATATATATATATATATATATATATATATATATATATATATATATATATATATTTACAGGATCTTGAGGTCAATACTACTATAATCAATTCAGTGAAACATAACTACAATCGTCGTTCTAGTATTGAGGCATGAATACGGGAGCAACTGTCGAATCCTTCCAAGAAAATAATAATATGTTTATCGTTGAGGCTCAAGATTCTATAAAAACCTTTTATTGTAAACAACCAAAACGTATGCATATAAGTTTTGATAGAATATAGGTCTTCCAGGTCAATTGTACTCAGGTAAATTTAAATAATAAAATCACGGGTTTCTAATGTTTTTGGTATATGTACTCGAAATTTATTTTTCACATTTCATAATTAATGATGATTTCAACTTATCCTATCTATTAGTGTTTAACACTTATTTCAATTAGATAATTAATATAATAAAGTGGAAAGAAAAACATTTATTTAATTAATCACAGATGGTTACAACGAACAAAACAATATCAACTACTTAATTGGAATTTTTTCCTTTAAAAAAAAGTTCAATAAAGTTTAATCGTATGCTTGTACTTCTTGTTGATAATTACATTACAGATTTAAAAACTAGTGGTTCAGATTTAGTTATTTTAGTATGAAGTTTTAATTTCTCTCCGCTGATAATTAACAGGATTTAGAAACAACGCAACGTATTGTTATAACAAATGAAAATATTTTATATATATATATATATATATATATATATATATATATATATATATATATATATATATATAAATCTCGTATCACGATGTTTGTTCGGGTTAATCTCCGAAACTACTAGACCGATTTTACTGGAATTTCGCACACATATGTAGCATTGTCCAACTTAAAATTTAGACTATATTTTATTTCGAATAATGACTGCGATATTTTTGTTGCAAAATTATATTTTTTCCTAACTATGGTGCTGCATTATATAAAAATCTCATGTCACGATGTTTTTCCGGGCTAATCTCCGAAACTATTTGACCGATTTTAATAATATTATTATAATTTAAACCAATATTACTAGCCATTATTAAAAATCAACTATTATATGCCTCATTCATTAAACAAATGTTTATATTTTATCAGTTAAGAATTTTTTATATTATTTATTTGTTATACACTATACATGTTATATACTTGATATATAATGATTAAAATGTAAAACCAAAATCTATTTAATTCATATTGTTTTCATTCATTCATTGTTTCTTTAAAATTCAAATTTTAACATAATATGTTTTAAAACTATTACAACAGCCACAGCAACGCGTGGCCGCGTCAGCTAGTATATATAAATATAAATATATATATATATATATATATACACAAAAAAAGATATTGAAAACATACAGATCACGTCGCAGATGGTTCGTTAGCTCTTACCCTCTTTCCTTCTAGATTCCTTCAGCATTCTTTGCCGAAAAGGCCCCGATTCCGCCATTCCATTGCCGACAAATTTTCTCCGAGGAAAAAGCGCTCTCCAACTCCCACACAAGCCTTAACTACGGGGTACTGCTCCCTTGACATTTTATATAGAGAACCATATTCGCCAGTATTTCTCTTTTTACGACGTGAACGCCGATATAAAGTTTTCCCCATCAGCCTGCTGTAGCAGTTTACATGAATAAGCTAGCATTTAGAGATCTTGGCTATTTATCGTTCAACTATAATGAAATTAAAAATTACCAATTACCGAGATGAAACTCAAGACATTGGTCAGAGATTTTAATCAGTTTCGGAGGTAATTGTTTCAAGTTAAGTAGCATCAAGTTTTAATTTTACATTTGTTTCATTCGTAATATTCTCCAAAAAATTCGCATATTCATGAGATTTAGTTGAATAAAAAAAAGAGTGTAGTCATGGGAAATGTTTAATCTTCAACATACTAATACATACATCATTTCATCAAGACGTATCAACAAATATATATAAATATATATATATATATATATATATATATTTATATTATATTATAAAATCTAAATCTCACGAATATGTGTATATTTGGATAATATTAAATGGGAGACGAAAGAAAAGTTAAAACATCTTGTAACTCCCCTGGAAGCGACAACCTCTAACAATCTAAAACTGGTTCCACCAACAGTACCAGACCTTATATGATAAATAACTCGATTTTATTTAATACGTCTGATAAGTTCAGATTGTATTTCTACTTAAACCTATAAAATCTCAATGATTTCAGTGCTTGTTAGGGACTGTAGCGTTTCTGATCCAACATTTGTACCGATGGTCATTCGGTACAGAACTCGCTCATCACCAGATGTTTCCTCTAATTTAAAATAACCACTTTATAGAGGGTGGGTTAGCACCAGGGGAGTATCCCGGTCCCACAGGGTCGAACTACAGCTGATCACGTTATAAATAATTTTACCTACCAAAACCAGTCTCGACTTTGACACCTTTCCATTGCTATCTCAGTATCCTACCGTTAAGAAACAGTTGACTTGACTTGTAAGAAATAATTATATTTATTGTAAAATGGAACGATATAAAATAGATATATAAAGAGATTTTCAGTTATGAGCTGACTGGATTTAATATCTGTGGACAAACATTATTATTTATCAACTAACATAGTGATTACTCTCTCAACTATAATCAGCCATTCTGCCTCCTCTCTGCTCTCTCTCTGAACATCGTATCCAGTTCTTTATAGTATTTAGAGCTGTTACATTATCCTCATCATCATAATCTTCCATTCTCGTCTACCACATAAGAAGTATGAGGTGGTTTATTTGTGATATTAAGAGTTCCCGAAGAGCAGGGAATCGGCATGTCTCCTCCTAGTTCAGTCGGGTGCTGCTCCTTAAGGGAAACTGAACATTCCCTTTAATATCTGTCCTAGACCAGGACTAAGGGAAGGTAGCCCAAATGTGTTTACTGTTCACGCCTTTGTTTCCATGTTATTGATGAGTGTGTTTCGTGTAATGTGAGTGTGCGATTGTATTATGGTGAGCTCAGGTAGCCGTAGAGGCGCAACTCTCCAGGCTATTGCATGCAACGGTCGCAAGAGTTGGTATTTATAAATATAAAAGAGGAAGGGAGATCAAGGAAGTTACAGTGTTGGCAACACGGAATGGGTTATGAACCTACAATTGTATACAAATTATTCGGTCATCAACCCTACCTGGTAACTCTATGCAGTCCCTGATAGTTCACATACATATTAGCTTCAGTAAGACGTTATTTCCCGAAGGAATTGTTTATATAGTTGTTCAGTATCGAGTCTCACCTCGATGCTAAACCCCCGTTTTTTTTTATTCAAGGGATTTATCCGTTTCAAGCTTTTCCTTGAAAATAAATAAACGTTTTATTTTAAAAGAGTTTTGACCTAAAGGGGACCGCAGGTGCTAATTGGGAGTGATCCGGGCTAATGAGAGGACACTGCCTCTCTAATTAAACAAGAGGGCGCCTGCTTCATTAGCTCCTTCTTAGCCTCATCTCTCATAACCGGCACAAGCTCCATATAATTATATATTAACAATATACCCGGTAAATATTTACTCTGTTAAAGATTATCAATCTTTGGCAAAACATAATTGTTAATAAGATCCAGTGATTGATATAATTAGCTCTGAGCTTCAGGATAATCGATCTCGTCTTAGGACATTTGCTTATCAACTATTAGTACTTAAAACCACAATAATTATAATAAATTAAACTTTAATTAGGAACTGAGCTGACTGGTGAACATCCGAAGGGTTTACCGAGGCGTAAGTGGGAAGATGGCGTTAAGAATGATCTAACGCATAGTGGATAGTGGTCCATATACGGAAATTTATAAGCAGAGATTGGTGATATCGGTGATATCTTATTATTATTATATTTTAAAGAATTATCATTTGTCAAGTTGTGATATGAAATTTAATGTTAAGTGAAATCGATTGTTGCTAAGCCTAATTATAATTATTAATAAATCCTCATTAAAAGGCTCTATAATGTGAATATAAAATTGTGCACCTTCATTTACGTTGTCCTAATAAATAATATCTTTAATAACTATTTATATATTATATTTAATTTTACAGATGAAAATTATTTTAATTCCTGAAGAGGTAATGAAACAACATTTTCTTGAACATTTGATTTTTTATACCAATTTTAGACCACGCCACTCATTTCCGAAAACTGTACCATTACAACTCATTAAGAGTCCTGGATTCACTACATGGTAGAGAATGTACTCTTCTAGGACAAAGGTTGTGTGTGACTCAACCGCCAGGTTTCCCCCTTATTTTGGGTACCCTGTTCATAGAGGCTGGAAGAACCTCATATTGGTATAAAGATCCCGAAGGATTCAATAAATTATCTACCTTAGCCAAATTTGAACGGGGGAGGTTGGACACGGACACTCAGCGCTTTATCTGTGAGTAACCCCGCTCCTAATAATAAATAAAATTAGTTTAAATGAAACGTAACTATAAATTAATAAAAACAAGTTATTATTTAAGCGCTAAGCAGACCGGTAAACTTCCGAAGGGTGGACATAGGCTTCAGTGGGTGGATCTTATTAAGAATTATCTATCGGATTTAGGGTTTGGGTGGGGCTGCATGGGCGGAAGTTCGTAAGCAGATATTGGGTGTATCGGCATAGAACCTTCAGGTCCGATAAGCCTTATTATTATCAGATTAAACTACGCAAACTACTCGTACTTAGATGCGTGAATTTGCCTTTTTTGAGATCATACTTCTTTCATGACTTTGCTGTGGGCTTTATTTCTCTCTTGAAACGATTGCTCAAGTCTTATTAGATTTCTCCTCTTGATCAGCTTACTACTTACAAATTTTAATCCTCAGATTACCTGGTTCTGGATACGTTCTAATGCCATTCCTGCCAGTTTTTTCTTTTTTTGATTCGCAAATCTGTTGGATGGATTGAATCCATCTTTCATAAAATTCGACCATTTGTTTGGCAAATCCGTCTAAATTCATCCTTTTGATTTGTCCAAAAACTCTTAATTTGCGACAGGCAAAAAATTCCACTCACTTAATTTTTTCATGTTTCCATCTAGAAATATTTCTGCTTTCGCTGGGTCTACTTTTTTTTAATGAATAAATATGTTTTCCTTATTTATTTTCAATTAAAAATGCCAATATAGAGGATAATAACCCTTAATTCAATGAAATATCTGTAGACTCCAATTTTCACTTTCTACGGAATTAAAATATTTATTCAGTGATTTGGTCATTGCCGTTTCTTGCAGCAAATTTCTTCGTTTCCGGCTAAATTTTACGTTTTTAATTTTTTCAATTTTCAGTTTAAAAATGCCTCTGCGTGCTGAGGATGTGTGGCATTTATTTATGATGGACGTTCCATTAGATATGCAGCAAATGCCATCGGAGTTTCCTATAAAACTTTAGGAGACGCCATAGGAGGCCCGGTACTAGACGACCTAGTGTAACAGGACCACAGGATGACCGTTTTTTGGCTTTAAGAATTTTACGAAACCGTCACCTTACCTTACCAGAACGTCAGGATTTCGCACGTTGAAAAGGTTGGCTCTGGGTAAAATTACAGGCTGCATATCTTTCATTTCTTCTTGTCCACACCCTTTCACGCCCGTCTGGACATCGAAGAGCAAATCTTGATTCATCTGTAAAAAGTACAGCACTCCATTCGTCCATAGTCCAATTGCTGTGTTCTCGAGCAAAAGCCGCCCGTGTAACTCTGTGAGTTCTGGTCAACTCTGGTCCTCTTACTGGTGTAAAATTCATTAATTCATGCTCATTTAATCTTCCTCGAGCAGTATGTTCAGAAATTTGCACACCTTGAACTTCTTCGAGCTGATGAATCGCTTGAACAAAGGTAAGTAACAAATAAAGAAAACACATATTTATTCATTTAAAAAAATTGACCCATCCAAAGCAGAAATATTTTTAGGTGAAAACATGAAAAAATTAAGTGGGTGGAATATTTTGCCTGTCAGTATATATTGTACATAATAATGAGCATTTCATAGACCCTTAAAATCGTTAGTGTTATAAAAACAAATCATCATAACCTAGCTGCCACGATAGTATGTAATTCTCTATGAAAATATGACTAAAATACATGCATGCATACGCCTCATGGTAATATGAAAACACTCTATAATACTTACCTATTTTCGTTTTGGTATTTTTTTATATAATTCTAAAGGATACTTAAGACTCCCTTTTCTCTTCTCTCGTATTTTCGGAAATAATTTAGGGAAAGGGCCTGGAGATGCTGGAGCGGCGGACCGGAAAATTGCGACATGTTGGCTTTTCGTAAATGACTCCTTTTAGAAACGCTCTCAGATGAGATTTCAGTATACATCCAACTTTAACTGATGATTTCACAATATATATTCATCCTCATTGTGACTCTGTGCTAGATCTTTAAATATTACATCCAATTAAATACTAACAGTTCAGATATATTCCGTCATCCAAGAGTCGTGAATTTAAATAAAGAGAAAAATTAAAGTAAAGCGTATATACTCGTAAATGATCGGTACTGGAAGAAGCAGAATTATATGATATTTCTGTAGCCCCGATGAATAATTTTTTTAAAATTTAATAACGTCTTTATTCTGGGAAAAGTCCTACGTAATAGCAATGCAGGAATAATATATAACCTAATATGTCTTAGAGTATAATATAATACATTTAATTAATTATTACAACTAAATTAAATAATGATATAAAATAATATAAAAATGATATAAATGTAAATCATAATAATGGAGAGAGAGAAATAATTCATAGTTACATATATATATATATATATATATATATATATATATATATATACAAATTTTATGAAAAGCAAAACAACAAAAATGAAGGAAATATACAGACAATACTAACTATAGTTATTGTTATCTTAACTCTATTTTCCTTTATTGCTTCTTCTTTTTTAGAAATAGTTTTCTTTAATTATTGTTTGAGGAGGTAATTCTTAAATTTTTGTAAATTAATTTTTTATTTTTTATTAATGATCTATTAATCTCAATTGTAATTAATTAATGTAATATCATATATTTGACTCTAAGACATTTTAGTTTTTACACTATTCCTGTATTGTTATTCTAAAGGGACTTGTCCCAGAATAAATAAAGTCTTTATTGTTATTATAATAACACTATTTAAAAAAAAAAATGTAACTGGAAGTTTGAACAACTAAATTAGAAGAAAAAGGAAAAAAAATATATACCTACTATTTCCAATTTTTAGGGAATTGTAAGGATAATTAGTGATTGAACATACTTGGGATTAGAAGGTTGAAAGATGATTGGAACGACGAATAAATGGTTAAGTCAAACTTTGCCAAAAATTAGTTTCTTGCACTTACGTAAACGTGATATTCTCGCATTTCTTAAGAGTTTAAGTTCGGGTTTGGCTTAAAATGGAGTTATTGTTTATATTATAACTCTATTTCAAGCCAAAAACTATACGATTCCCGCTTCTCTCAATACAGTTAACTCATTCTGGACGAAATTTGACCTAACCACTTATTCTCCGGAGCAATAGGTATAAAGTATTATTATGTATTATATGAGGTGCTATTGAAGAAACCTACATCATGAGTTCTCGAATAAACATTCAACCCTTAGGTTTTTCTCCAAAATTAATTAGTTGTACATAATATCTTGTAGTTGGATCGTGTTATTTTCGAAGCGAATAAGGCATTGGCTTTAAAAGAAGATATTGCTCCATTTCCAGCCCAAAACTCTGACAATGTCTCAGTTTCGCTCACCTCAATACTCTTAACTCTCTGAGCACACATAATTAGTAAAGAAGTAATTTAAATAACTTTTGTTTCATTGAAGTCAAAAAAATTTTAGACGCGAAAAATGTTTCGACCATTCTTGGGATACAGTATTCAAAACAACACTTTATTTCGAGAATTCGGTAAATATAACTTGAAGTATAATTACATTTCAAATAAAACTTACAGGTTTCTTGAAATTTTCCTGAAAACCATTACCGCCTTTCATGAAAGTTATCGAGCCCCGGAAAGAGGCTTCCAATTAAAGGAAAACTTGCTAATTAACAATCCCTCTCTCACAAAATGAATTTCGATTAAAATTCCCAACTGTCGTCTTTCGAGTTAACTGCCTGTGTCTTACTTTTCTTTCACAATGTTCAACGCACCGGTAGTGAGATAACGGAGAAAGTCGACAATAATATCTAAGATGCATATTCATATCATGTTATGGCACGCGGTATGATTTCTATAAAACGGTTTGATTTCTACCATGATTTTATAAAATCAAAAATTCAATAAAAAACCAAATACTTTTGTTTGGACCTTAGTAAATTTTCTTATTGTAGAAAAAAAAATTCAACAAAAAAGGCATTATTTTTCTGTCCCTTTAGATTTTATTTTGGAGTGCTATCGATGGGTAGTTTCTCCACAAGTGTTTTCATGTCATATTCAACATTTTTGCACATTTACTTGATATAATACCATTATAGTTGTAAATATCATTGAATTAAATAAAAAAAAAAGATTTTATTTCATTAATTATCGAATTATTTACCTTAATAATGCCAATTGTGTAGAAATATTTATACAAGTACGACTGGAATATTTTGCTATCCTTTGCTGTTTGGACTCGAACCACCCAGATTATTTAACTTCCGTGTAATATCCTGACTCTGCGAAAGAATTCTACGGAATAGGTTTATTTTTTATCTCAGTCCAATAGTACGCTCCAATTTGGAAAAAGACCCCGGCAGACAGAAGGCGCAATATTAGAACAGCTATAAACCTAGAAAAAGGAAAAGCCGACCTTTCTTGAAAAAAAAACAAAAAAACATAAGGGGGCGTATGAAAACTCAAAGCATACCTGCCTAACAATAAAAGTGAATATAATGTTCGCTGGAAGTAAGGAAATGCCTTGAAGGGATCAAACGGATGGTTTATTTCCAAACCCTTTCTTCTGCAATTTTATAGCTACTAATAAACAACAAAACATTTATTAGGTATGTTGAATGTACAAGAGTAATTAAAATGTCATTTCTTTACTTGTTAAATAAATTATAGATATGTATAAATACACACGAAAACACTCACATAAATATGGTTAGACCTTTAGACCAAATCTAAAGGTCCAGATTCGAGATTGGATGGAGAAGATAAAATATTTATGCCTTTATCGGCTCTGCATCGACCGTATGGAATCTTAAGTCCGTTCAGATCAAGCAGTCTCTGTAAGGTGAGGATCCGGTGATTTGGGAATGAACATTAAGGTTGGGGGGTCTTCACGGCGGAATCACCTCCTTGGTCAACCGTTGATTTGGAAATAGTACTGTCTCCACTGGTAACAAATTCATTGACCCAACTGAGAGAGAAGCGCAGGGAACTCCAGTGATAGAGCTGGTTCGGATATCCCTAGGGCAGTGTGTAAATAGTATGGTTTTAATATATTCAAGTTAAGACATTTTATTTATTTTATATTATATAATTTTTCGTTTTTTTAAGTTTCTTCATGTAATCATTTAAACTGTTTGTTCTTCTGTACCATGTTCATCTGTACGGAATGAAAACCTAAATATTTAATACTTATTGCCCTTAGGTGTGGCAAATGGTATTATTTTTCTGTTCAACAAAAACAAAAAAGAAACAGTACATTAATTTAAGTACGCATAAGTACTTGTCGATTTGTAGTGCCTTAAATGTATTACTACTCTATGGTGCCACAACTCGTTGACGAGTCTTGGCCTCCTCTACCAGCTTCTTCCATTCGTCTATGTTTTGCGCAGCTGTCAACCAGCTCCTGACCCCCAGAATATCCCTCGCATATCTCTCCACTCCATCCGACCACCTCAGCTTCGGTATCCCCTTCTTCTCGTGCAGTAGAGATGTTCTGCCAAAACCTTTTTAGGAGTGGCTTCCTCTTCCATTTTAGCCACATGTCCTGCCTATCGCATGCTTCTAATCTTTAAGGAGTAAACAAATGTAGAACAACTGCTTTGTTGTTCATTGAGTAGACTTTGTTGGTTCTCCTTCCCCATATTTGTCTTTCGAAGACTAGGAGATTATTATCAGCTTGGCCATTGCCTATCTCTCCGATCCAAACAAGAATACTGAGAGGATTAATGTTTTGTACAGATGGAGCTTGTCTGGCGTGATAGAAGCCGCGAGGAGAATTCCTTATGTAGACCAAATTAGCACCTATTAGCCATCCACGTCATAATAATATTGTGTTTTATAATAGTTTTATGTTAATTATAGACATACTGTTGAAGGCCCAATTAGTGGCTAATAGGAAATTTCAATCTGCTTCTATCCATTTTCTGATATTGATTTCAACAAAATTTCTACTGATTTTCAATTTTTTTTTTAATTTTAATTTAATTCAGCGTTTAAATACATCGGCAAAGAATTTGTAGAGAAGAATGGAGAATCAAAGAAATATTTGTGTGATATAAATAAATAGTCTAATAACGCGATAAGAATTGAATAAAGTTATGACATATTATTAAATATAATTTAATGAGTAACGTGTATGATAAAAGCTAAATAGAAACCGCTGTATTCAGTTTCAGTTTAATAAACCCATTTTTCCAGAACAGGCCTCCGCTTATTTATCGCCTTTTTGCTTTAATAAACAAACCGGGCATTTTAAAAGGGTCCTTGGCTTAGATTTTATCTGCAGTTTAGATAGGCCTCCTACCGGCACCATTGTATATACACCCCCGTTTAAAATACGCCAGATATTTTTCTTTCATGTCCTGTTTATATAACTAAGTTGAAGTAAAGTAAAGCGAAATGCTATAATTTTTATTTGTTTCATTTACTTTTTTTTAAATTCTGCAGGTTATATCAGTAAACAAAAATCTATATCTCCTTTGATTAATCCGTTAGTTATTGCTATTTCATCACCAATAGGCGAAATAATTCAGTACTTAAAAAACAGGACCATTACAAATTATATTGAAGGAAGCTCATTATGTTTCATACAAAGGACAGCATGACTAAGTATCATTTATTACCTTTAAAAAATCCAAGGCCACCTGCTGGGCACCGAACCCACAACCGTGAGCAAATATGGCTGTTATGTTAACCATTACACTATCCGTGACCCCGCTGCTGATATAACTTGTGCTGCATTTGATCTTCAGTGATGTATTTTCTTATGGTTTATACCCTGATAACGCTTAACTGGCGAATAGTTGGCTGATTACTTATTTTCACAGTACTTTAGGGAGTCAAGAATTTGTTTTTCGTTCTGTTTCTTAATGAATTTTCATAATTATTACATGTATCATTTTGAGTTATAGTTCATTTTTATTGATTTTTTTTAAACATCTTATGTTTCCTTTCGCTTCTTACACTATATTATATAAATCCGTTACATTCCTGTAAAATTCAAGCACTACTATAATTCGGTTTGAACTTTGTGGAACTAGTATATGCGTCTTTAATGTCAACTACTTATGGGTTATTAGAGCATGTCGCACACTCCGCACAAGATCGAAATAGCCAAGATCCATCTTGATCGACCACCTTAAGAGGCCTACATATTCCGAACTAACTCTGGATCAGTTTCCGAAATATATTCGTCTTTTACATTAACAAACAAGAATCTTAGTATATAATTTATTTATATTGAATATAATTTTGTTATTTACATTTATTTATTAGTCGGATCCCTTTACCATTATTATACACTGCCCAGATTTATTTACCAATAGCCGAATTACTAATATACTTCACTCCCACCCGTCCGAGATAGGACATATTAAATGTGAACATGTAATAAGCATAGGGCCGACTGGTAAACGTCCGAGAGATATACCGAGCCATAAGTGGCCTAAATGGAGATCTGGTCCTGACAGTAGTCGTTGGATGGTGTCGGCATTGAGCCTTCGGGTTCACTGAACATTTTATTACTATAATAAGTAACATATAATGTTATAATCAAAGGCGTTAGAGACAGGAAGATATATAATGTGCCCTTCCTATTCCAAGTAGCACGGAAAGCAAACTGTTTGTAATCTCATTAGAAGATTATTAACGGGCTATGAGTCTTGTGTGTTTAAGTTTTGTGTTTACCATCCAGTTCGCAATTATTCATCAATGGCTCAAGCCCGCTACTTGATTGGGATCATGATAGCAAGCTTATTTTCAACAAGCAATATGTTTTTAACTCAAATAATTTTTAAACATTAGGCAATAAAAAATTAACTAACAATTACAATCAATATATCCAATTGTTGTTATATGTATCTTTTTGAATTGAAGTTATAAATATCTGTAAATGGTTTATTTTGAGAACTGACGGAAGAATCGTCAGTGTTATAAAAAAAAATCCATGAGTTTTTTGAAAGATGTGAAATATCGAAAACTTCGAACACTTTCATAGGTGTTAGATGGCTATAAGTGAGATGAACGCACAGCTCATGTCTGAAATATCTGTAAAACTGATACTTGCATCAAATTTTAGAATAAAACATGGAATGTCATCTATCATGATCAGCTTAGTTCCTGATGGAATCCAAACTACTAAAAACATTATAATGTAACCACTATATTATAATGTATTTCAGTCACATTTAAAACTGTATACTAAAATCTCTGTAATAATAGTTTGTAATATAAATCATTAATATATATGTGCGTGCGTGTGTATGTACAATATATCCAGATGATTCAATTTCAAGAGTCCTATTATTATTTTGTTTATTTGTTTGGCTATATCTAAGTTTATATCTATAAAACATTAGAGGAAACATTTTGTTTTGTTTTGATTAATAACTACTAAAGGTATCATTCCTCAGTTGTGACCATTATACAATTCTCTTACTAACACACACACAAAAAAAAAAAGGAAGAGAGAGAAAAAATATTGTGTATGTATATAAGCTAAAATAATTTTTTGTATAAACTTATAGAACACTGCATCTAGGACATACTAATAAATAGACAAACAGCTATAGGAACAAAACAACTATCATCAAACAATTACAAGAAGTGTAACAAACATAGGAAAAAGGCGTAAAAACCCTCGTAGTTGAGTGCCTAAACAAAAAACCCTAACCTTAACCCTTGATCAGCTAACTATTCATTTTGGGACGTTCTTAGAAACATTATTTGCCTTAATATTTCAGAATTTTCTAAGATGTAATGATTATATCAAAGGGAAAAACAGTTGGTAGATCACACCGGTCCCAGCAAATGCTATTTATAGATAATCAGCCGTATTTGGACCTTCAGCACAGTAGGAACTCAGCTCTTTACACACTCCGCTACTCCACTCCAAAATGACCGTCATACATTGACTCACATCGAATATATTAAATATATACCAAAGATTTGGCAGTGTTTTTGTACAAATAAAAAAAAATCGAATTGTTTTTAACAAATTTTATATAAAATTTAGCTGCAATGACCATCGGAGTCTTATACCGAAACTCATAGTTATATTTCTTACTATATTTTCCAGTGTCCTTGCTCCCCGTTCTAGTCAGTTTAAGATGAAGGATCAAGTTTTGAATTAACTTCATCTCTTCTTCCTAGCTTTCCTCAACAAGAGCTCAGATTGGACTTATGAATAAATTTAGCCAGAACCTTCCTGAAATAACGACATTATGTCCAAAGGCAAAAGAACTGAAGAAGTTATGAACCTTTGAAAATACGCTACTTACGCCTAATCATGAATACGAATGTATATTACCTAAGGAACAGAGGATACATTAACCCAATTAATTATTATTTATTAAATAATAATAATAAGCTTTATTTATTTTTTATTTTTCTACATTTCCTAGCTTCCTCTTCAATTCCCGATAATCCTCCGAGGCCACGTGACCTTCTTAGTTAAACATGCGATTTGAGTACTACCAGTGGGTAGTTTCTCTACTTGTTCTTTATATCATGTCCTTATGTATCACTCAGGCAATTTACTTGTTATATTACTGTAATATAGTTGTAAATATCAATAAATAAATAATAAAAAAAAAAATCTACATTTACAAAATAATAAGTTCCAAACTACAAATAAAATAAAATAATATATTATATAAAACTATACCTCTTCAACGAAGGAAACCTTTGGAAAAACCTTAATAGATCATAACTAAAGATGTGAGATGAGGCGTGATGTACTCGTATTAGCTAGGGTTTAAATAGCATTATATGTTATCATTGATACACATTAAAGAACTATGAATGAATGAGTCCTTACAACATGTATCTCTACCATAAAAGAGAGAATAGTACTTTTTAGACAATTTTAATTTTGAACTGCTTTCAAGGCTATAAATATTAAATTTTATTTTATTTTCTTATTAATTGTTATAATTTATAATATTTATAAATATTAAATTGTTTCTTAATATTAAACTTTTAATGTATTTAATGTGTAATGTATTCTGTTTATTTTATTACTATTCTATTTACATAGCATTATGCAGGTAAGTCGGTTTAGGTTAATTTTCCATATGATTATTATAAATTACATAATTGAACAAGAAAAGAAATCTGATTTTTATTTTCAGCAAGCTCAGAATCAAAAATAAATAATAAATATGCCAAACAGACAAAGCTAGTGTTGTTTACCCTACCTTTAAATATTACGATATACCAGAGAGTGCAGGGATATATTAATTAAAGATTTCTCACTTTTATATCTTTCTTAAATTTATTTATATATACTTGTATTTCGGTAGTTGATTGATGTTATGAATTTAAAAATGCCCAATATGGTAAATTTTTCTATTTAAAATCGACGATATAACTAATTTAATAATATTTAATTGGAGTGCTATCGATGGGTAGTTTCTCCACAAGTGTTTTCATGTCATATTCTACATTTTTGCACATTTACTTGATATAATACCATTATAGTTGTAAATATCATTGAATTAAATAAAAAAAAAAAAAAATAAAATAAATAATATTTAAAAATATTAGAACTTAGAAGTAAATTGTAATAAAATCATTAATGTATTATATTTCAAGAGAAGCGAGGGATGGTTGACTGGATGATAGATGTAAGGAAGAAAATAGTTTCTTAGCCCTGAAGATGACCACAAACGTCGGCACGTAATTAAAATAAGTAACCACTTATTTAGTGTTTTATTTGACTGCACCCCCAACTATTTTCTTCCTTACTTTTATTATATTTCAAGTTTGACTCACAAAAATTTCAACTGCCTTCGTTGATTTTTGAAATTATCCATATGGAATATAGTAATTTTTAAATAGTTTTGAACGAAGTAAAATTGCATTTTGCTAATTAAAGGATTTGTTATTAAGTCTGTATATATTTATTTCTTTTTTTGTAGTTATTCAAAATAAATTCTAGTTATTAAAAATTATATCATAACATACTATCTCAAGAAAAAAAATTAATACTATATATATCCCCCCACTTCATTTAATTTTGAAATTATAAAATCCTAAAATTAATAACATCAATGGTAAAAGATTTTATATTAATTTTGTTTAACGTTGAGGTATTATCATTATTACTGTCTGATAAAAGGCATGACTCAAATTAAGATCGGAGATAAATATTTATACATGTGATATCTTGAGAACTTTTCAACAGATGACAACTCTACTCCTATCAAAGGCATAGTAAAAAATGTCTGGAGAACCCGAGAGATAGGATAGATTGCTGTTCCGTACATACACCCGCCCCTAGAATTTCAAAGAAGAATCGAAATTGCTTGGAGCTCTTTGGAGTAAAACACTCATTGCACGTGGTATCTCGTTCGGGTTTTAGGGTGAGGCTCCTTTCCGGAAAATAATTAGTGAAGTATCATAATTTAATTAAACAATACAATAATTACTACTATCCACGAACTGTCTGCCTCGCACTGATAAACTGACGCATCCAAAATGAGAAATATTATGACTGGGCAAGTAAATTTACCGAAACTACCATTTTTTGAAGTGGATGCATCAGTATATTAATGAACATTGTTTAGTATTAAAAATAAGCGGTGAAACCAAGAACCCGATGTTGCTGAGCTGAGAGCCCTGGGTTCGAATCCTTTTAATATAAAAATCTGGCGGTTGAATGTGATCTCGGTAAAATCACTTTATTGCACAACCGTATGCTTAGAGACAGTGTAGTCCCAGCATATTTTTTTTGTGTGAATGTAAATGTCTCGAATGCTGTGAGCATCTGAAGTAGAAGGAGCAACAAATATAGGAAAATAATATATTGTTAAATAATATTTATGGACTCAGGATATCATAAAAATAATGATAAAAATAGAGAAAGAGATATTCAAAAACAGCAATATGCACTCAGAAAAAAGGAAAATAACGATCATTATTTCTTTAGATAGGTATCTATCGATTTTTTTTTTTTTTTACCGGTGAATTGAAAATACATTAAAATATAAATGAATCTCAGGGACTGGTGAAACGTTCTCATTACATCATAATGATTTACAGGACAATTTATCTTACATAATTGCCTTGTCAGTCGTCCTGCAACCTGTCAAGTGAAATTTACAGGAAAATACTTGAGAAATGTCGCGCATTTATATTCTTTGGAATTCATTACTCCCTTTTCCGTTACCTTTTCAAAGTGCTCTTGATTAATGTTGTACTTATTTTCGGAAATAAGCTTCCCCGTGAATGTAAACAAATAAGTAGCGTGGGGTGGTTGAGCAATATATATTTAAAAGGGCTTCGGAGACTGAATAATCTGACAAAATTGGAAGGAACAAAAAAAAAACTTAATTTAATTCCTAAAATTCGAAAATATATTTAGATGTTGAATATGTGAATAAATCTATGCCTTAGTTCACATTTGTGTTAAGTGCCGAAAACAAGATTTTACATGAGTCAACTTTGATAATAATTTAACACAAGAAATATAGTTCAAGTTTAAGCACACAATATATTTTTGTAAACTTAACAGCTTCTCTATTAATTTTACATCAACAAATGATCTATGACTTCCTGGTCACAACTTTACAATATCATTTATATAACAAAACCCATTTTTGAAAAATTTGCACTAAACACATTTGTGAACTAAGACATCGAAATACTATCCATAAGATATGTAATATGAAAAAATTAAAAACTATAGGAAACTAAAGCATTTATTGTAGGATTATTGGGAAGGAATCAACTAACCGACTAGTAAACAAATAAAACGCATTATTTTTACAGTGTAAAATCAGAGATGCCTATTTGTCTGGAGTATAATCTGGAAGCAACGTGAGGGTTTGCGACACACTACTCGCTTTATGTAATCCTCCAAGCAATATATTTCCCCACGATGACTATGTACCGTGGTCAAAGATCTTCTTAGTATACATCATCAAAATATATGAATATATATAAAAGCTCTTAAATTAGTCCTCTAAGGATGATCCATGTGTTATCTGTGATGCCAAACTAAAATCACTTATTCTTGGGGAAAATACGACTAAAAACCTACATACACTCGCTAATATGATATTGTGATACTAATTGGGCTTACTTTCCTAGGGGCATTTTTTTAATAAGTACTTCATTCATTAAAAAGATACTTAAAACTTCTTTCCTTCATATTTTTCTTTACATATGTGTGTTTACATAACCTCTAAAACGTTAAAACCTAAAAGTTGGAGTGGGACATTTTTTATAATCTATTTATATATTTGCAATATAAAAAGGTTTATTTTTTATATGTATCTGCATAGGCATAAAAGATTTTCACCATTGGTTCTTTGAAGTATTTGAACATATTCGGAATATTTTTTTAATCCAATAAATAATAAATCTTTTAATAGCCTATTTAAAAAAGTAAGAACGCAGTATTAAATATAAATAGATTTATAGCAAATCCTGCGTAAAAACAAAAACTCGACGTTTCGCCTACGAGTATTCAGGCATTATCAAGACACAAAAAGGAGTAAGATCAATCACATCTCAAAGAAGAAGTGCAATACATCCCAACAAATAACCGCCCAAATAGGCTCATAAACTGTGACCGCACCTCCACCCCAAGACGTTCAACCCAAAACTGAAAGGAAGGTGATACGCTGATACAACCAGCTGGGAAGGTTACAGAATCAGCTGATCCACAACACATATCAAGTAATACTAACCCATACGATTTTATACATGTTAGCAAAAGTTAACAAGAGTTAACTTTTAAAATATTCAACGTTTCAGAATAAAATTGGTTCAAATTTCTACGATCTGTTTTATAATTAACTGAAATGTTATAATTCTGTAACCTTCCCAGCTGGTTGCGTATCACCTTCCTTTCAGTTTTGGGTTGAACGTCTTGGGGTGGAGGTGCGGTCTCAGGTTATGAGCCTATTTGGGCGGTTATTTGTTGGGATGTTTGCACTTCTTCTTTGAGATGTGATTGATCTTACTCTTTTTTGTGTCTTGATAATGCCTGAATACTCGGAGGCGAAACGTCGAGTGGTAATTGTTTGTTTTTACTCCAGATTTGAAACATAAGGCTTTGCTTGTGGTTTTTTCATTTGCATTCTAATAAATGTTAATGTTTCGTTTTGGCTCTATTTTATTAAATAGATTTATTTTTGATATAATTACCCATGATTAATAGGATATATGTTACAGTGTTATGCCTGTTAGGTGAGGATAGGGAAGGTAATTATGCTCCTATTTACTAATATACAGCCACTTTGCCCTCCCCCCTAACCCCAAAGCCCTTACTAAATCCTTCATCAAGCGGCCATAGAGCAGCCTCCAACAGCCTAACGCGATATAGTAACACAGGTTCGTTCGAATAGTCCCTTAGAACTGTTAAAGAGCGTCTCGGCACAGAAATTTAAATAATATTTAAATTGTGTAAAATAATGATTATTCAGTGAAGATTATTCGGTTATCTATAATTAATTCCAATTAGGTTTTTATATAACAGAATAAAGCGGGATTACTAATATTGCAAAACTCTGAGTTACTGGGTGGTATGGTCCCGGATTCGAATTCGGATTTGGCAGATAGATTATTTAATATGTAAACAGCCATGGATCTCTGTGGGCAAACCCAGCCACTAGAAAGTGCGTACCGTTAATTAGAAGGAATACTTGGCTGACCGTGATCTTGACTAAATCCTCCTCTGCATAGCCGTTGGCTTAGAGACAGTTCCTGACACGTGCACTGAACACAATACTCTAAATGGTTTGATGTGGTACAAATATTTTAAGTTTTTAAATGATTAAAATGACAGATTTATTAACGTGTAATATACAATGGGTCAGTCGTTTTTTGTTGTTTGTCTTGTACACGTGACATGAATTCGCAATACGTAATTCGTAGGTAAAATTTGGACCTCAACCTTTGCTGTCAGGTACTCACTAAAGATTCTAAAGGAAACATTTATAACCCCCACTAAATTAACCATAGCCCCCAACTATTTATAATTTAACGTCATTTAAATAAGGTGACGCTAAATTAACTACCAGCCTATGGTAAAGTTCATAAACAAGAAAATTCAGATAAGTGCCAAATACGCGCATAAATGCATTCAAGCTCTTTCTATTTCTATAATACCTGTATTCCATACACGAATTCGGACAAAGACAGTCACTTTAATCCGAATAGTAGACGTTTTGAAATGTGCCGTTGAAAAAATCAAGAACTAGCCATGGATAAAGATGTGTTAGACTTAAATCTTAGATAAATATTCGTGTCAAACTGTAGCAATTGGTAATGGAGCATAT
The DNA here is from genome assembly GCA_964056705.1 of Troilus luridus. Taxonomy (NCBI): domain Eukaryota; kingdom Metazoa; phylum Arthropoda; class Insecta; order Hemiptera; family Pentatomidae; genus Troilus; species Troilus luridus. The sequence continues at coordinate 111,290,464 of OZ057413.1, read as the reverse complement.
TTGGAATGCGATCGGAAATCTTCTGTGTTATGACGATTTTATAAATCCACTCGACATGGCAGGGAGTTATGAGGTCTTGGGAGGAGGCGAGTGAGGATAGGATTAGGGATTATTTTCAGAAGATCCATCTTGATCTTCTATAAACCGAAGGTCTTCCCTCAAATATCCCCAGTCGTCCACCCTATCGCCATGCCGCAGTTAACCAGTTCCGAGCTATTTAATGAATTTTCAAATCCCATTTTATATTATATTAATTGTCCTTTAGTTTATCAATGCGCAATACATAGCAAAAAAATGTGTAATAAACTAAAAATAGTCTTGACCAGGGTTTTCGAACCTTTTTATAGACCGTTTAATACGTTTTTAAACCACATTAATTCTTACATTACAACAGCCAATATTCTTCTGCTTTCGACAGTATCGTTTAATTATTTGCTAACATTTCGCTAGGTTCCTCCTACAATATTGTCCTCTTCATTCCCAACACCCTCTTAGTACTTTTCAGCGTAGGTGCCATTCCATCTTGCTTTGAGAGTTTGCCTTTTTCTTGCACAAACGTTCAATATAGACGAGGTATGGCATTCTTGTGCGTTTTCATGGTCGTCTATTCTCAGGGGTGTAATCCTTGTCAGTAGGTCTCTATACTTCCATTCTGGCTGTATGGCCCTAAGCATACAATAATTTTCAACACTTCATTATTGGAAACACCTTCCACACAAAACTAGATGTTCTGATTTTTTCCAAAATCATTCATTATTCTCTGTATTCTGTGTTATACTACCAACTGTTTCAACCGTGTACATTGAGAACAGTAGTGATGACAGCACAGACTGGTAACACAACAAGTTAGTGAGTTCGGATTTCGCTTCGCTGACTTCCCTATGCCGATCGTTACAGAAGAAATTACCGCGAGATGTATAGGTGTTCCGGAAACTCGTAATCCATTTTCTTTTTTTCATAGATGCTATAAAACACAAAGCCTAACGCTTCCCCGCATGGAGATCACATCGGTCGTTCTTGTCAGCTTACCAACTTACGTCCACAAATATATTTTTGATAGATTGTGATCCGCTCAAGGGCCACCTAAGAAGGCCAAGGAACTCTTTCTCATGCATATGAAAAATATCATAACCTGAGGCACTACATTGTGAAGCTTGCCAGATAAATTATTCCTTTTCTAGGCAGCTGTTTTAATAATATATCCCCACTTTGGGGATGCTTATAGTTGTCACTAATGCTTTCTGTGAATGTACTAGTTAAGGTATTTGCCCATCTGGATATTTAAATGTTACTTCAATACCAACATTGTCGATGATCATCAATACCAACCATAGATACAACATTTTACCTTTCTCCGATTACTTTTTATTTTTGAGAGACAAACGAACGTACTCGTAATTACTGATGTCATGTTGAAACTAGTCTAATTCAATTCTGAAATAGTTGGAATCGAACTTCTTTTCTTTACTACATACAAGATAAATATACTTGTATACCTGCTGATTGGAGTATCAACAGGTTCAATTATATTTTAGAATTAAAAATTAAACTTACTTGATGTAGGCAAGCCCTGGGAGAAAATCTGTGATCTGAAAAATAAAAATGGAATATGAGAAGACAAAAATTTAACTTAAATGCATAATACTAAAAGGATAATGACAAAGATAAGGTACTTTTAAAGAAGTCTTTTATCATCTTTAGACCAGGTCATTTGAATGGTCGTTACATTTTGAACGCATAAATGCATTTTAAGCAACTTTTTTTTTTTCTAAATTAGTTCTCACTGTGGAATGAAAGATACAGACTTGCAATAAACAGCTTACACATTGACTTTAAACATTTATTTTTATCTAAATATAACTCGAGTTAAGTCCCCCATTACAACTTTCTTGGGTGTTATACTTTAAAAGGGTAACATAGAAAAAAGCCAAACAGCCAAATAGAGGAGAGCGAGCAGTAGTTCCATAGATAAGAAGCTTAAATGGCATTGGAAGAATCGTTGCGGTGCTGTCGAGTCGATAAGCTTTAACTGGAAATGCCTTGAAGTATTTGTTGAAATGATTTCTTGTTCAACTGTCGCGAAATAGCTCCGTAGTCTTGATTTTGATAAGGGCCAATTTGTTAGGTGCTCGTTTTTCCTGCTTAATATCGTTATCGTAATTTTCAGCTTTTGGAAGAATAGAAAGAAACTCGGATTTTTTTTTCGTATTGACTACTTCGGTTCAAGTAACAACTTGATTTCTCTCTTGTCTGCCCCAAATATTCCTTCATGCGTTCTCCTTTCTGTTGATCCTCAGTAGCTTCTTTCTGTTTTTTCTGGTCTTTCTTCATACTTAAAGCCTTCCAAATGCTTCCAAATTCACTTCACTCTCATATATAAAATTCTGTATTGTTTAAAAAAATTAGCTAGGATTATTATATTAATTTAAAATGTTTTTTGAGGTACTGAGCCTTTCACGCCCCTTGTGCTCTCGCTCTTTCCAGAAATAAGCGCTGTGGAATAAAACAGGATTAGAACTTATATCTACATTACCTTGTAGTCCATTAAAACATAGAATACAATTTGAAATACTGCGTAGTTGTTTAATTTTTTTCTATGTAAATAACTTTACCACTGCAATTAATGAAGAGTGTTGGGTTCAATACGTGTTAGAGACTGTTGTGTTTCTTGTAAAACTGTTGTACAGAGAGGTGATTTGTCCTAGATCACGCTTAAACGCCAGAATTTCCCCCTGTTTTTATAGAGGCTGGGTGAGCCCCTGGAGGCTCCTATGTCTCCGTAGGATCCATCCCCAACTACATATAAATTAAGTAAAAGTCTGCCAACCAGCGGGATTGGAACCCAGGACTTTCGACTCCGCTACTCAGCTCTCTACAACTGAGCTAATCCACTCCCCAATGCTATGTAAACGAATCCATGAAGAACCTAGGTGCAGAAAATCGATAAGTGCTCCACCATATTCTGAACAATGTTTCTACTCAATTTGCTTTTTATGAACTGTACCGAGAGAACCCTAAGACCCTAACACAGTCCCTTAGGCAGTACCGATACTGAGCATTGTAGTCCCCTCCCTACGTAATCAGTATAAAGCTTACGTGTTAATGAGATCTAATAACATAATGGAGGAGAATTAGGTAATAGAGGTGCTACACAACAGCCCTGGCAGCTTGAATTTAAATTGGAGCCTGGGATGGGGAGGGGGGAGGGGGGTTAGCTTTCAGTTAGCTCAAATCAATTAATGCCAAGCCCCAACCCTAGGTTTGCCCTCTGTTTCCTAATTTGGGTTTTTGTCTAAATTGAACCGGGCTCCGTGCCGTTAGGCGCTACGATTTTGCACTGGCGGAGCTGGATGTAAATTTAATCGAGTTTAATTAAAGTTAATGACGGGCTCAAACGGATTAGGGGAGTGCCCTATTTGAACACATTCAAGTCCTCTTTCCGTCAGTCCTGCAGTCCGGCTGGCTTACCCTAAGTCCTGGAACTAAAGCCCACCCGATCGTGCTTCCTCTGGAGCTAGCCTAGCTAGCCTAGCTCTTCCGCATCCTTTTTTCAAATGAGGTTTGGTTACCCACTTCTTTTCTTTTTCTCTTCTAACCATATCACTAAATATCTACATTTGAGAGTTTCGGCGTCTACTTAAAAAAAATCAGACAAAAACTTCAATGTACAACAATAAAAAAGTAATCAAAAGTCCAAAAAGGATCAGTAGATTCCAATCGAGCTAAAAATACACAGACAGGCAAAAAATTTCACCCACTTGATTTTTTCACGTTTCCATCTATAAATATTTTTATTTTTGCTGTGGATTGGTCTATTTTTTTTAATTTCTTTTCAATTAGGAATGTCAATATAGAGGATAATAACCCTTAATCCTTAATTCAATGAAAGGACTGTAGATTCCAATGTGCACTATGGAATTAAAATGTTTGTTCAGTGTCATTTGTTCAGTGCCGTTTCTTGCAGCAAATTTCATCTATGAAAATTTAATCTTTTCCGAGCAGTACGTTCAGACATTTGCACACCACGAACTTCTTCGATGAATCGCTTTAACAACGGTAAGGTGCCGGTTTCGTAAAATTCTTAAACTCAAAAACCGGTCAAACGGTTCTGTTACCCTTCTACGGTAAGACCCAGTTTCTCGAAAACGCCTGGCGGCGTCTCGTAAAGGTTCATACGGACCTCCGATCGCATTAGCTGCATATCTAATGGAACGTCCATCATTAATAAGTGCCACCCCAGGCGCAACATCCTCAGCACGAAAGGCATATTTTAAATTGAAAATTAAAAGCCGGAACAGCGATTAGTATTAACGGTATCGAGCCCTCGGGTCCACTGAGGCTTTTATTAATACTATACCCTAATAGAAACCTTAATAAATATGGAAAAGATTTTGAGAGAATGCTCAGGACTAGTTCACAAGCCAATTGCTGTTTGGTGAGTATAACAAAATCCTTGGATCCACCGTACTTCAGAAGGAACGTAAAGTGGGGAACCCGTGCCTATTAGGTACTACATAAAGACCCCAACATTAATTAAACCCGGAAGAAAAAATTTATTTCTCCCACTGTTGCATCGTCCGATTAGCCATATGAGTATTAAGTGGCCTTAAATCCTTAAACAAACTTATCAAAGATAAATTCTGGAAAATATAGAAACTTTAATAAAATAGATGTATCGAAAATCCTTTCACATACGTTTAAAAACGAAAGCTGAAATTCTTAATTTAATATCGACCTACCAAGTACTGAGAAAGTAACGCGATATCCTAGGATGTCACTTCCTTTCTTAATTAAATATACCATCAAACGTGACTGCCTTGAAATAATTATGTCGAGAGTGTAAGACACATTACAAGGGAGGAGGAAGAGCTAATTAGTCCCGTTAAGTTGCCCACTTATTTGTGAGGGGGGCGAGGAGGGGGGGGGGGAGACTTCTGCTCTGCTCCTCCTTCCAGTCATGAGATTTAATACGAGTTTATAATAATTAGTTTTAGCTGGAAGAGAAATTAGGAGGTCCCCGAGAGGGAGAGACGAAAACCCCAATGTTCCACAAACCGGAGTTTGCCAAATTATAAATTAACTCTGCAAAATTAATCCAGCGGCTAGACTTGCGCTTGAACTTGTCGGAGCTTGGCGAAATCGTTGGGGTTTGATGTATGGCCTGCCAGTGATGGACGGGTCCAAACCCAATTTGTCGGCAGTTTAACGCGATTTAATCGGGCCACCGCCCGAAGGCATGCTGCCCTAGTGTAGGGAATCCAACGGTGTATTTCATCCAAGTTCGTTACGATCCGTGTCCCAACTTATCACAAAATGTCTTTGGAACAAAACAACTGATGTACCATTCGGTAAGTAAAATTAGGATCAACTATCTACCATACACGAGTATCCTTACAGTGTTGGTTAGTGATCTGTGGCATAATCCCTTCATACTCCTTTATCCTTCCTACCCGAAGTTACTTCTTTCCTATTGCTTATATTATATTCCACTATCCTTATGTCAGTTATTTAGAAACATCCATGTTTTTTATTAATCTTGTTAAAATAAAAAAAAGGGAGGGTTTTGGGTAATGACGCTAAATCAATGGTTACACAGTGAAGGGATTTGACGGGGATCCAGGATTTCCTCCTATTTCAGGGTACCCACTTTATAAAAGCCTAAGAGTACCCAGGAAGGTCTCCAAGATTCAATAGAGTCGTTTCAAGGCTATCATAAACCATAAATTATGCGTTACCGGCTTATAACGTATTGATGATATTAGTATACATAGTAGCTTCAAATCCCAAGTTTGAGTGTCTGGTTTAATGAATACATTGCCTTCAGGGGAACATTGATCTAGTGATCCCAGTAGGCATTCGGTTATTCTGATGATAAACCATAATCGTATAACTGGAAATGAATTAGGATAGACAGAGATTGCTGTGGAAGGATAATTGGTAATCTAAGCAAGACTAGCTGCTCTTCCCCCAGTCCCGGAGGGCAATGCTCAACCCCTGGCACAACCTATCTTCAGGTTACATCATCAATTGTAACCTGACTCCCACCGATATGTCCTTATCCGAAAAAAATCATGCTGACAATTCTTATAATTAATGATCTTCTGTAACATTTTCGGGTTCGTTAGGCCTTTAAAAATGGTATACCTCCCTATAAAAATTACATAACTTTATTAAACATTTCATATTGGTTTCAAAGTGGGCTAACTTTTTCTGCCCATCTTACCATCCTCCATTTTTATATCATAATTTGCCTTTTTCTTTTTATAATAACAGTACGTAGGATTGGTGAACTCAAGGTCCCGAGTTTGAGAATCGGTATCGACAGATAAATAATTTATGGTAATTTATGTAAAGACTCCATGGAATCTTGGAGACCTTCCAGGGTACTCTTAGACTTTAGGAAGCGGGTACCCTGAACTAGTAGGAAATCCTGGAACCCGGTCAAATCACCTACCTTCACAACCGTTGTCCATGAATCACAACAGTCCCTACCATGTACTGAACCCTTCAGGGGTTATTAATTATTTTTTTCATAATAAAGTATTAATAATCCAAATTCACTATATATTTATGAATACTATATTTATAGTTTAATTAAGGTATTAAGTTGACTGACCAGTAAATTAGTAAAGGCACAATCTACCTCTCTCTATAACCCAATTTATAATAAAATCAGGACGTTCAAAGAAATAGTAATTTGAGTAATCATCATAAATAATATTACTCTCACATAATGATCTTCATTATTCATAAATTATGAAACTCTGGCATCCCTAAATAAATATAATTATTCAAAACATTTTTAACATCCCAAAACATAGGACCATACCAAAATTGAATAAGTTTAATTTTTAACATAATTACCTTATTTATTCTTGTTTCTTGGTAAAAAACCGTTTAGGATTTCTGGATTTCATCCTAACTACATTTCTTTCAAACTTATATTATAAAACGTCACCTCATGTTCATTGTTCATAAAAACCAAAAGTTTTTTCTGAGTGATAGAGCACTATACAGATGTATCTATTGGTGTGATAAAACAATCACAACAATTGTTACAAGATAACAACGAATAAAGATTGACCTTCAATCCTAGAAAATGTTTTCTAAAATTTTCATGACTATAAAATATATCAAATCACAATCTTAATTACAAATGAACAAGCGTCATAAAGTCAAATTTGTGGGGGAGAAATACACCTCTCAGCATTGCTGTTAGGTAATGTATACGGTTGAAACTTTGATCAACTTGAAAGGGAACTTACGAACGTTAGACTTGAACGATGCCTGTCGGCTCCGAACTTACCGACGAGAAGGAGGAATAACCATTTAGTAAGGCTAGAACACTGGGGGCTTGGAAGATCCAACACCTCCCAAGGTGGAATTAGAGGATCAATCGAGCGATAAATTGTCTTGGAAGTCTACAACAAAGTAAATGTTAAAAAACAGTAGAGCATCATATATATAAATATATAAATTTTAAACGAAAACAATTAACGAAAAAAAGGAAATCAACCAAATATAGATCGCATTAATTAGAAGTACGTTTTTTCCTTATTTCTCTTATATTAAAGTACTTTGTATTTAATAATGAAGAAAATAACCTTATTCCAGTCAACAATTGTTGTTAAAAAATTAACAAAAGATTAAAAAACGTTCCGACAATTATTTGTCATTTTCAGTACTTTGTATTTGTAACTTGGTAAACACACAAACCATCTCTGGAAAAAAATCCAATCATAAACAATTGCCAAGACTAAAATAAAAAGTAAGTTTGAGTACAAGTATGCATCCAAAAATAAATAAAAAGGTCAAGTAGCCACTTAAAGAACAGAACACACCATTTATAAAATGGCAGATATTTATTGAGAAAACAAAACTAATGTATTGACCACAAAATTAATAAATTCTTTTTTTTAAAGAAACATAGTAAGGTAATTATCATATTATTTTCCTCTTCTGCCGCTTTGCAGTGTGAGCATCCTTCTTGTAGAGTTTGGACGAAATGTCCCTCCCTGAACCAGTTCTCTCATTCGGTCCCAGTCTTCCCAGGATATGCAAGGCGGTTTTCCTTCCGTGCGGGTCGCGTAAGTCTTCCTTGCGGTTCTCCATGTTTCCATCTTAAGGAGGTGTCCGAGCCCCCTTAGTTTGTGTTCATCCAGGATAAACTCAGCTGGTTTAATATCGTGATTAGCCCGTATAGTTGTGTACCGCATTTTTTCTCTCCGAGTATTTGGCATCTGCGCTTAGCTCAGGGTCCACGATTCTGAAGAGTAAGATAGGATAGGAAGGGAGTTTGGACCTTTATAGACGGTCAGTTTGGTCTGCCTTGTCACCTCTCTTCAACCCCATCGGACCATATTAAGTATTTTCCCCGTTGCTTCAATTCTTTGGACCACTTCTTCGTCAGTGTATCCGCTTTCATTGAAATGCGCACCTAGATATTTAAAACTCTCCATCTGCTATAATCTTTGTTATCTAACCCTTAGTAGTCTGAATATTCTTCGGAGTTTCTTCCTAACTTGCATGTATTTATTCCTCGAAGAAAATGTTGTAAGTTATCAGGACAAACTATTGAAATATATCGGTTATCAACTGTATTAATTATATATTGAGCAGAAATTATTCAACGCCTTAGTTACAATAATGTCATTGTTATCAAAATATTAACCAATATAATCGATAATTATAGAATAGTATATAAAATAATAAAATGGTGGATCCTGGAAATAATAAAATACCCTACGTGACGTAATCTTGCGCCCTACCCCTTCCTGAATATACGGGCTACAGATGTAATCCATCCGCGCTATTAGGCTCTAATGAACAAAAGTAGACTGATGGGCCTGTCACATCTTCAGCGCCCCACATTCTCTCCCTAAGCCTTGAGAAATCACTCGGAATTATAGCAAGTCTGTATTTTCAATAATGTCCTCATTCATTTAAATTCTTAGCTCCCTCGGCCTTTCAGAATAACTTCCACCATCATTAATTAGACTTTGGTTAAATCCCACGAGGATTAAACGAAATTAGAGTAATTGCTGAAGCCTCTCTTAGCGCCTAATTCTTCATTTATTGCACTAGCACCGGGCGGTTTAAATATTTTTAGACCACTTGATAACATTTAACAATTAAAAAGAAACATTGGTAGTTTTAATTATTTATATTATTTAACTAGCAATTATAAATTTTGAAACAATCTAATGCTTAGCGTACACCAAAACCGATTTTGTCGGGCGAAGGCGAACAGAATTACTCGGAAGTGCATGTGCTCACACTGTTGCCAACATTGGACGTTACCGGTCTTCTTTAGGTGATTGTGAGGCTTTAAAAAGTGAAGACGCGTTTTTAAAATGGTGGAATTCCAAGAAAGGTCTCTACTAGAAAATTCGTAAAAATATTCTTTACGAAATTGGTCCCTTAAGTTACTTCATTTTTTTTTATGTCCATTTCCGATGCAACTTCAGCCCATAACCGTTTCGCAATATCAAGATTATTGTATTTTTTTAAATTTTTATCCCACAGGGTTGGTCTATTATAAACACAACTAATTCATTTTTCAATATCCATAAGTAGATAACAATACACAAATATGACAGAATTATGAAATTAAACTATAAATAAACTAAATCTGCGACGTAGACGCTGGGAGATTTGCGAGAAATCCCAACAATTTCGGACTCGTTGGTTGATCGGCCGTGAACGGGCGTCGTCAGACGATGGCGGTTATAATGGTGTACATGCTCCCTTTCTATTACATAAGTTTGATTTGATTCCCTGAGTTCGTCCGATGAAGCCCGAGTAAAGATCGGGCGATAATGATTTAGGTTTACGTGCATGCCAATTTGAAGTAGTTTCCGGTCAATGGCTTAAAGCAAATTGGTAAATAAAATAGTTTTGTATCAAGTATGTGTCATCAATCCTTCCATGTTATGAGAAACGTAAACTTTGTTGTCCTCTCATCTTCTTTTACATGTATATATACCAGTTCTACATGTTAAAAATCCCTATCCTAATTAAACCTGGATAGGCTAAATTTAGAATTCCCAGTGTAGCATCGTCCGATTAGCCATAGCAGCAATAAGTGACGTTAAATGAACAAAAAACAACAAATTACATTTCATTATGTTATTATATATATAATGTTGGCATATATAAATGATTAATTGTAATTTAAATGGAAGTGAAGTAACGAAATGTTGGTTCAAGATGTCCGTTCTTTCCCATATCCATAGATGAATGGGTTTAGTTTGTTTACTAGTTTAAGTACGTTGAATGATTGTATTTGGTTTTCTTGAGGTTAAAAGTAATTTATAGGGAAGCATTTACTTCACCAAAAACTATTTCCTTAATTTATTAACTTTCGGCTAGTATTTAATTATATATTTATTGGAGGTAATATTTATTACACTAAAATGTTCAAAAGCATCGCTACACTTAGCATTTGTTATATATGATATATTATAACATAATTGCATATACGAAAAAAAAAAACAGTACAACCCATGAAGGGTCTTGGCTTCAGTAGGTGGTACAGACTGTATGGTTTCTTAGACAACGGTTGCGCAGGGAGGTGATTTGTCCGTGAATAGTCTGGCATGTCAACCACCAGGTTTTCCCCTACATTATTGGTACCCACGTTATTGAGGTTGGGTGATCCCCAGGAGGATCTCCAGACCCACAAGGACCATCCTTGTCCTAACAAATTAAATAAACTATCTGGCACAGCCGGATTTTTAACAGGGACCTTCGACACGACAACTTAGCGCTCTACCAATGAGCTACCCCACACTCAATACACAGAATATTGTTATATATAATTAAAAATAATATAAGTATAAAGCTATTAATATATTTAAAAAGGTTTAATTTTCGAATAAGTACAGCAAATTTAAATTGTTGCCTAGGAAGTAGGGATAAGATGTAATTATTGTGTTGAGTATCAGGAGCGAGATATCCCTTACCGTAGAATCCTTTAGCGTTATCTTTAACGCTACTTGAACAAAAGGCTGAGGCCGATACCCAAGAGTCTGCACAAAAGATCCATCTATGGGACAAAAGGTTGAGATTAACTCTGTAAAACAAAAGCCGATTCCAGGGGGCGACTTCAAAAGATTGTCACCTAGGGGCGCTACATCCTTTGCTTCCTCACACCTCCTTCCTACCTTCTATTCTTCCTTGTCTCCTTCTGATGTTATCTTCTAGTATCTCCTATCTCAACTTCCTATTTACTCTGGAATCCTTACAATGCTAAAGGAGACCAAAAGGATCATCTTCAGCAATTGTAAAATGCAAACAACATCATGTATGAACATATATAATTGTTTGCATTTATAAATGTACACGCAGTTGCATAGTGATATATGTTTTTCTGACTGTTTATAACAAATCTGTTTCGGTTTCTTTATTTCTATCAATTTACGAAATAATACTTTGACAACGGTTATAGATTAAACTCATATCCATCCCTTAAAGGGGAAACAGGCTTTTGTTTAAACAGTAAACTGTTATGGATATTATTTATCCATATCACACACTAAACATAACAGGAATATACAATAACAAGAACCATGTTCTTACTGAAGTGGAACATACCGTCATCAATTTGAAACTACAATTAAGCTGTGATTTCTAAAAATGGTATTAGTCCATTTGAATGTTTAAAAAAAATCGTTCATTTCTTCAAACGGTTTTAGTGATTATGATTGCATAATAAAGTTAAAAAAGTGAATAGGGTTTAAAATTTCACTCTATGCAAAGTGCTAAGTGATACAATTTATTCGTTTGCCCATATTTTTTATAGTAATTCAAATGGAAACCTTTAGATGCGAATATGAAAAATGGACTTTCAAAAATGACATATCAATTTATGCTTTAACATTGTCTAATAATAATTTTTAAATAAGTTTTAATCTTAAATTTAGAGCTTTTTGATATCTTTGTAAATATTAACTGTAATTTACTAAAAGCCTGTTTTTCACTCTTAAGGCGTATAAGTGAAAACAATAAAATCTCGAAACATAATTTCTGTTTTGATTAAATAAACTTCAAAAACCTTAAAACTTACTTATAAGTAAAATAAGCGAGCATGAAGGAGCTTGCTTTTTACGTGTCCTAATCTTTGTCCAAAACATTGGTATTTGGTCAGGATTCAGTCCCGGTGTTTTTAACAAGTAATGACGGTTAGAATGTGCTCGAATTTAAAGGAGCTTATCAAATTATAATAAATAATAATAATCATAATAGGGATTCTCAGTAAGTTCGAATCTTGAATAGCTACGGGGCAGGTGCTACACTGCTGCAATACCGAACAATCGTGCGGGCTTAGCATTGATGCGCGTAAGGGTTTTATTATATGGCTAAATATATAAGAACACGGTAAGATGTTGTAGTTTTTATTGTATTATTGAGTTCCTGACGCAGGGATACACCGTACCTCCCCCACGTTCAGATGTCCGACCTTCCGTCAACCTCTTTGAATTTTGTGGTTTTCATTACGTTTTCGTATATTCATTCTTTATCGATCTCCACTTGCTATTGATCATATATTCACCAGAAACAATTACTAATTATTAATCTATATATATATATTTTTTATTCATTAAATTTTTTTAAGAGAAAATATTATGTCTTGGTCGTGATTCGAAACCGGGTCGCCCGCTTCTCTAGCGCCGTGCTCTAACCACTAAGCAACCAAGGCTCGCATCCAAGCCACTTGGTAGCTCAGTGGCTAGAGACGGGGGCGACCCGGGTTCGAATCCCGACCGACATAATCTTTTCTCTTCAAAATAAAAATAATCACCATCAAAAGAACGATAAATAAATAATATATATTACAACTTGTGTGTATAGGATGAAGACTAAAGTGATTCAATAAAATCGGATAAGAAAGAAAAAAATACACAAGATTCAAACCGCACAGTCCAAAATTCTCAGAAAAATTGTTAATGCACCATGGTATATTTCGAATCACACCATACACAACGACATGAACATTCCCACTATAAAATCATATATTCATAACAAATACATGACATTCCACTCATCGACACAACATCACCCAAATCCACTCGTTCTTCCGCTTTCCTACTCCCTGTTACCTGGACTGGATAGGAAAAGATTAAAAAGAAATTGGCCAAGAGACCTACTCACCAATTGATATTTATATTTTTACTACATCATCATAAAGAAGTTCAAGTAGAAAATCAAGGTGAAAAACACTAGTATCAAATTTGCTGAATGCGCAATTGCGCAGGTGCAAATAAAAATTAAATTATAAATAAATAAATAAATAAATTATATTTTTGTAATAACCAAAGAGAATAATAATAGCAATAAAGAGGAAAGATGTATGGAGATTCTCCAACAACATTGCAAGAGAAATATACCAGGCGGGTCGTATAGGGATGAAAGATGGGGAAGGTGTAAACTTGATAGATTTATGACAGACGTGAAGGGGCCACCTTTGGACAGAAGCAGGCTATTGACAGTCATTCACAACCCCTCTCCATTAATGCGGGATATGTCTACATTAAATAGGGGATGAAAATACTCAATGGGTCCTGTCAAAACTAATTGGTGTTTACCGAGTTCATAACCTCAAACCAAGGCTCCCAAAAAATACTTACATTTTATTAAGTCCTTCAACTTATTGACACTGGATTATTTTTCGCGTCGTATTATTTAAACATATTTTAGATTTTAATGCATATTTTAGAAGTTTTAGGAATTTTATTAGGGTTTAGTTAATGGAATTGGCGTGTTTTCTTTTCTCAAAAAGAAAACACGCGCGTTTAATAAAAAGTTTGCAATGGTCGTGGTGTTACAGTTTTATTTAAAATAAGCATGCTAGGGTTAAAAAAAATGACTTAATTTAAAATATATGTTTTATAATTGGTTCCTAGATATTTATTATTAGGAAAAGAATCGAAAAAGGTTATCTTGTTTTTTAAAATAAAAGGAATTATTATTAGTGGTCCCCTTAATGAATAACTGAGGTTGTTAGCTTTATTTAAATTATTGCTTATACACAAATCTATCTACTATTTATAATTTTTTTAACGACTTTTCAGGATGATTTTTAGAGCCATAGTGGCTCAATACGAAAGTTAAAAAAAGACGATATATTATATGCCATTACGTTTTATTTTACTTTACTGCATTCGTCCATTCTTAATTAGCACACTCCACTGGCCGATAGGGATAGTTCACCGTGTAGAGGGATAACTTGCTGAGCTGTAACCGATAACACGATTTCCTGCCCAAAGTTTATCCATTTAAAGGTGGAACTAGATCTGAAGACCCTCCTGGGGTTCACCTAGCCATTATAAAGTTGGTATGATTGATTTAAGGAAAACATCGTGGTTTAGCCCGTTCTTGGATACATCACCTCATAATAGTTGTGTTTTACTAGTACAGTCAGAACCATATTCTGCAGGCATATAAGAGAAACAGATGCTTAATTTTAAAATAATAACTAGATTTTGTTTATTATAAGATGGAAGCTAAGGAAATGCAGAATTTGTAAATAAATGAAGGAATTGTTCTGGGGAGGCAGTAAAAAATTACACAAAATGAGAAAAAATTTGTATTGCTCTAACGTTTTATTAACTTCACCCCCTGACCAATACAATCTATATTAAGAATCATCCAGTCAACTATTTTCCACTTAAATATAAATGAAGGATCGATTTATAGATGGCCAGTTTGGTCTGCCTTGTCACTTCTGTTGTTCCAAGGCAAGAAATCTCGTCGGACCATATTAAACATTTGTATATAAGTACACAAATATATATCTATATATATAAAACTTCTTAGAGTAAATAAAATAAGAGTTCAATTTCCACTTTGTTGTTTAAATAATCCTTCCGGAGAGTCAATGTTTCAACAGTTATGAATCGGATTTTAATAAATAGAATACAAAGGGAACTAGAATCGTTTCAGTCTATCGTAAATTGTTCATTTAGTTTGAAAATAACCTATCGAATATCTCTGAGCGCACTATAGAATAAATCATTAATCCGCCTATTTAGCGAATGTAATCAAGTTTAAAGTCCGTAACAAAACATGCTAGCGTTTGGAAATCCAAGCCGGCTACTGCAAAAGAGCACTTGGAGCTGAAAGTAATCGCGGAACCAAACAGAAACAATTGTAGAGGCTGTGAGGATGGTGCGAATATGCCGGTTAAACATGGAATCGGCTTAGCGGTGTAAGCCATGGGCCTGCACGGGGGGTGCACGGCGTCGCAATGCAGGCCTATGAATAGATTATCTCCCAGCCTCCCCTAAACCCCCCCCCCCCCCGGACCCCTCCGCTCCACCACACCACCACACCCACACACGCGTCCTACGATCCCCCTTTGTTCTATCTCAGGGGGTATCATTTTTGCAGTTCACCATGCCAGGAGTGATTCCGTCCGGATCAGATCGGGATAAAGGTTAAAGCACGAATATAATCATATACGACAACATGAAAAACTATTCCCGCCAATATTACTATTTCTTTGGAATAGTAACTGAAATGGCTTGGAATCACTTTATTCGACTTCGTTGAAAAGTTAACGTTGTTTGTGATCTTCATTTTCCGCGTAAATTTCTATTAGTTTCTTTTTAATTTATCGGTATCTGGTGGAGAACTAATAATCACTGATTTGTTCCATGATATAGCTTTGGAGGTTAGCAATAACATAACCGGTGGCTCAAATGGTTAGACCGTTGCCACGGTGAAGTGGGTTCGAATCCTGGCTGGGGGCAGATCTTTTCTCTTCAAAATAAAAATATTTAATAATTATATTTCGTAAGGTCCTGACTTATTTGTCAGAGAAAAAAACATAATGCATTCATTCTACTTTTGCAGAAGCCTAGACTGATGATGTTTCTCCGGACCCTTGACAATATTTTTCCAAGGTCTCCCAACCTACCAAAACTACCAGATTCATCACGCAAGAAAAATAAATTCACTACGGTGGTATTACAGAAAATTATTCGATTAAAAAATATATAATATAATAGCATCAAACCAAAAAAGTAGTAGTGGAATATTTATACGAATTTTATTCATATAGCTATTTAACTGCTAATACTTTAATCGTTTCTCAGAAAGTTGTTTCTCGTTACAGTTTCGAAAGTGTAATATAAACCTCCACTTACTGTTTAAAGAATCTATTTTTTTGTTTTAATGTTGATGATGTTTTCGAGCAATTACAGATAAATCGTTTAATAATGGCTAAATATACATGTCTACACAGAGAATTATAAAATAATAAAAACGTACCGCTACAGCCATGAAGGTTCTTGGATTCAGTACATGGTAGAGAGTGCACTATTCTTAAGACAACAGCAGGGAGGCAATCTGTCTGACCTAGATCCCGCACAACTCCAAGGTATTCTCAACAACGCCTATGATTCTTTAAGATTACGAACTACAGGAGTTGTTGAGCATACGTTGAGAAATATTAAGAGAGAGGGGGGTAGCTTAATGTGTAAATTACTGAGTTATTATGTTCAAGGTCCCAAGGGTTCAAATCCATATTTTGGCAAATAAAATTTGTTAATAGCCAAATTTGTTAATAGGGTAGAGCCTGTAGGATCTACAGACCCTCCTGGGGCTCACTAGCTTTTATGGAGTGGGTATCGATAGATTAGGTGAAAAACCTAGAGTGATTTCAGACAAATTACCTGCCTGTAGATCCATCGTCCAATTAATAACAGAGACCCTACCATGTACTGAACATAAGACCCTTCAAGGATATAATGATGCACGTTTTTTTTAATATCAAATTTGAATTTCCGCATTTAATTTAATTTATATGCAGTGGTTATCACAGATAGGGTGAAAACCTAGTGATAGAGAGTGATATCGGTCAAATCACCTTCGTGCACAACCGTTGTCCTAGAAAGAAGTTAATCTCTACAATAATCTGTCAAATACTATCCACAGGTTGTAGTGATACAGGTTTTTTTTTATTTTATAAAAAATTATGGAACAAGATAAACTCAATAATTAGCGATAGTTTTAGTTGAATAATTGTCTGAATATAGATATATCAGAAAGCATCGTTCAATAGAAAATATATTCAAATGGAAGGCTTGTAATAAGTGATAAAGCTTTTGTTGGAAACCTGTGCATATTCTGAATTTTTTACCTTTTTATTCCAATATTTTAAGGTTAAACGAATTCTGATAAAGATTGAATGAGTCATTAAATAGTAGTTATTAAGGTTCATAACTTAATAAGTTCATGATTTATAGGGAAAAATATTGTCTTCAGTTTTCGATTGTCTCGTCGAACATAACATAACATATTTACATAAACCGAGCTTACATAACGCTATTCCGTCCTTCGTTTGGAAAAGTTGTAATTTTGTCCATCGATTTCTCTCGACTCTTTTAGGACGTAGTAAATAACTTATTTAAGCGAGAATTCGTGTCCAAACATACTAAAATATTGCATCATTGCATCCCTAAACACAGAAGAAGCAGAGAAAAAAAAATCCTTCTCTGAAAGATTGTGAATATCTGATCAGTGAAGATCTGGAGATTGTGATTTGAAGACGTGTGACAGTATAACTGGAACAAAAAGCCTGGACTGAAGATGTTTCTCCGGACCCTTGAAAATATTTTTCCAAGGTCTAAGGTCCACTAAGCGCCATACATAATTGAGTAGCTACTTGAATAACTAATCTGCGGTGCGGTTTAGTCGTCTCCATTCTGGTATCCCTCTATAGATCAGAGGATTCCCGGAGTGCATTAATGATTTGTTACCACTAACTGTCCCTACACGTTCTACTCAATTTTACACTCAAATCCACTATAACTTTTTCCCTTATTTCAATGGGTTATTTTAAAAACTGTCATTAATGAAATGAGCTAATTGTTTTAGTTATGAAGATTTCATTTTTTGAATAAATGTTATGTGACACATTAATGGCAAGACTTTATTGAAATTAACTAAGCATTAGACATTCGAACCGATTCATTATGACTACTCCAATCATCACGCAAAAAAACAAAATCACTACGATCATATTACAGAAATTTCTTCGATTAAAAAATGAGTAATATAACAGCATACAACCAAAAATGCAGTAGTGAAATATTGATACAAATTTTATTCAAATAGCTATTTAACTGATAGAACTATAATCGATTTTAAGAAAGTTAAAACTTTAAACTTACTGTTTAATTATACACGTACTGTTTAATGAATCTTTTTTTTTGTTTTAATGTTTACGTTTTCGAGCAATTTACAGATGAATTGTTTTGGTAACGGCTAAATATGCTATTCCATAGAGAGAGAGAGAACATAAAACAATACCAATAATTAAAGTAAAAGCAATAAAAAAACTCTATTTGAACTAGATTGAAAAAATCCTAATTCTCCGAAGAAATTTACCTACATTAAAATTAAAACCGCTGCGGGCAGTTACTTTTATTTAGTCTGTTTGCAGCCGGAGATGGATCATATAGGATCTAGGACCCTCCTGAGGCTCACCCAGCCTCTATAAAAAATTATAAAAATAGGGTACCCATAATAAGGGGGAAAACCTGGCAGTTGAGCGTGACCTAGGACAAGTCACCTCCTTGCAGAACCGTTGTCCATGAAACAGTACAGTCTCAACCATGTACTGAACCCCCAGATTCGTTCACGGGTCGTAGTGGTACAGGTTTTTTTTTAAATTAAAATAAACCGCCTTTTGAAAAATCATTTTTTTAGTATGAGCATATCGAATATTTTGGCCAAGTTCACACTGAGGCGATATACTCACACGAATAAGCAATTTATAGAAAGTGACATATCTCTTGTGTAACTTGTCTCTCCACCGATTTGTATTGGCTGGCATTTCGAGCTGTTAATATGGCGGGAAGAAACGATGGTACTTTGCTAATAACTTTGTTTAATCTATTGAAATCTCGTGAGGATATCTCGATCCTTTGCCCTATACAGAAGGTAAAGTATTTTATTTTTCTATGATAAATCCAGTATTTCATTTTTATTCCTATCCTACGTCAGAACCAATATTCTTCCAGAAAGTCTTCCTCTCTTGAGCCTATTTTTGTAACTGAAGCAGTGAAAATTCTTTACCCACCAAATTTTTAAGAGTCAGACGAGGTATTGAGTATTTCTAGCAATAAATTGTCACGATATATTCCTTACCAAATATCTTACATCGCTTTAGTGTGAAAGGCCTTTTAGTTTAAGACCTATAAAGTAAATTTACTTAGGTAAATTTAATTTTAAAATTTATTTACTTACGTAAGTAAATTTTAAGCTGAAAAACACGGAAGGAGAAATATCCCAACTACTTTGTCATAAAGGCTTAAAAAAAATGATATATAAGGTAATATTTTATTTCCCATCCCTGTGGAAGAAACAGATTCGTTCCCGAAATCTCATAAGGCCGCTCTAATTTTCTGGATAATCATTGAAGAAAAATAATGGATTCACTTTGGAGTTTATAGAATCCAAAATGAAAGTCATAAGTCACGAGACAGCTCCCTTAGGCCAGAATTCATTATTAAGTCCGGGCCTACTAAGAGGTATGAATTAACTTTCTATTGCAGTCATTAAAGTCTTGGATCTATGGCTTAACTTCATCATCTTCCTTATTTTTTATTTATTTTTTAATTATTAAAAAGTAGGTATATAAATGAGCCAAAATTTATTTCCTAAACAGTTTTAATTCATATTAAATAAATGTTAAAAAATTAACAATATTTATGTTAATACGTAGAGTATTATAAAAGAGCATTGTCGGGGTAAATTCACCCCTATTTGAATGTCTAATGTTAAATGTTTTCCCTGTTCTTCTGCTTCACTAATGCTTAACATGGACTAGCAGAAGTAACGATGAAGATAAATAAGTAAAATATGTAGTGATATAAAGGATTTGAATAATTTAATGCCATGGATGTGTAGTTTATTCTAAAATAATTTAATGCATGTTCCATTCGTTGCGTAGCATAACATCTACATATTGTTGCTACAGTATAGTTATCCTTGTGTTAACTATTAACTAGAAAAAAACTGTAAGCTAATGGTATGAGAGAGGAAGAATATTTTTGTTCAACTCACTTCTGATGAAAAGACGTTCTAGGGAGGTTACATAGTAGTTCATACGATTTTGTAACGAATAATCCAGTGATTGGATCCTCTTAAGTCATTAAATTAGTTTTTTCAAAAAATTATTAATTACTTTTTATATGTATACCCATCATGACGGACACTCTTTACCCACCGACAAGCCGTACCGTCGTAGAGAGGTTTGAATGCTGACGACTGAAGTAGAGCTGAGGATTTTTTCTTTTAGCTTCAGCCAACTTTGGGGTACTCCGGATCAATCATTAGTGCTTGTTCTGGGCATATACTATTGAGAGGCAATGTTTTTTTTAGTTTGAAAGGCATTTTTCTCAATAGTTGAGTAACTGTCGTGTATGGGCTTTTCGGTTCATTGAAACTGGGCATAAAAATAAAACAATAAAACGATATTTTGCAAGGTAGTAGTCACTATAGAGAACGTCTACGAGCTCAGCGAATAATTCAAAAGAGCAATAAACAAACGTTCCGGTTTCGTTGCGAATAGCGCACTGGATCATTAATTACGTTTCGGGCGGGAGGATTACCGTATACCGTGGGGACACAATCAGAGAGTCTCTGCATCGATCCCTCTCGCATTAATAAAACATGGCCACGGTCCGCTGTCATCTATGCGTCTCCACAAATGCTGCTCTTCAGCAGCCGGAACAGTGGAGGTTTAATAACCCTTGTTGGGTGCAGCAACGGCTGCTTTAACATTCCCAACGCTATGCATCACGTGGAGTCGAACTGAAAATAAATCAGGATGATTAAAATACGTTATGATTGTGCTTTGGGCTTAGTAAACCTGAAATGCAGTCGTACACCACATTTTTGTAAGGGGGGTAGTTTAGTGTAAAAAACGCCGTATTGCAAATGCTGAAGGTCATGGGTTGGATCTGACCGTGGCAATAATTTTTTTAACAGCCATAGATTGGGCCCTCTGCAATCTTCACACCCAAAAAGGGCTCACCCAACTTTTATAAAATGGGTTTCCTGAATGGGGATGAAAACCCTGAATCTCGGCTAAAGCACAACCGCAGTTTGTGGTGAATAGACCATATCCAAGGCATTCTTTCTTAATTGTATGTGTCCTTATCATTATTCTTAACTTAAGGATTCGTAAGTTACTAGCAATCTTATAACTCCATCTCAATTTTTGCGATGTCATAACTCGAATTAGATTAACAATACCAAGCTATTTTACATAGAAAAAAATAATTATGTGAAGATAAAGTTTACTTTTAGGCGCTATACAGAAATAATAGTTTAAAAGGTAATTTTAAAACCGGGCTGTTTTTATTTAAAAGTATTGCCTCCCATCCAAACTCCGTTTATCATGATTAAGTCGACTTTTCAGAACTTTCAGAATCTATTAAGACGAAAAAGTGTTATTTTTCAGTCGTTTTATAACCCGCATTACGTTAATACCGCATTCGGAGGCTGGAGTCGAAAAAAACTTAAAATAAATATAAAAAGTGGAACGAAATAAAAGAGAAAAATGCGGAAGGAAAAAAAAGGGAGTAACATTATATATACAGTTTGTATGTTTTATTTTTGTCACGCGGATCTCATAATTTTCCCGAGCCCGGGGGGTTGGGGATGAAAAAAAAATCTGCATTACGAGGGGTCGCTCTGGATTTGCCGGGGACAAATTAAGACAAACGTCTCTCTTATCCTGAGGACGTATAATGCTAACACCCCCCCCCCCACTAACACCCCCACCACTAACCCCTCATCGATCCTGCCGCCATAACAATAGATTTGTCCTAATTTAAATAAATCTTTATAGAGAGTCTCCTGTCCTCTTGCATCTTCTTTGGATACGAATCAACAAGAATATATTCGTTGACGGTAAGAATGAGTGGTTTTTATCGCTAGCTATAGTTTACAAGCTCACAGTCCGCTTTTCTAGCATTGCTCATAAAAACAAGCGAGGAGGGATATGTAAAAACGTTATACCTATATGTACATATCGCTCCTTCAAAGGAAGAACGACATAAGCAAAATTTTGACATTATCGAGTTCAGCCTTCAGTAGCACTTTTTTGAAGCGCTTTTAATTCAGGAACAACATATCTCATATTCCATAGCTAACGATTTTTTTTAATAAAGTCATATTATGATTTGCATCATGTTTAAATTTTAAATATTAGTGGAATAATGACTTAAGTTAAGATAAAAAAGATTCAAGCTTTTACAAATTTTAAAATTTTCTGATACTTAAAAGAAGTCATTAAAATAGAAATTCTTTTCTTTACCGATACCCATATTTTTATTATTTTAAACGCACTTTGAAATTTCTAATACCTCCATTGAAAAATTAGGTTTTTTTTGTGTTAATACATTGTTCTTTTGAAGAATCCGTTCAGAAAACTTACATGCATGTATTGAATATTATAATAAAAGTAAAAAAAAAAAAAACACCACAAAAACCGACTACGGTTGATCGGTTCCAATTCAGTGGAAAGACTATTGCTTCTAGCAAAACTAGTGCAGTGGAGTGTTTTGTCCGAGAACATGCTCAACCACCAGGTTTTGCCCTTAACAAACGGTGAAAACTTTATAAGTCTGGGTGAGGGTCTGTCCTTAGGATCCCATAGGATATATCCGTGGCTGTTAACTGATTAAATATAATAAAACGAGGAGTATCAAAATACGATATAAAACAATTTATATTTTATGAATGTAATATAAAACAAATACATCTCCGAAGAAAAAAATCATTGCGAAATAAAAATAATATTTGCAAAATTTTTATTAAAATAATCCGATAGCTTCGTCTTTTTCCGGAATTATTTGAGGAAAAAATTTGTTTTTTAAAACAAAAAGAAAACTTCAGAATTTTATTCAGAGGTTAATAATTGTGAGAGTACTTCGACAATATAATACCTAGGTTCCGAGAAATCCGAATCAAGTGATTCACAAGGGAAGGATAGGTATTTCCTTTTTCATAATAAGCTTTTTAAAGTACTTGTAAAGCTTAACTTTTTTCTTTTTTCGTTTCGGCTGTTTTTGACAGACAGGATTCTTTGTCATGATTATGACAATGTACCTGTTAAAAAGAGATGAAATAAAAGGAAAAAGCGGAGACACTTGTAAAAAAGAAGAGGAAAGAGGAAGATTATAAAAAACGATGATGCAGATAAAGAGGAGCAACAAATGGACGCCGTTAGCATCTGTCCCCATCTTCCTTAGCTGATACACCAGGGGGGTTGAGGGGGATAGAGACCCCCTTCTGCCCTCTTACCGGCTTAGCGAGATAAGGAAAAGATCTCGACGGGGATATCTTGGAGAAATAGGATAACATCTATATTTAGCATTGCGGGAAACCCAGCCGAAATAACGGAGTCACTACTAAGCGGGGTGAAAAGCCGCTTTGAGTATTCCGAGAAAATAATATTTGATTTCCCTTCTCCAGATAGGATTTGAATTTCTTCTTTGATATTTCGGTTTTCTTATTTATACTGCTTGTAATACTATTTTACGAAGATTTTGTTTCTTTATTTCTTTAGATGATATCATATTATTGCATGTACCGTAGCAATGGGACCCAATTAAATACATGACATGGAGTAATTCATCATAGTAATTTAAAAAATGAACAAAGAAACTGCGAATGCAGCTAACTTTATTTTGATTCCTACATGACTCTAAACCACATGCCTCTTTGAGGAGCTCTTTGTGGAGGAGGTTTTGTACCATAAGGTCTTTTCAGGTTAGTGTCATCATTCATTTTTTTTTGACTCCACCAAATAAAGAATCAATAAACCCGCAATCCCAAATCAAATCCACAACATGCTCGGTCATTAGGTCATTGAATAGTGAAGCTTAGTAAAAAAAAAAAGCTTTTGATATTGACGTCATAACAAGACTAACTTAAGCTTATAAACCTAATTAGTCTTTGTCGCGTTGTAGCTCAATCAGATGCTCATCAAAAGGCCCACTTCGCATCAAAAGAGGTATTAGGTTTTCTTAATCCTGTGTGCAGCAATACGGACCATTCATCTCCAAAATTTCGATTCCGGCGGTTCTTGAGATTGAAGTTGTAATTAAGTGTAGAATTATCTATGTATGATATAGTTGTTTTCAAGGACATGTGCCTTTAGTAAAACAGTATGCTATAGGAACGCCAAAGATAAAAACACGTATCACGAACAGTTTAGGTTTTCCAAAAGTGGACGTTTAGAAGAATGCTTAACGCTCCATGGATACATCACGTAAGTGGTGATAATAATTATGATTTATTATCATACTCAATAATAAATAAATATATATTTATTTTAAGAATTAAAGTATACAGTGGAAAGGAATACAACAACAAAAATGCCTCCACACTTTCTCCTTTTCCTGCGAAAAATGAATTATTTACTAGGCATAACAAAACTTGATTATCAACAAAAATGTTAAGTAGTCGTTTAAATTTGGATGATTTCTGCAAGTGAAAGAGGTATTTTCATGAAAGAATTTCATTTCCTTCAACAATGGACTCGTTATGAACCCCCTTTGGGAATATACAACGGCCAAGAGAAAGGGGGTAATGGAAAAGTTTAATGAAGTAGTTTTTACTTTAGACCGTAATGTCTAAGCGACGGAAAAGATTAGGAAAAAAAGAAGAAGAAAAAAGTGAGAAAATAGATGTTTGCTTTTACCTTTATAATGGTGTAATTTATAAACATGTTGGGAAAAAATGAAACAATCCTATTAAAATAAACTAATTAAAGAAGTAATACTTTAGGCTATCATTGTCAGCGTTAATGATTTTAATTTTTATATAATAATATACAAATGTTGTATATTGTACATTATTGCAATATTTAAACTTAGAAATGACACATTTATCTCAACGCCAGACCATGAATTTATTTAGGTTTCTGTTTACAATCATTGGATTGATAAAAAAAAAAAAAAAAAATGAGGACACAGCGGCGTTGTTAGTTATAGCAGTATTCAGACAAGGTCGGATACAAGGAAAATTCTAAGGAAGAACAGGACAAAAATATATACATTATTTCATAATGAGCATACAAACATTATATCTCAGGAGTTCTCTTGATTTTTCACATCATTGTTCCTCTTTGTTCCTAATTGAAAAATATCTAAGAAAAATTGTAAATAATTTATTACACCTTATACCATACTATTGTTCATTCACCCCAAGGTAAATAATGCAAATTAATAATCGGTTCGGATCAGGGATGTAAATAGCTCTGGACCTGTTGATTAATTCTTATTAAATCAGGCTTCCCTAATAACAATCTTCAGTCAGACGAAAAATATTGACAACGTAGAAAATTTCCTGTGGCCCCGAAGCTGGAATAAATACAACATTAAATTACACAAAATAAGATAGACTTTTTATTTTGCCTGCGTTTCGACTTACGTAAATGAACTGTACTTCAAATAGTAGTCTATTGCTGCCAGTAGCAATGTACTCTTCAGCTCTCTACCCTGAAGATGGCCTACAATTTAAATCGAAACGTAGGCACAGATAAAATAAATCTATCTTATTTTGTCTATTTTATTGACATTACATCCCGACAATTTTACACTCTTCTTAAAAAAAAAACATTGGTTTATTCGATAGATATTTTTATTTTATTCACGTGATTAATTGTTAGAATTAATAAATAACTGATTTCATTAGATTTAACTTATTACTATTAGATCTCACCACTTCCACTTTCCCAAGGAGATAAACAATCAATAGATCCTATTCTGTAAAATCGAGTTATTACCGTAAATTCATGATTACTGCTTTAATCAGATGAATCTGTCAACTTCAACAAGCAATATGAAATATACATATTCCTAATGGTTGAGGTTGGGCCCTTACCGTAACTTCAATCATTGCCTTTAGGTACAACTTCCTAAGATCAAAAGAATAATGATAGTAAAAAATATGAAATGAATTAATTTTCATTATTCCAGTTGAGAAAGTTAGGTCACCTACGGGTACATGCTCTAGCTAACACTGATAAGGCGACCTATTTGTGGAGTTACTTGTGGAGTAATTAATATTCAAGAGTTGAGGAGTTGGTTGCAAAAAGACTATTCGTGGAATCCAGCTAATTGCAGAAGTTTTGCTTTTTTTTTATACAAGGGGACAATGGAGGAAGAAAATGTGGGGGTTTTGCAGAATTTCTTTCCTTAGTAGTATATTAGCAACTAGATGGTACCACTAACTTCGTTTTCCGTTACTAATGGTGTTTTGCAATCAACCCATCAATTTCCGAATCTACCCAGCCATTAAAACAAAAAGAGTTGTACACAACTGTGTTTTAGCGAATGCTGCATGCATGGTTTCGTTGTTAATACGGTATTCGCTAGATCTCATTTTGGTCACCCCGAACTTCTTCCCCTACTGCCTGGAGGCCTCCATGGTACAGTCCCTCTTCTCCCCAAAGAACTATGCGTTGTTCCACCCACAAAAAAGTTCAGGAAGTGCGGGTACCTAGTACGGTCGTCGGCAGAGGAAACCATTCTGTCAGAACATATAACCCTGTCTCTCTCAGCAGAGTGATCCTCAGTGGTTCAGAGAGAGTTTAGTTAGCTAGGTTTAGACAGAGTTTAGCGATTTCTGTCAAACCGTAGCAACAGTACGGGGGAGGGGGAGGGGTCGATGCCTTTCCCAAAGATTCGAAATAGCAGATATATAATTCACAGTGCTATTTTAATATTTATTCCCTGTATTCACTTCGAATTAAAAATCTCTTTCCCCAAAAATGATTCTAACAATGCTTGATATAGGAGTTTGCCATGAATAGGTAGCAGCACGCAGAGAGAGAAAAAAAGTCTACTACTGCAACTCCTCTACAACTGCAAAAATTGTATTATTGAATTCCCGGTAGGTCAGAACGGTTACATAATCCCAAAGCTTTGATATAAGGTGATTTAAATGGGATGATAGTTGCCAAAAAAGTTCCCCGCTTTGTATTGGCAGGGTGAGTCCCAGATAGGTCTTCGTATCAATCATGATCAATCAAATGCTTATAAAAAAATAAATAATTATCTTACACTCACATACGGTATAGAACCTGTGGTTTTCGATCAGTAGATTATTTCCGTACACACTATGGTTCCTCGCTTCAAATTTTTTTTTAGCAATTCCTAAGTTGCTCTACAGTTATTTCATGGATTTGACTAGGCATTTATTTTTCTATAGTTAAAGGTTGATAAAATTGAGGGGCTGATTGAAAAACATTTTTTTTTAAAAGATCCAACGCTGCCGTGAGCACCCCAACGTCGGTTCGAGGTAATCAAAAGTCGATCTTCCCCCGAAATTAGAGCTAGTAGCTTTATAATGGCCTTCCTGTCGACTGCAGATTCATTGATGCCAGATACACTTTTAATAAACAGCTTCCTTCCGACTTTTCTTATGTGCTCCCACAATTTATTTACCCTCTTATTTAGTGCCAATATGTATATCAGTTTTCCCCCTTATCCCTAAAAAAAACAACTAAAGTCATTTCAACATATACAATACATTTAATTTTTTTGGGAAACAATTGCAAATCTATGTTACTTAGATTACCTACTCACACACAAACTCACGAAGGTACATAAATGTTGTGATAAAAAGAGGGGGAATAAAATTCAAACTGCACTACCTAATTGGTTAAGTTTTATTTATTTTTAAAGTCATCTCTTTTTACGATATCGGGCGGAACAATGGCCAATTAAATTCTAGCTTTTAAATAAACCGATAACACATTCGACAACTATGGACACTTTTCAAGTAATACTTCCGCAATTGCTTAATTTATTTAGTAATTTAAATATATCTCGAAGTAGCAGATCAGTGATATACGTATTGTTTCAATAGAAGGGCATCATTAAATTAGAAAATGTTTGAATAAACTTCATTGTTATAAAAAAAAAAGAATATAAAGGAAAACTCATAAATTTAACAAACATTACATGGCATATTTAACGACTTTACGTAAGTACAACAAAATACAAAATTAAGTACTGAATATAAGTACGAACTTAAAAACTACAGAATATTAGGATGATAAGTATTATAAATAGGGAGCGGAGTGGCTCAGTAAGAGCGGTGAGCTCAAATTCGGCTGTGACAGATTTTAGTTAATCTGTTCACATTCGGGGATGTATCCTATGGAATCAGGGTTCCTCCTGGGGCTCTCCCAGCCTATATGAAGTGGGTACCCAAAATAGAGGGAAAGCCTGAAGTTTGAGAGTGATTTTGCCTCGTGATTGGAAAAATCGCCTCCTAGTCCAACTTTTCTCTCTATCACATACGATGCTGGGGTGTATACATTATAGATATTTTACTATGCATTATAGTAAAATATAAATGTATTAAAAATAATTAATAAACAATCTTAATTTTGTAAATTTAAAGAACCAAATGTTATAACTCTCGATATATTTCAGTCATTTGGTTTGCTAGCGACGTCTCATCACACCGGATCCAATGTAGGTGGGGCCTTAAAGAAACAGTGCAGTCTCTACTCCTTGCTGAACACAAGAGTCTTCAATATTTGTTCTAGTACTTCCGTTTCCGCGAGTAATATAAAAATATGTTTCAATTTATACCATATTTACTGGCAAAAGTAGGTAACTTAATTATCTGCTTATAATGAAAGGAAGATGTGATAATATTTTACAAACGGTGTGTATAAATTGTTTTATTAACATGAATACTGTTGCTGGGCAGAGACTATTCTTTCATCAAGAATTACTTTGTGTTTTTGAAGTCATCTGAGCGCAAGGTAGTGCAAAGTTGCCCCGTATAATCTTATAGCTTACTGAATAATTTTCGAGGGAGTAATCAGCTTGTCTCGTCACGGATAGGGTGCTCCGTGCCATTTTTATGCAATCTCTGCCAGAATGGCCTGGTTTCCCCTCCCATTTTCCCCGTATGTGGCATGTTTCCCCCATACACTCAAAGTAATTTTCCGATAAGAGCCGGGGCGGCGGAGATGGCCGAAACCTGGACATAATAAGAGGGAACCCGAAGTGGCTGGAGTAACCTCCTTAACTCGCTCAGGCTCCTTTCTATTCATAACAAGAGCTCCACTTGCAAACCGGATTAGCTCAGTTCAATCGGGAGTTGAGGGGTTAACGGCGAGGGCTGATAGGAAAGTTTTCGCGGGCCCTGGTCATTACTAACCACCCACCGTAGTTCTTCCCTTTATTTTATTTATTAAAACTTCCACAACTTCTGCCCTTAGCCGTGAAGCCCCTATTATCACTAGGGATTCATTTTATTTAGTAATAATGGTATAATCATGGATTGTGAAGTTTTAGAAAAAATATCCTATTGTAATCGAGGAGTACAATATAAAACTAAAACTAATTATTGTTGTAGATATCCAGGTCTAGAGAATTATTAGATTCTTATTTCCGTTTCCATGAATTTAAATTCTGAATTATATAGCAGTTGTTTTCTTTACATAATAGAAATATATATTTTGAGTCGGGATATATAACACTTTTTTTGCTATATTTATTCTTCTCAACCAGATATTCTAATTTCCCTATTTCTTTGTACAGATCTTCCGTTCCTTTTAAAGGTTCTCTGTCAATTTTATCAGCCACATAATTAGGTAAACCGAAAGCTATAAGGTCTATACATGTCCCAGTATCAATTGATTTCCTTACTTCAAGCAATAATTTTTCCTTTTTTAGGGCATATTCAAGCTATGAGCCCCCTTGATATTTAAAGGCGAGAGCATATCTAATGGGTGACCACCCTTTGTTTGCAAAAGTCTCACAAAAATTGTTTTCCCATGTGTCCCATTCAGATTCCACTGTAAGTTTCATTAACATGCAGCTGTACCACTCCATACCCGAGTATTCCAGAAAATGTTTTAAAATTTCAATCTTCTTTTTGTCGTCGTCGATTTGGAAACGTTGACATTCTGTATTAAAAACCCCAATCCACTGGTTTGCATTTTGGCTTCTACCCGAAAATTTATCTATCATGAAATCTTTTGATATTTTACCTAAATTTTTTGTTTCAGATTTTGTTTGTTTATCAAGAAATTTCTCCAATAGTTTTTCTAGCGTTTGACCACTAGTTTTATGTTCTGTAGTATCTGATTTTTCGATATTTTCCTCTAGGTAGATATCATTAAATTGTAAATTATTTTCATTATCTAAGTATATTTTTGATAAATTCCCCGTTAAGGTTATCCATATTTTTCTTGTTTGGTGTCTTTTAGTTAATGATTTTTTTACCTTGGCATAGTTTGGAGTGTTTGTGATCTCTTGATGTAGATTTGCAGGTTGGAAATCGGGTGGTATTTCAAAAATCCGTCCATCAGGCGTAGCTATCGACGTAATGCACATAACATTTGATTTTCCATCTGCCGTTGGTTTTATAGCAAAATCAAACCTCAATTTCTCCATCTCTCCTGAATTAGTTACAGATAATGTCGTTTTATAATGAGGTTTCACCCTTGGTGGAAATAGAGACTGAAATGCGGTTCTGAAAATACAACAGAAACGACATTAAAAGTCCTTATTTCGGTATTCCAGGTTCTTTTTGAAAATTAACTAAAATAAAAACTTCGATCTTTAAACAAATGATTATCTCCTTCAATGTGGTTAACCGTTACTTTAATTTCTTCGCTATCACAGCTGTCCGACCTGACATCTGGCGTCTGTAGTTAGAAGCTCAGCGGCGGCAAATATAAACTTAAGAAAAACATGTGTTTTCTTTACATATATATATATATATATATATATTAATAAACAAACTCGTACGGATGTAAATTTTGTATTTAAAATAGTGTGTCATTTGATATAAATGACTATAAGCTTATTTTTTTACCTTTAGGGCCTCATTATAGTTTAGCTCATCATAGTTTAGCTTTATATAGTTTCAAAGTTTAAGGAATACACTGAATTTCAGGAATTTTAAGTAAGTCATATTTCATTAACTTATTAACAGTCAAGAAAAATAGATACCAACATATGTATATAGAATAGAATAGAAAAGTAACTTTATTCTAAGTCTCTTTAAATTAAAAAAAATAAACATACTACATACCTAGAAAGAAGGCTTCATAATATAAATCACAAATTATTTAAAAAGTGACAAACAAATAATAAAAGGAACTAATTATGACAAAATGATAAAAAACTGAAGAGAATAAATAAATAAAGAGCTTAATAACTTAATAACATCAAATAAATAATTAAGTTATAATTTCTTAACATAATCTACGTCGTCTTTACGAAAAATAAATAAAATTCATTATCCACTACTGATTCATTCAATCAACCGACTTGCCTGCTTAAAGAGCATCTATAAAATGCATACACTATCAACAAATGTAAAATAATACATACATATAGTAATTAAAAGTATAAGTATTAATATTAGTAATTATAATAATATTATTAATTATAAGTATATTTCTCCTAATGTTATTATCATCTTTCCGAGTTAGTGATATTAGTGAAATATAACGCCTCTTTACATATTTATCTAACTTAATAACATCAATGAAACTGGGAGCGATTGAAAACCTTAAGAATTAAAAATATTAATTGAATTACTTCCTTGGTCTAAGTACTTTGAACGTGTGTTAAGGGTACACGTTCAAAGTACTTAGATCAAAGTTGATCAAATCAAGTTTTAAAAAATTGTCTTTGATTTACCCCGTTTGATAAAATATGTTTTAGAGAATATACCGTGTAAAAGGTATTTTAAAAATCTTTAGGTAAAAATAAACTCTAGAAAAACACAAGTTTTAGTTGAAAAAGTTTATTAACATCAGTTCTAAAGAATTTAATTACATCTCCCTGAATCTTTAAACTTTGCTTCAATATACATTTTTTTAGTTCAAAATATTTCTTAGCCATGAACTGGCAGGTATTTAATATTTTTTATATTCTTGTGCATGGTTGTGTAAAGGTTCTCAAAATATTTTAGCTTCCTATTCAAAACCATTTTCGTTACCTAAAAAGTCACAAACATCGGTTCCACGGAGGATTATTGCTGACTATCGGATTGCTGTAGTTAAACAAAAATACTTTATTTATATTGAAATTATCATATTTAGTATGGAAAAAGTTATTAGATACACCCCAGTTATGTCTATTCTTTACTCCTTTGGAAAAATACTGAACTAATGCACCGTGGTACATAAGTATCTTGTTCAGCTTCCTATTAAGAGGGACTTAATATAAAAGTATGAGCAACGTTCGCAAAGTACGAGAGTAAAAAACGGCAACATTTGCAGAAAAAGAAAATCCTGTTTCACCAAGACAACGCACCGTCTCACACCTCAGCGGTTGCCATGGCGAAAATCCACGAATTACGGTTTGAACTGCTTTACCATCCGCCTTACTCACCAGATCCAAGCGACTTCTTTTTGTCCCCTCATATAAAAATTGCGCTCGGAGGACAGAGATTTTCGTCAAATGAAGAGGCAATCACCTTCGTGAACAATTATTTTGCAGAGAAAAACGTGTTACAGAGATGGGAGTATCGCTGGGAGAAGTGTGTAGAGTTACAAGGAGACTATGTTGCAAAAAAAAAGTCTTTTATTTTTGTTGGGTCGGAAACTTTTCAGACCACCCTCGTAAAACGACATTTCTGTTATTGTTTATAACTTAAATTTACCAATATAAATTTTATTATGTCGAGCTTTGAAACATGAAGATGAAATTTAAAAAACTATTTATTAAACATTCATGAGACCAAAGCAGACAGATATGTAATATTTTGAATACTTATAGATTGTTGCTGTGATTCCCTCCCAAATACTTTAGCTTCCTACAAAAAGAGCCGACTTATATATTTTTTAATTTTCTTTGTTGTAATCTACTACTGTATAATAATAATATATCAGTTAAATAGTTTGAATTACTCATAATGACAGGAATGCTCTACTACTAAGTCCGAATAGGTCGTACAATAGTCATGTAAATGATTCTTTTTTAATTAATTGGGAGTTTAGAGAGTTTGTAAAGTAAATGTGGAAAGAGCCTGAAAAGGCGATTAGTTCCATGTGAAAGACTAATATGAGGATCGACTTAAGTAAAACGCATAATAAGATAATCCTAAAACGCATTTATGTATTTCTTTTTAATTTCCGTTTTTAATGTGTACAATATACATTTTATTATGCGTAATAGTGGTTTGTAAAGTTGTGGATGATATTTAAAAATAGAGTAAAGAATAAATTCTTCTTTAGAAAATTTCTTAAATAGGATGCTTTATGAAGTTGTACATATTTTCTCTTATAATTTAAACTTTAAACAACAGACGTTTTTAAACTTTAGTTAGTAAGTTATACCTTGGCTTCTGAATGCATTATATATTAAAAATGTTTTTGAGACATTAGCAGACAAATATTTAATATTTTGAACAGTCTGGTATATTTTACTGAGAATCTCTCCTATATATTGTAGCTTCCTATAAAAAGGGCGATTAAAAGTACAACTAAAAAGATATAATTAAATATTTTATTTGAAAAGAAAAGATATGACCAAGACCGGGACTCGAACCCGGCTTTTCCACGTAACCACCTCAGCCATTATCAGGACGGCTGAGATCGCTAGGCCCCACGATGGTTAAGTGGAAAACCCGGGTTCGCGCCCCGGTCCTGGTCAAATCTATTCTTTTCAAATAAAATATTTAAAAATTATAACATCTAACAATAAAATAAAAATATATAAATTAATTGTTTTTAACTTAAATTTACTTGTGTGTACAATATACATTTTAATATGTGTAGTAAAACTTAGTAGAGATTATAATGACAATTAAAAAACTATTTATAAAATATTTTTTCTAAATAGTACTTAAGGTTCATTTGGATTAATTACTTTTCACATCAAGAAGTGATTAAAGTCAGAAGCGCAACAAGTCCCAAGGATCAATTAGTTTCCTTCTTTAGTGAAACAATGAGGTTTTATTTTCCCTAAACGAGCCTCACCGGGATTTATTTGATAGGATTTTACAAGAGTTACTTATTGCTAGGAAGCCACCATCATTAGCGGACAAAAGCAATTTAGGTGACAATAGGGACAGAACAAGAACGGAAGAGCCGAAGAGCTGAAGACAGGACGGTTGGATATTCTCCTGTCAACTCCCTCCCGCGGCTAAATCAAAACCCTCTCGCCTAACCCCTTAGAATGTTTCACCCTCATTTACATAACAGATCGGCGGCTACATTTTTGGCTTCCCCTCTCGTTTATATTTATCTCGATAGGCTCCAACGATTATGATATATTTCTCTCAAATATTTCAATGACCCTTTTCGAGAATCCCCTTTGCGGTATTGTAGAATTTTGACAGTGGTGAAATGGGACATAATGACTATCGATTTATCTTCGTTGTATCTTTTTATCTACTCGAGAATGAAAAAATTGTATCTGAAATAATTAATGAAAAAAATTACGCTTACACTGAGCACTGAGTTGCCATTGTGAAAATCCTGGTTCAAATGAAGCTGCTGGAAAGACTTTTATTTAGTATGTTAGCAGCCAGGAATGGATCTTATGGAATCTAGAACCCTCCTGGGGCTGACCCAGCCTCTATAAAGTGGCTAACCAAAATAGGGGGGGGGGAATCTGGTGGTTGCGCGTGATCTAGGACAAATCACATGTACTGAACCCCAGACCCGTTCACGGGTTCTAGTGGTACTGGTTTGTTTTTATTAGATGGAAATTGTTAATTTTGTACAGTTCTGGTGATTAATGCAACAGATTAATTGTACTATCTAAATACATTTTAATTTTATATTAATAATTTCCTTAATTTAACACAAAACATAAAAAAAAAAAAAAATTACCCAGGAAAATCAAAGCTTCTTTTCTATAATACTGTTACGTTAATATTATCTGAATCACACATTCAACGTTGTTATATCGCTTCTTTAAAAGGACAACATCGCAACTTAAAAAATCCTAATTTTTGAATAGAGGTATTTGACAGTTCCAGGTGAATTTAAAAAATAAAACTTAGGGTATTTGTAAAGCAAAGCATTCCTATTGTAATTATGGTATTGAAATTATTTTATTACCATTAAGAAATTTTTAAAAGCACGAAACTTCCTTAGCTTTAACTTAAGATATTATTCTCATAAAACGTCAAGTTCAAGCACTATACAACTAAAAAAACATGTTGGAAATGGAATATCAGATAGTTTGATTGAGTTAGAAACGAGGAGGTTTCGCGAAGAATCACAAAAGAAAAAGGATTAAACATTAAAATAGAAATCAGGAAGCTGAAATATTTGAGACCGATTATATCAAATAACTAGGGATCGGATTCGTATGTATTTACATATTTTTTTCTAGGGAATTTACAGACGTTTTTAAACTAGAAGTGTTCATACTGATGACACTTTTTAAGCCGTGTGAAGGTTCATAGTACAAGAAGTAGGTACTGTTATTTGGATGTTATTGCATATTGATACATATTTGATCAAACTAAATACATATTTCCACATATTTGATCAAACTAAATACATATTTCCACATATTTTATCAAAATAATTACATATTTCCATATATTTTAATTTTGGGCACATTTTCATGATTTGTTGTATTAATCATCATTACTTGTAAAAAAAAATTTTTTTGTTCCTAATAATTATTATAAGTTGTAAAAATTTTCCTTTTTTGTATAAATCAGTATAACTTGTAAAAAAAAATAAAATCCATTTTCATAAAAAAAATGTCCATTTTACATAAATATTTTAAGAAAATCACATATTTGACGAAAATAAATGCATATTTTAATTAAATATTTGTCATTTTTAAATACATAAAAATCCGATCCCTACAAAGAACTATATATCAGATATCAAATGTTGTTGCTCCGCCATCTGAGAGAATGGTCTATAAGATTGTTAGTGAAACTATCTCTTCAGAGCAGCAATAAGACGAATATACGATATTTACTGTATGCATCTGACTTTTACATTATCGGTGATCTATCAAATATTGTTAAATAAAAGTTATAACTCATTATAACTATAATGCAATACAACTCCAAGGTAAACTATGAAATAAATCATTAAATTCTCAAATAAATTAATTTTTTAAAGTTTGTGCGATTTTCCGGATACCTTCATCGAAATATTGGAATTTTCTGATTAGGTCAATCATTGTCATGTAAATCAGACACTACATCATTATTTTCTTCGCTGAAAGTTCCTAGATACTAACAAGATAACTCCAAGCGAAGTGGGAATTCTCTTTTAAGTTTTACCATAGAATAATAAATTTCACTTCCATCCCTTATAAATGCCAGGTATCTCATCGATAAGATAACTCGGTGTTCTGGTCGAAAGGGAAATGGTGAACTATCACGACATCTGCATAGTTCAGAAGGTGCTTGAACTTGAACATTTTCAGTCATAACGAACCTAAAACAAATATAATTCAGATTAGATAGGATGAATATTTAATTCCTTTTCACCTCTTAAATAAAAACACAGATAGCTAAGATATTTGTAGATGTTATTTATACATGTTTTATTTCAATTATTTAATTCTGAATATGGTTTTTAAGGTTAAAACTTATTTGCTTTTAGTTTTTTTTTTTTTATGTGTACAATATACATTTTATTATGTGCTGTAAAGCTATATAAGCATGAGGATGATATTTAAAAGCTATTTATAAAATATTTTTGAGACATTACCAGATATAAATTTGATATTTTGAATATCTTGAAGATTATTACTGTAAATCCATCTTAAACATTTTAGTTTCAATTTCTGAACAAATGGAATAATTTTTTGAATATTCTTGTCGATTGCTACTGTGAATCATTCCAAAAATAATTTAGCTTCCTATAAAGGGACGACTTTAAGGAAAAATGATAGGACATTTATGAAATTGTTTTTAATTTCAATTTACTCATGTAACCTACATATATTTTTTTAAGTGTAGTAATAATTATTTTTTCTAGCCTGTTCTTAAGTTCATAAATTCGAAAACACAGGTTTCAGTTAAGGTTACAAGATAGATACAGTAATTACATTACATATTCTAGTAGGCATTCACAGTACAATCATTCAATCTTCACCTCCGCCAATCTAGAACAATTCAGACCAGTCAATCATTGTATCGACAAGCAGTGAATGGAATGGACAATAACTCAAGATGACAAGAGAGGCGTTGAAGGGAGATCTTCCGGGCGGCACCTCCTTCTGTCCTACTGTATCCATTAATTACTAAAGGGGGAGATCCAGCTCATCCAGCTCCCCTTCAGTCGTCAATGGTCCTTACGTGACATTTTACTGTAAAAATTTAATTTACGATTGTGTTGGAGTTTTCTTCAAGTTAGTCCATTGACAGTTGTCATGCGAAGTTCATTATTTTAAAGATTCTGGTGTCAGTCAGTTGTATTAAGTACATGACTAAGGAGTTCTCCCATGTTATGTTAGCCAATGCTATTGCATGTGTTTTAATATTGAACATATGACTTTGTTCTATATAAAACCTGCACAAGAAAAAGGCATTCTCTTGAGTTTAGTACATGTTAGAGACCTATAATGTGCATCATTTATCTAAGCCAAAGGTTGTGGAGTAAAGTGATCTGACTCTCTGGTTCTTATTATATAGCCTATTGGCCGGATGTATATTCTGTCTTTCTCAGTACATCTTGTGATTAATACTTCTTTCAATCTAGGTACATATTTGTAATTAGTTAAATCATGTTGAAATATGAAGTAGATCTTTAGGTTTAGAATGACTGCATTAAGCCATCAACTTCCTCTCGTATCCAAAATCCTTAATGCTCATTACATTGTTATGCATAAAGTCATCCTAAATTTCCTACTTGTCTTTGTCTAAATAGCCAGAACCCGACATCAATCCTTTCCTGACAAAACTTATTCCCTCTGAAATATTATCTTCAAACCAAGCCCCCTATTCAATCCCTGATAATCATTTGAGGCGTCGGAAAATAAGATGGCCTCGTGATCTTCTATGTTGAATTTGTTATTTAAGAACTACCATTTATAGTTTTTCGACTATCATTTATCCATGCCATAAAATATCATTCATTGCATTTACTTGTTTTATTATCATAATGCAGTTGTAAATTTCAATAAATTAATTTTTTTTAAATCGAGAATATAAACAGGTGTACTAAAAAGCAATACGTTTAGTCCGTTGTTATATATATATTTTTTTAATTAATTGTATATTTCGTATTGATATAATTTACATTTATTAGAAATTAGAGTAAAATGTTTTTTTGAGGCTAGTTTATTATCAATTAAGTATTCAATCATCTGGTTAATTTTAATGCCATTAATGAGAGGTTATACATAAGGGCTCATTTTGGTTACTTTACAATAAGATAATGATTGTTGACAACAACCATATATATGTATCTCAGAAGAGATTTTATCATTTAAGGATAGGAACGTTAGCATATTATTGTTTCAGATCACTATTTTCCATAACAAAAAGAAAAGCAATATAGGCCAGATAAAACATAAACCCATAAAGTTGCGGCCCCCACCCATAATGTGGTTGACTATTTGGCAAGATCGGGATTGTGGGGTGGGGGGCATCACCCCCAGTCGAGAGGCCCCCACTAGAAGTTGCTGACTGGCCTCTTACAACGGCCAGCGACCACTTCAATCCAACCAAGGCCTTCCCTACCCTCTCCAGTTAACTGTTTACAAATTACACTCCCTTTCTCTTTCACCCTTCTTTGAAATATAATCTTTGTGTATTTCCAATTTCATTATATAATAAATTAGATACAAACCAGTGGGTTCCGACTTGTATTAAACAGATAAATTATTAAATATGTTACAAGCCATAGATTGATCCTGCGGGATCCGCAATCCATCCTGGGGCTCAACCAGCTATATATAACGTGAGTATTAATGTAAAAGCCCAGTGATATATTCTCGTACGAATCACCTCCGTGCACGACCGTTGTCCTAGCAATAGTACAGATACTTTCATGTTCAGAGCAAGAGACTCGTCATAGGATGAGTGGTACGGGATTAATAAACAAATTAAACCACAATAATAATAACAAAGCTTAGCCAACCCGAAGGATTGTATCCGTTACCACAAATCTCTGCTGGCAAACTTCCGTCCACTGATCACTACCCCAACCCAAATTTGCCAGATCACTATGAAAGCACAATTAAACTTTACAAAATTGAAAAAAGGCTTTCATACTCATCTTCTATTCGTATAATATAAAGTTATTTTTCTACATAATATATGTTGTAAAAATGACCACTTTTGGGTTATTTTTTGGTAACGTCATTGTTGTGTGGTATTTTGAGCCTTCGAATTTTCTCGCGGGCAGATTCAAGTTAATTATGAAATGGCACTTATGTACATAACATCTATTTCTTATTATGTTAGCCTTTTTGCCAATGTATTTTACAAAGAATTTTGAATCGATAATAATACAATCACACTGTTAACACAAACGATAGCAAGCACACAATGTAACTTTATTTCCAGCCCCAGCATCTTCTTCAGATTAAATTGTTCTTTCGTGAAGATTACAATCTCGAGATGAGAGCCTAAAGAGTTGTACCAACCCCTTCATCATTATATTTAATGCAGTAATCTCGATTCCCTTAATTCCAACGACCCCCGGACGCAGAAAATTTCAATTCAGAGATAAGGATTTATAAACAATTGTGTATTATAATTACATAATCAGTATTGCCTATTTTAATATAAGTCAATAATCAAATATATCCATTTCATCGATCAGTTACAATACCGACTTTAGTAATTTTGGCGGAATCCTCAACCCCTTAACCCTTCCAGCAAAAACCAAAAATGTTGGGTTATAACTCCAACTTATTATACGTTGATAATATTGAGTAATAAAATATTATTTCTGATAATTAGAAAATTTATTACTGATTATTATTTCGTGACCCTTCACGAAATAAATTTTAATCCGTATTCGATTCGAAACGGCAACTGACTCGTTGTTAAGGTGAATAAAATGTCTTTTACCCTCTCAGTCATACGGCCTCAAACAATCCGCCATTACTCATCGAAAGAACACAAATCATTATCTGCAACTTATTTTATAAATGCAAAGAATTCCCGAACTTGCTATTACAACATCATTCTAAGATTTCAAATCCTCTATGCTTTTAATAAAACTAGAATTATTCTGAAAGAAAATGATAGCACAAGGAGAAAGATAATCTAAGCGAAATGCATTGCATATAATATTAACATTACCGTTAAGTATAAAAATTACAGCAAAGCTTTAAGCATATGTTACGAGGCAGCATTTAGAATTTAAAACAATTCTAATGGATACTACTAAATCGGTATCTACTTTTCTTGTCTTTTAATAAAATAAATATATTCCTTCGGTTCTTGGGATTCCGTCAATACTTGCCTAACATTCATCCTATAACGGTAAAAGTCGGGCTTTTAGAGATTCATAAATCATTGGCAAACCCGAAGGCTCGATGCCGATACCACCGATTTCTGTTCACACACTTTTGTCCACGGATCGTCACCCAGATTTCCAGTCGATATTATTATTTCTCATCTCACTGCTCACCAGAAGTCTTTACACTATATCTTCAACGGTTGAAATATGGTTGCTGTCTGTAGTTAAAGGGTATGTTTAGACTGATGATGTGTGATGTGCTGCATTTGATGGTGAATAGGGAATACGTCATTTTCAAGTATTTTAGATTCATTATTCAATTCATTCTGTTATATTCATAAATTAAAATAATTACGAATACGTAGTAAGCTTAATCATAATAGAAACGATTATAATAATGAAATATAGATTATTTTAATGGTCCGTATATTCGTTAGGATTTAAAATGAAATTAATTGTATCCTATTTTTAATCCACCATTCCTTCCTACTACCTTCTCCAAGATGAAATTCTCACTTAGGATGAAATTGGCCAGTTTGGAGAGGCTGCTGGGGACGAGGCAGGGGAGTAGCGCTGAGCTGAGGATATGAGATCTTACATTTATTGTTATTACAACTGGTGTGTTTTCATATAGCAACGGGCAGGCCTCCGGATATTGGGCAGAGGGGACTCGGAAAAGGAGAGATACACTTCTCCACAGCGATCGATTTATCAATCGGCAAATAATCTGTCAATTTTTTTTCGATTCCTTATAAAAACACTCTAGGTTTTAACACACGGATGGATTGAAGTTTGATTAATAAAAATACTGTATATTTTATAGATACTAGAGGGTACTATCCGCCTATGGACCGATCTCCATTACTAAAATTTTAAGATTGCTCGCGTAATAATTGTTATATTGAATTTTTTTTTTTCACAACATGCGTTCTTGACGTTTTTCTTTAGACAAGGTCAGTTATGATGAGTTTAATACAACATTTCATACATTCTTTTGCGCAATTTTTTCAACTTAATTGATAAGAGAAAATTATCGTATATGTGGTCTGATCTTTCCAATGACTTCAGCATTTATTTTTTTGAAATTAATATAAAATATGTTCGTTTGAAGACTATATTTAATTATCACAGTCAAAGATACACTTTTAAACAACTATTTAAAATAAATTGATAATTTAAGTTATTAGTGATCAGTAAGGACTAGAGTATTAGAATAATTAATAAGTAATAGAGTAAGTGTGTGTGGTAGACATTCAATCAACATATTTTAAGTATCTGTGATGAATTGATGATCTAAAATATAATAATTTTCGTAAACAATGATAAACATAGTAAATATTATATTAATGTAATTCTGTAGTAATAAAAAAGTAGCTTTATAAGGCATACAATGCACAAACTGATTCTTCATACACTCCAAAATTCTATTGAAATGCTTGGTTAGAAAAATCGGAAATTAGCTCTGAGCTGAGCTTTAAAATAATATATTTTTAAGGTAAATGTACCTTAAGGTAGTGAATGATTCTAGAACGTAAGGGGTGGGGGTTCGGGTCCGTCAGTAAAAAGAAAAATTATCCTTGGTCCAAAGCCGGTGTGATGGAGCCCTTTACATTTATTCATGCCTTGCTCCATCTTTGCCCGAACATCAACGTCATGGTTGCTCTATACCTCTATACAGATGTCCTCCGACACAGGACCAAAATGGAAAACAGTCCTTGGGTAAAAACGGGCATCATATATATATGTTATATATATATATATATATGTTATATATATATATATGTTATATATATATATATATATATATATATATATATATATATCAATTGTATCAGCGAATTGGTCTAGTTTCCGTGCTAAAAATCACGAATTCAAATCTGGCTCTGCTAGTTGAATAATTTAACCCATTCGAGATGCAATTGATTTCCGATATTAGGCCGTCTTATAGCACCGTGTGTGCAATAACAGTAATGTGCAATTATCAGTTATTCTAAGTAAACTAGTCATTGAAATAAGAATTTTCTTGAACTAACGAAGTCTGTAAACTACAGGAAAACAAAATTTTGGCATCGGTTTTACTATGTAACAAAAAATCTAAAAACAATTTTTTGAAAATTGTCTTTGCATTATATTCTGTTATTTATTAGTGAAAAAAATAACTATTTTATATTATCTAACTATTTTTGAAATAAATGTTTATAAATTTTTAATGATGTATTTTCATTTTACCTTACATTGCACACCCGGTGTTCAATACACTCCTCGCAATAAAAAATTTACGAGGAGCGAGCTGCACACCAGGAGTGCAATGATTTTATTTATGTGAATTATCTTACGAATTGGGTGATTTCCATACTAAACATGATTTTTAATTTAAAATGAACAATATAAAGAAACAAAATTTCGCTCCTAGAGACCGTTTTCGTAAAAAATCGTCGTCTCGAATGGGTTAATCTGTTCCCAATACTTATAAAGTGGCTAGCCATAATTGGGAGAAACCTGAAGGTGGGGTGCGACGTCATCATCATCGGCATTATCTCTCTGCCCAACCGTTGGCTTAGAAGCAATAATGTCTCTAACATGTACTTTACCCAAGACCCTTCACTAGCTTTGGTTTTTTATAAAATTAGTTTTTATCAACAAATACTAAAATTCTATGAAATGGGAATTTGAATTATATTTTTTTAATGTTTATCTTTTTTTATATTAAATCATAAATGTGTCATTAATATTTTACTGAAACATAGTATGCAAATCCTTAGGAGGGTCATACTAGAGTGATAAACACAATTTTTTTAAAGTGTAATTATGGGCTTTTTAAAGAATCGATTCATTACCCAACATAAATTATTTTTTCTCAACTTTTTCTAGCCAAAAAAATCGTGTGTTGTTAAGTATAAATGCGTAAAAATATTTGTTTTAACTTCTAGCTAAAAAAAATCCAAAGGATACTTACAGTGAAGAATACTTGAAAAAATATATTTTTGGGCACAATGGAAGCATAATTGGGCATACCTGAAAAATAAATTAAATGTACTATTATATGCATCAATAGTGTAATTATTTTTACTGTAATTTAATTATTTAGTAACAATTAAATTAGTAAATATCATTAATAGAAAATTATATTATTAAAATAACAAATCTTGTTTAAGAATTTAAGACCTGTTTTAAGAATGCGTTCCTTTGTAATTATACAAAAAATAATTGAATATCATTAAAC
Organism: Troilus luridus; assembly: GCA_964056705.1. Taxonomy (NCBI): domain Eukaryota; kingdom Metazoa; phylum Arthropoda; class Insecta; order Hemiptera; family Pentatomidae; genus Troilus; species Troilus luridus. The sequence goes on along the minus strand of OZ057413.1, from coordinate 111,246,827 downwards.
AAATTTTGAATTTGAACATTTTGAATTTAAAACAATGAAGACTACTGTTACATTATTGTAAGTGGTATAGTAGAAAACTTTATAAATAATTAAGTTTTGATATTTTTAGCGAAAGATTTTTTTTAAATTTGGATTTTATGGTCTTGGACAAATGCCAAAATATAAGCAATTCTTCAAATTAAAAATTTCAATTATTTCCTACCCCCACCTCGGTTTTGATTCTTGAATTTAATTTTGTAAAAGTATTAGAAGCCCACCAAGATTTAATGGAACAATATTTTGGTTTAAATTTCTGTTTCAATTTTAAATTTCAACTCTTGTTAACTAAGTTCAGACAAGGCTCAAGAAATGTTTAGTTAAAATGAAATATTCATGTTCGTGTATAGATATTTACTTTTGGTTAAGAAACTAAGAAAATTCACTTTACATCTAACCGCAAATGAAATTCCCATAGGCTATATTTTACATGCCCCTACTGTAAGAAACATATTCAAATGAAGTAACTGGACGTTGAGGGCGATGATTTGCCGCGCCAAAGGTCATGGGTTCAAATCCCACTGCTGTAAGAGGCTGGAGATGGAGCCTATGGAATCTAGGGCCCTCCTCGGCCTCATCCGGACTCTATAAAGTGGGTACCCAAAATAAGGGCAAATCTGGTGGTTGAGCGTGATAAAGGACGAATAATCTCCTTTCACAACAGTTGTCAAAGAAACAGTACAGTCTCTATCACGTGCTGAACCCAAGATCCTTCATGGGTTGTAGTGATACGGATTTTTAAAAACAATAATAAAAAGAATATCTGTAAAAGGTTCAGGAAGTATTGTTCTTGTATATCCTTTTTTTAAAGTCAAAGCCGTGGATATGCAGAATCTATCTTCACGACTAATTAGATTTTACTCTTTACTAATGATTTATAATATTTTACGGTTACTCTGTGGCGGTCAGTTTGTTTATGGTTGCCGTTTCAAGGAGTTCGTCATTTCCGCCGAGTGTATTTTTCCTCTATCCACCCCAGTTTCATAGTTCTGGGTTCATCCAAACCATAAATGTGTTACGGTGGGAGGGCTGTGGGAATTTCTTGGCTTCCTCCCAAATTCAGTCACTAAATCTTTGCGGGCTTATACAATTTGGAAATAGCAATGTTCTCCTCTCCTTCTCCCGGTGTGGAACATACTACCATGAACGAAGAAGTTGTTTTGGTGTATTTATATTTTATGGTAAGTTTAAAATGAAAAATATTGTGGTATGGACATTTCGCATAGTTAGTTCTTAATTTCAATAATCATTATTTTTTATTTATTGTAATTGTAATTATAAAAATATTCCACTATACTAAACCATATTGTAAAAAACACTAGTCGTTCCCATTAGTCATTTGGTAAATAAATATAAATATAAAGAAACGGAAACAGGAAAAAATGCTTGGGTAATGGATCGCGAATGTTAAAATGTAACTATAAATCATATTACTTTCGTGTCTAAAAAATAAATATCTCACATATATCTCGAAACAAAGGATTTATTCCGAATTTTTGGAACTAATATGAGTTTGGCTATAAAGGAAATCCAGTTGTTTTTTTCTTTTATTTACCCAGATAATAGTTACCTGCCTAAATTGGCCGGCAGTTAATTAGAAACCATCTTAAAACCGCATATTAAACCCAAATCCAATAAGTATTGAATATTAACTAGAGGCCGATGGGGGATTATTCCACTTTACATAGGCAATACAGGTATGTAAATGAAACATTATCATAGCATAGGATCTTCTATTAGTGGAAGGGAGCTTCAATTGTGGTCTTGATAAGGTTTTATCACGCTCAATTTTAAATTCCTATCCTTTGTTAAATACCAATATGCATATGTCTTTAGAATTATATTCATATTTCCCATTAATATTTAGTACACTTTATATTATATTTGAGCGGGGTAGCACAGTGTATAGGGCACTGAGTTGCTATGTTGTAGGTCCCGGGTTCTAATCTGGTTTTAGCAAATAAATTATTTAAGCTGTTAAGAGCTATAGTTGTATCTTGTAGGACATAAAGACCCTCCTGGGGCTCACCCTGCCTCTATCAAGTGGGTATCCTTAATTGACGAAAACCTGGGGGTTAAGCGTGATTTTGGACAAATCACCTCCATGCCCAACCGTTGCCGAAGAAACATTACAGTCCCAAGACGCTTCATGGGTTGTTTAGTTGCAGGATTTTATTATCTAAATTTTATCATATACACATTACATATATTTATTACATTATTAAAATAGTATCGGTTTAGTATCTTATTTTGTAGCCCCTTTTTAGTTTTTTTTTTTTAATGTATCTATTGATATTTACAACTGTATTACAATAATAATTCAAGTAAATAGGCTGTGTGATACATAATGACATGAGTTAATGGCAAGTAGAGAAACTACCCACTGGTAGTACTCAAATCACTAGTTCAACTAAGAAGATCACGTGGCCATCTTCTTTTCAGACGCCTCGGAGGATTATCGGGAATTGAAGAGGAATCTAGGTTTGAAACTAGAGGGTTTGAGTGGAAATGAAGTTTGTTATGAAAGGATAGATACCGGGTTCGGGCCAAATCAGCAACAAATGGGACATTAAGGTCGTTATGGATGACTTTATTCTTAACAAAATAAGGAGCGTTGAGGATTTTACGAAGGATTTTGGATTGTAGTGATTGGATACGAGAGGAATTCGATGGCTTAGTGGAGCCCCAAAGCTCTACTCCGTAAGTCCTAATAGGTCGTATGATGGTCATGTAGATGAGTTTTTTGTAGTTAATTGGGAGGTTAGAGCATTTGTCTAGTAAGTGTTGAAGTACCCTGAAACGTCGAGCGGTTTCTTGTCTTTTAAGTCTAGTATGAGGATTCCAGGTTAATCGTTTGTCGAGATGCAACCCTAAGTATCAGATTTGTTCTACAGGCACCAGTGGGATATTATTAAAGGATACTGAAGGACAGGAAGTCATTGGTTTACGACGTAAGGTAAAACTGATTTGATGCGATTTTTGAGAATTTATTTTAATTCTCCAGTTTTGACATCATTCTTCAAGATCAGTGATATGGAATTGGAGGCTTTGGGATGCAATAACTGGATTGGTGTTGACTGATAATACACATGTATCATCAGCATACGTGGTATCCTAATACTATCCTATTAGGATGAGTTGGGATGTCAGCCTTATAAACTGTATAAAGGATTGGGCCAAGGATACTTACTACCTTGAGGTCTTTTTTGTTTTAAAACGCTAACCTCGACAAACACTACTCCAAATTTTACCAGTATTTCCTTAATTTTGTGTTTAATAAAACATCAAACTTGGTTTTATCCTCTTAAATAATCTCTCCGCATCAAATGAGAATTTTCTATTTCCTTCTACATTTTTTTATTTATTCCTACGAAATGTAAAATATACTTTGACGGTTTTTGAAAATAAATCTTTATTAACTTAGTTCTGCAAAGTTGGAATTTTTTAAGGAACACGCTTTTTTACCATATAGTTGATTCCAGTAAACCGTTATGTAAGTCATAATTTTAACAATCAAGGTAGAATATAGTGTTAGTAAGAGCAAATACCAAGTATTTTAATCTTTTTCTTTTGTAGTAACAATTCTATTCTGTGTGTTAGTTCCCGAAGTATATTACGTGATTTTTTTTTTTTTAATTTTCCCGAAAATATTGTAATAACTTATCTCAATCATTAGACTGAATTTATAGATCCCAATTGTCGTATTGGAATGTTCAAAAGGGCTAAAAATTTATTCGTTTTGAAGTGAGTAGGGTAACACAAGGTTATGTTAAAATTGTTTATACAATCGTAATTGTATATGATAATTATTCATATTTTAGGCCGGCGGACAGGCACCAAAAGGCCGCAATAAATTGAAGAGAGCTGAATTTTTGATATCTTGTAAGGGCATGTCTGACTAGTAGAAATCCAAGTTTGCTACCGAAAAAACGGATGGGATAACTTTTGGTGACCAAAAACCCTCGAAATTTTCGGAGTTATTTCAGTTGTTGGCCTGTATCTCATAATCGGTGCATTTTTGAAAAAAAAATCCGTGGGAAATTATTTTAAATTAAATTAAATTTGCTACAATTTGAATCCAACCGCAGTTCTGTAGGTCTAATAGATTCTGAGTTACGTTCCTTTGAGTAAAATTACCAATTTGCGAAGAGGCGTAACTCAGAATCTACTACACCTACAGTATGTGCTTAAATTAAAGCTAATTATATAAATTACTACCTTGACTTTTATTGTAGAATCACTCCTTCGGCCGGTGTTCCTTAAGGAAGTCGGCAAAACTTAAAAATTGTATTTTTTGGAAAAAAAAGACCAATTTTCAAAGGGGCGTAACTCAAAATCTATTAGACCTACAGAACTGCGGTTGGATTCAAATTGCAGCAAATTTAATTTACCTTAAAATGATTACGCATGGGTTATTTTCAAATGCACCGATTATGAGATACAGACTGAGATACCAAAAACTGAAATAACTCCAGGTTTTTTTGGCCACCAAAAGTATTTCCATCCGTTTTTTCGGTTGCAAACTTGGATTTACACTAGTCACACATGCCCTTACAACATATCAAAAATGCTCTCTTCAATTTATTGCGAAGTACCTGGCCGCTGGCCTATAAACAATTTTTGAGGATTAGAAAATATTTTCAACGTCAACGTTTTTTCATTTATATACTCAAGCATTGATTCTACGAATATTAAGTGTATTTTACAAAGAAGGTATTCAAAATGATTGTATAAAATACCTTTTGGATGTTCCAATAGTTTCAAATTGTTTGCGATATGAATACCAACTTATATTTTTCTATCATATAAATCAATATTACCTAATAATAATGTTTTGAAATATAAGAGTTTTCTTACGTTGTTTTTTTTTTATCCTTCTTTCACGCGGAGAACCACTCTTAGAAATAACAATTTAATTAACTGAAAAATATCTGAGGCAACGAGACTCTGCAAGATAGCTAAGGCGCTGTTTTCTTACTGATTAATCCCTCCCAAGTTTAATTTTTCCTTTTTGAGAAATTAAAACCTAGGGGGGCGAAAACAAGGGAATTTCCCGAAGTAAAGGAAACTGCCTTAGGTAATTTTCTGAAAAACTGTTTTGGGCGGAAGGATGGGAGGTAATATACTAAGTGACGCCAATAGTTGCTAAGTGATTGATATACCTCATCGCTTCCGGGCCATAAACCTTCCACCAGGCCTCTGTCTCCATTCTCTTCCTTTTTCTTACTTTTCCCGATTTACTGTTTTCATTATATCCGTTCCTAAGTTAATAACTTGCATAGAAAAATTTATGTTAAAATTAAGTTCCTGTGATATAGAACCAGAGCAATACAGGGAATGTGATATGAAAAATCCCTAAACAGACTTAGCTAACTCTTAGTACTGGAAAAAAACCACCAGTCAAAGTTTCGCCTATTCATCATTGGTATATATACCACAAGATAATCACATGAAAGAAGAAAAAGTCACATATTATTTAACAGTCAAAACAGACTCATCAAATAGAGCCATTAACATTGCAAAATAAAGTAATACACGAACAGCTGGTTATCAAAAACGTTACTCTTGTTGTTGGAAATGATAATTGCAAACACTATTGTAGTTTGGGATACAATGATCATTGATATTTTATTTTGCTTTTACAGAACTTTTTATAAAATTGACTAAATGCTTCGACTTCCACCCTAACTAGGAATGGAGGTTGATTACAGCAGTTCGTAGGATATTTAAATATATCTTAGAACTTTAAAATTTGTAAATAATTCTCCAAGTGCAATATCCATGCAAATAAGACATTCTATTGAGAAACATTCACAATAAATACTTAAGTAGTGAGCTCCCTTTTATCTGGAGTTGTGGAAGTAGAAGGAATCAAACTTAATGACTCTGAAGGAACTTGGGACAAGAGTCACGTTCCACTCCTCCCTGTCTCAGAATGCAGAATTTTCTTTATCACCCAGTCTAAGGGCTGCTATATTTTTAAAAGTATAAGTATATTTTTTATTAATATAAATTAAACTTTTTTAAAAATAGCATAGCTCTTGTATAAAAGAATAAACAATTCCGAAATAAAAAATATCCATACGTATGCTCGTCCTCGTATATGTATGGATAAAATGAGATATATATTACAAACTGCTTACAATAATTCTAGCTTTAGCAGTCTCGATTAATCGGAAAGCCAACTGATTAGCATGGTGAACGAGGCTTGTGAAAATGAGAAGAAACCCAAAATATAAATTGAAAAAATATAGTAATGTTTTTTCTCTTAATATAAAAATTTGACACGATAAAAATACTGTTAAAAACACTTGTAACCGGGGTTCTTTAATTGATGTGGTTCAGAAACTCGCACTCTTGAAAGACACATTTTTTCGAACTACATACCGAACCCCTGGCTTTAAATTACTTATTATTGTTATGTATTGTTAATAATGAATCATCACCACAATACAAAATGTCTCGACAGTTTAGACGTTTCATGCAATTCTAAACTACGGTAATGGGGGAGCCCAGATTCAAAATCTATCAAGACTGCTACTTTAAACAAAATGAGTGTTAATAAAACATAAATAATAATTTAATATTTTTCTAAAACGACCATAAGTATATACTTTTACAAGTGAAAAGTAAAACAAACTATGTATAGTAGATATCATCCTAAAAACTAACTTCAACCGATATATAGTATTTTCTTTGTATATATTGATAAGAAAGTCTTAATAGCAAAGTTTGAGAATCTCTACTATTCAATGAACTTTAACTGTAGTTCTATTTCCTGTGTTAGAGTCATTTATTACAAATATGGCAGTGCGGGATATCTCAGTGTGTAATGTTCAGTTGCCATGCTATAGGTCCCCTGCAGAACCGTTGTCCAAGTAATAGTACAGAATCTATCATATACTGAGAACAAGACCTTTCAAAGGACACAGCGGTACATTTTTTTTTTTAGATCAAATTTGAATTTTCGCATTTAATGTAATTTAAAATGAATGCCTATAATGATATTTATGTACAAATACTACTTCTGGTTTCCAATTCTGAACTAAATCTAATATTTTATATTCGTTAATTTGCTACGATACTTTTTACTACTAGTATTAAATTTTCAAATCAAGGAAATGACATTTTTCTGAGACCATATATGAGCTAAAACCAAACTCGGCCACCTCGAAAACTAAACCTTACTCGTTTTTTTCATATTTCTCATTGTTTTAGTCATGCTCTGTACCTGGATGTTTATGGGACAAAAGCATTCCTTGACTAAACAAGCAAAAAATATGGAAAATTCAAGAAATTTGGAGTGATCCACTTTTGGTCCTGAGCGCTTCATATAGTGTATGCTGGTGTATGAAAAGAGACCAGTGAGTATCACATTTCAACCCCTTTATCACAAATTATGGACCTCATATATTTAAATTAAGGTTAGTAATAAGAAATAAAATAACAAGCAAGTTGTCCTGAGAGGCCCTTATTAAATTTGGCTGGGTGCAATAAAGCCCTATGCCCTACAGCGTAGCTCCGATTTCATGCGGGTGGTCTCTAAGGAAGAAATCAATTGGGATTAGACCTTCAGCCCCTTGCGTGGGAAAACAAGATCGCAAAGCCAATCTTCTATCTCCACTCCCCTCAATTTTTATTTTATTTGGGAAGGTCAACACCCTACCATTGAAGATAATCGTATAGATTATTCAATAATAACAATTTTAATGTCAATTTCCAATTTAGATAGATTAGAATTGTTGTTCTATTGGGTGGTTTCATATGAAATGTCCGTTTTTAATATTTCTAAAATTCTAATTGGAATGTCTTCTGATGTATACTATGTTTCGTTTACAGATTATGATGAGCTTATATTAATCCTCAATTTTTGATAATAATTAGTATAACTAAATTAAACGACTTAGTTAGCAAACTATAAAACTGCTTGAAATTTATTTAGCAATCCCGAGGAGGAATCATCTACATCAGGAAAAAAATTCAAGTGGATTTAAGGAATAGGGAACATTGTGAGAAAAAGATAGAAAGAGCTGTAACTAAAGTAGACCATTTGTTTTATTCAATTTTATAATATTTTATAAGGTATATTATATATGTTTATAAAAATATCTGATTAATTTACACATAGCTTTTATATGAAGCGTTAGGGATGAAAATCAGATTGCTCTGAAATTTCAAAAAACATGCCGTTTCCACATTTTTCGCTTCGTATTTAAGTAATTATATGTTCCCAACACTTCAGTTCAGAACTGGGCAGAAAAATGCCGAGTTAGATAAAATTGGTTTACTCTTGTCTAGTGAAAACTATGAAAAAGTGAATTTTTGAAATTTCAGAGTTCTTCTTTTGATTTTAAAATTTGTAATTTAGTTTCCATTGTATATAATTTAGATGTATAGTTCCATAATTTAAAATCTAGTTACTAATCAAAAAATAAAATAATATACCAGTAGAAATTAGATAGAACAATGGTCGTTACGTCAAATGCATTGCTCTCTGCGATATTATATCTGTACCACGGAAATAAATGACACCATCTCACATTTTTGTATTTATTCAGTAGAGCCAATTTTCCTTAGGTTTCAACGATTAAAATTTGTGTCTTTGTTTTTTAAAGGAAAAGCTTAAATAAAACTGTCCACGTTGTTTTGGGTCTTGAAAAGTAGTCGGGAAGAATTGAACATAGAATTTATTTATGATAATTTACCTAAAATTTATTTTTCCTGCAACCATTGAGTAATAATATCCATTACTCAACTAAAACTGGTGTGGAAAGTCCCCCTTTCCCCCAACTAGTGAGGGAAAACCACTTTCCCTCACTAGTGAGGAAAAGTAACAGCCAACTAGATCGAATTTGACAATCAGCACTCTGTTATTTTAAATCTTAAAAAGCGGTATTATAATATTATTCATTTTATATTCCTAAAAAGCTCACCGTTTCAGGCTACTTCAACATTTACTGGATAAACGCTCTAAGCTCCCAATTAATTACAAGAGACTCATATACATGACAATCATTAGACCCATCTGGACTTACGGAATAGAGCTTTGGGGCTCCACTAAGCCATCGAATTCCTCTCGCATCCAATCTTTACAATCCAAAATCGTTCGGAAAATCCTCAACGCTCCTTACTTTGTTACGAACAAAGTAATCCATAATGACCTTAACGTCCCGTTTATTGCTGATTTGGCCCGAATCCGATATCAATCTTTTCATGACAAACTTCATTCCTATCCAAACCCACTAGTTTCAAACCTCGCAACCTCTTCAATTCCTGATAATCCTCCTAGGCTTCTGGAAAGAAGATGGCCTTGTGACCTTCTAAGCTGAACTTTTTATTTGAGTATTCATTCATAATATTTACTTGATGTATTCTGTATACAGTTGTAAATTTCAATAAATATATATTTTTTTTAAATATTCCTAAAATGTTAAAATAAATATTTTTAGAACTATTTTATATTTAATTCAAGATAGATTTTATTAACTTTGAAGAGATTATATAGAAGTATTTAATATAACCTTAAATATACTAGAACCTTCACACATCAGAAATTTGGAGATGTAACATTAGCATTACCCATTAGCGCTAGTGTAGTTTTAACAAATCTAAAGTTTCACCTTTAATTTCTTAATTTTTAAATGGTTGCAGGAAAAATGAAATATTTAACACGTGAGAAAAGTGCTTATAACACCCTCGTTTAATTACCACACTTGTAAAATTCACTCGGGTGTAATAAAGTGGCACTTTCCTCACTTGTCAAATAAATAACAATTTCTTAGATAAGGTGTACTATACCGCTGGAGCATACATATGTTAAATAATTATAGGTTAACTCGTTAATTAACACTAAAACAATTTTAGAGTATAATACTCATCAAAATTTGTGTATTACTTACTTATTTCCGAGAATCTGTTTTTAACTTTAAAAGAGAAAATTTCAAATTATCTCTCCACTTGTTGGCTATCCAGTCGTTTCATGGTTGGTATTAATTATTTTTAATAAATTAATTCATGGGTTAATTATTTCAGAGGAATCATTTTTAAAATCGAAATTTAAGCTATGTCAATCTACTTTAGCAAGAGTATGATCTAACTGATATTAAAAATCGCTTATTTATGAAATTGATTATTACATTTTTTCTGGTAAATTTCAAATTATCTCTCCTCTTGTTGGCTACCCAGTCGTTTCATAGTTAGTATTAATTATTTTCAATAAATTAATTCATGGGTAAATTATTTTACAGGAAACACTTTGAAAATCGAAATGTAAGTAAGATCTAACTGATATTAAAAATCGTTTATTTATGAAATCGATTTTTTTTTATCAGAATTGATTTAGTTTTTTGTTTACATAATCAATAAACTCTATGAATTTATAGAAATAGTAAAATAACACTTTCCGTTTTTTTGAGTTAGCATTCCCTCATAAATAGAAACATAAAACAGACACAATGTATTTAAAGTACATACACGCACATCTAATGTGTTTACATGCAGACATATTCATCAACATCAACATTATTCCCGACAGCATTGTGGCCATGCTAATCTTTTCTGCATCGTTCCACTTTTAGTATATGTACCGCCAAGGCGAGTACAAAATGTTTTATATATTTATATATTGTATATATATTTTATAGTGTAGTGTAATATATTTCTTATATAAAATGAGTTTTCAAACAAAATCCCGACAGCAATTATTTTCTATACCATACATCTACTGTATACAATATGTATATAAAAGTGAAAAGAATGAAAAAGGTTTTGTTTTGATACGCGATGAATATAAAAAATATATGAAAAAGTGTAGTGATTGTGGTAGAGTTTGAAAGGAATATAGCTCCAACAATATTCTATGAACTGGAATTATCGTGGAACGTTAGCATTCAAATTCTAATAACTTCCAGATCTCAGAATAGCCTGGGGTTTTATCACAAAATAAATATATTTTCCTATTCAGAAACTTATTAAACTCGTAACATTATATTATTAGAAACTTATGATTTTTTTTAAAAATAAGTATATTATTTTGATATTACGATTGAAATATAACATATAATGTAAACATGAATATTAAAAATACGATATAGAATATAACGTATAAATAAAGTAATTGATATTTTGATCACGATATTGTTTTGGTTTTTATTCAGAGATCTCCTTCAAACAATCACGCTCACTGCACTCAGAGACAAACACATTTACGATATATATATATATATATATCAATAACCCGTTTGTTGATATCCTATTACATTATCGGATCCTATCTCGTGGTAACAGAGTCAGACAAGGTAGTGGCAATATTAGATATTGTATAATCTTGTGACGTGATCTAATATATTACATGATGCATTAAATTATCTGACGGTAATTAGTATTGATGAGAAGTGTTATTGCACTTTTAATGTTTTATTATGTCTTCTAGGAGCAATAAAGAGTATGTGGTGTGAAATAATGTCCTCCAACCTATCAAAATAGCAAGAGGCTAACTTGTAGTTCGTAATAGGTTAAACTGAGACTCAAAATTAAAAAAAAATTATCACAGGAAATGTTTTTAGTAGTTGACTCTTAATGATATGAGTAGATGACTCTAGTAGTTGAGTGGTAGATATGATCTCCAGGGCACAGTGCAAACTCCTACAATCTGCCAAGAGTTTATGCTTGAGCTCTCCTAGAGCCTGTATATCCACATCTACTCTATAGTGAAAATTCCCTTCCTCCTGTCGGATAGTATTCACAACATTCGTACAGGTATTGAATTATTGACAAAAAATACAGTCCACCTACTATGGTATCACTGTGATAGGAAACGCAAATTAAGATCTTATGGATACATCAAAAGGATAAACCCAGGCATACTTAAATAAATAGTCGAATTTTATGGAAAACGGATTCAAACCAAAACAGACACAATGAAATATAGGCAAAAAAAGGTCTCAAACTAAATTAAACCAGAGGATATCCAAAACCTGGTAATCTGCGGATTCAAAATTTACAAGTGGCAAGTTGACCAGGAGAAATAATCATAGGTGAATGGATCAGTATATTCTCAAAAGAGAAAGGAAGCACACATCAAAAGAATTGAAGAAGTATGTACACAATGAAAGGCACATGCATGTATCTAACACTTTGCGTATAATTAATTGGTTCATTCGCAAATAGGGCAGTGAACAAATTATCATTTAAGTTAAAACTGGCAACTCCAGCCGTAGTCTCATTTGTTTTTCCTGTGTTCATATAGTAGTTGGCTTGATAAAGTGTATCGCGTGCAAATTAAAGAACTCAGTATTTTTCTCGAATAAAATGAGTGAGTAAATTCAGAGCTATGCAGAGTGGAGAATGGGAAGTGGGGAATAAGGCCGGCTAAAGAAAATGACAAGAACAACCAAGTTGTAGAAGAAGAACTGAACAATGTAATATATTCATTTCCCATTGCTTGTGTTAAAAAAAATGTTGTACCTTTTTTTTCTGAATGCAGTTCACTGTAATTTACACAGATCCGGCATATTAACAACTAATGGTAATATCCCCACTTCGAACGGGCTTACCTTAATTGAAGAGTAACAATATGTACATAATAAAGAAGATTAGTATATAAAATCGATTTATGTATGAATAAAGAAACGAGTTGAGTCCAAAACCTCCAGCTAAGCTAATAAGTGCTCAACACACTCAGCCACTCCGCTTTCTAACACATATATATCAAGTCGTAAATATCAATTGACGTATAACAATAAAAGTAATATAATTTATCCTTAAATGATTATCTAATGATGGAATTTTACTTCCTACTGTCAAATATCTCATCGGAGGATGGAATTGGCATATAAATTGGCCCTAACACATAATAAATTGCCTCTAGACAATGACAAACCGCCTAAGCTGGCAGAATCGCAAGACGACCGAGCTGTGTAGGTTAGTATTCGGAAGAGGGACGGGGCGTCGATCGGATTAGCAGGCACCCCTTTGTTTCCACCCCCCTTCCACCCCCCTCTATACCGACTACAGTCTATTTCATTGCAGGCACGTGAACCTTTTCGCAATTTAGGCCCCGCTCCTGATCGATATCTCAATGACTATCCTATCTAATGTCGACTCATTTACGTAACAGCACTTCAAATATTATTCTAATATGCTTATATTTAAAAGAAAAAATAATATAAAAAGTTAAAAAAAAGTATTAAACATTGATTCCTCATTAATTATGGAATAAATCATTCGGATATAGGGATTGTTATATTTCTTATTCTGTATACTGATGTTCCATGGATATCAACCATTCACCGTTCTCTTGGCTCTGCATTACCTTGCCATAGCCATAGAACCATCTCTAATCTATCTAGGGCTGCTACGGGGATAAAAAGGCCTGTTAATACAGATCTAATCACCCAGGCACATGAGCTCTAAATATTTCCTTAAGTATCTCAAAATCAGATGGAGTAAAAACCTTAGGCAGGCAGCAGAGCCAGAAGCAACCCAGAAAACCAACCAACAAGAAGTATATACACCACAAGCGCTCAAACAGATATACTATTCACAGGTATCTTCCCACCCAGAGTCATAATCAAAATTTACTATTAATAATGTTACTTTTATTTTGTTACAATAATAAAGTATGTACAATCATTTATATAACGATTTTCCTTCCATCAAGTGGCTCTGTGATATGTGATATGTAGTATGTGACCGCTGAGCTGACCCCCAAAATTCTTGGGTTTGAATCCCGCTCGCTGGCAGACTTTTATTGAATATTTTAGCTGTCGGACATGGATCTCCTAGGGTTCGCTCAGTTTCTATAAAATGGGTACCTAAAATAAGAGTAAAAATCTACCCGCTGAGTGTTATCCAGAACAAATGAACTCCCTGTGTAACCGTTCTACAATAAACAGTACAGTCTCTACCTTGTACAGAACTCAAGACCTTCCATGGAGTACAGGTTGTACAGGGTTTTTTTTTAACTGCTCTTTCACTCAGCATAGGATTATACATAAATTCATATCATTAAATAGATTCCGCACAAATGAAACGCTAATGCACAGTGTCCAATAAAAAAGAATGTTATAGTTCCACTTTAAATATCTAACGTTGCTGTAAACCTGTAAACTTACATAATACTTAGTACAAGAATTATGCATGAAGAATTATGCCTTCGGCATTTTTCATCTTGGGAGAAAGAAGGACGAGCTCCTGTCCTCTTTTTAAGAACATTAATAATTTACCGAATATGGGCAACAACCAAATATTGCATAATCATTATAACTCATGCGCAAAGAAGAGAGGAAATAAACAAATTGAATACATCAGCTCTCCAGATAAAATAGTAATGAAATAAATTCCAATATTGGCACAATGGCCAAGAATATATCTAGAAATTCTGATATCTTACTCTTAGGCACTTCATTCATCATTGAAAGAATGGAAGAATGGAAAAATATTGTCGTTAATAGTGTTACAAATAATGACTAATATATAGCAATTTAAGCTAGCATTCCTTTCAGTATATTGACAAGCGATATCACAGCAGTGGGTATCTGAATTTTCTGGAAGGAATGCTAAGTTTTTTCGAAAATTGGTTCTTGGAAGCTGGACCGAAATATCCTGGCAGATTCAAGAAGAAACATTCTAGTTCCATTGGAAGACTGGGCTCAAGAGGGTATTACCATCTCAAGAAGGAAAAGACAAGGACTTAGACCAGCGGGCTGAATTTGTGAACAATTATTGCAACTCCATGCTCAGCGACAAAAAACAACAACATGATATTCAGAGGAATAAGATAAAAAAATATATCTAATAGAAAAACCGTCTTCTCAATTTTTCCATTCATAACCAGAATCAACATAATGAAACCAATATTAGATATAGATTTCTTTTTTATTATTATTCAGAAGACCGTAATTACAGTCCGTTTTCCAACTACTCAGAACAATCGTCAACTACTTCATTAACAGGAGACCTGTAAGTATTCATTATTTGCCGCTTGTTTGTGGGATGTAAAGGAGTCCGGGTAGAAATAATGCCCCTTACACCGGCTTGTTACGGCCGCATTCAAACTCAGTTTGAGCTAATCATCCACTTGTGTAGGCTCAATAACTCAATTACTCACTAATTTCCCAGCACATCTTCAACCCTTTCACCCTATCCTTTTGATTAGGGTCGTTTTGTCCATCCGTCGCCAAATAGGGTTTGTGGTGTATTGGCCAGTTCAAAGCCGCACCTCACCGTAAATAAGCTGCCGGAAAATTGCACTCTTTTCAGGAAAAAAAATTGAATGAAAGTCATTCAGGCGAATTTAACTTTTTTGTTTTCACGTTAGCTTTCATGTAGGCGGTTGATAACAAATTCATTTACTCATCCAGTCAGGGTAATAAATGGTTCTCAATTTTCTCCCTACAAAAAGTAATGAGTAGGCGTTTCAATTAAAAATTATTATTATGAATTGCTTTGAAAATTTTAACTTCAAAACAACAAATGTATTTCTGAGTTTTTATTAACGATACTATATTATTTATATTAGTCTACTTGAAAGTTATACCACTACAACCCACGAAGGCTTTTGGGTTTAGTACAAGGAGGAGACTGTACTATTTCAGGGATAACTTTTGTGCAGCGAGGTGATTTGCTCGAGATCACGCTCAACCGCCTGGTTTCCCCCCTTAATAAGACTGCCCACTTTATAGTGCCTGGGTGAGTCATAAGCGGGTCTCTAGATTCCAGAGGATCCATCTCTGGGTGTTAACAGGTTAAATTAATTATCTGCCAAAGCCGGATTTGAACCCGTGACCTTCGGAACAGCAACAATTATTTTTACCACCATCAATAGCACACAACATTTATGAATTATCATAAGCATGTTTAGTTTCATAAACATTTCAAATCATTAAAAATTTAAATAACACCTTTAAATACTGTAATTCTGTTTCAACAACCATTAGGAGAAAGAAAAAACTTGTATAGAAAAAAAAGGCTTTCTCCACATCCGTTGCAAGTTGGGTTGGGAAGTCTGCAAGATCGTAGTAGAACTCTCTAACTTTGTCAGATCGGAAACTTCCATCAATGCAACGGCCCACCAAAGTTTTTTTTGGTCCCGCTTTTCAACGTACTATTGCCCCTTGCTATTTCCTCTCTAATCCAACTGCTACGCATCTTTTACCCGATGTAAATGAGATTGGTCAATATTGCAGTACATGTTCACTAACGCCATAAAAACATTTCGTAGACGATACAATTAAATAATTGATTAATCAGATATTTTAAATTTTTATAATTGCTTTCTACTAATTTATACCGTAAATCTAATTTTTCTATGTTATTCACATATGAAATAACTAGCTGTTCCCACGACTTCGTCCGCGTGGAATAGTGACATTGGACAGCATTTTTAATTTTTTAGGTTTATTTCTTTCCAAATAAAATAAATACATACATTAAAATAAGTGTTTTACTGCAAATAGCTTATTTAATTACATTTTTATAAACAACGTTTTTTGTTTTCCCATAATTTGCCAAAACATAGAGATTTGGCCAAAACGTATTTTAAGTAGTGAAATCTAAGTGAATTAAAGAATGGTTAATTTAACAGACATCGGAGTTATTAAAGCATAAACTTCCTCATTTCTTATTTGCAATAGCGAAAATTCGGTCATCACCTTATATTGTTGTCGTATAATCTATTTCATTTGTCTATACTTTAACAACTTCAGTTTTAATAGTTTAATTTAAAATTGCAGCGATTTGCAGTTTCGGAGCCAAGACCTAACTTCTCAGTTAACTTCTCAGTTCTCCCCTCTCGGCTAGGGTCCGAAGTGCTGGTACAATGTTCACGCAGTATAGGGGAATAGGGGAATAATTAAATTTATATATTATGTAGCGCATAACGAACGTTGTAAAAACGCATTTTATGAAGTAAAATCTATGTAAACTAAAGAATGGTTATGAAAACTACGTATTACGAAAATACACACGCAAACCAATTACAAAATTAACGAAAACAATGGTATTTTACGAATGATTCTAAACAAAACTCGAGTTACTTTATTTGAATTAGCGTAATGAAACGAAAAATTGTACTGAGATCGTTCGTTATTACTAAATAAACAAAAGGAGTTACCATTATTAGTTACCTACCTAATATCCAAATGTACAACAAATAATAATGACGTAATAACACCCAACTTAATTCGAAAGTAGTCTTCTTTTGACGAATGAAATAAACAAAAAACGACCCAACTAAAGAAAAAATATTTAATAACCTAACCCAAAAACTGCTTTTTATTTCACTAAGAACATTAAATAAGTAAAACAAAAAATCGTGTGAACAAATCGTTTGAAATCAATTTGAAGGAGGAGCGGAGTGTTTCAGTGGTACAGTTGCCATGCCGGAAATCCTGGTTCAAATCCCGCTGCAGGCCATGTCTTTTATTTAGTCTGTTTGCAGCGGAAGATGGATCATAAAGGATCCAGGACCATCCTGGAGCCCACCCAGCCTCTATAAAATATTATAAAAATAGGGTACCCAAAATAAGGGGGGAAAATCTGGCGGTAGAGCCTGACCTAGGACCAGTCACCTCCTTGCAAGACCGTTGTCCATGAAACAGTACAGTCTCTACCATGTACTAAACCCCAGACCCGTTGACGACTTGTAGTGCTACAGGTTTAAGGTTTAATCAATTTGAAGTAAATAATAATGAATTTGCAGCTAAAAAAAAATTAATATTCGCATGCGTTTCGCACATTAGTCTGCCCTCACATGTTCGCCGTTCGTCGTAGGCACACATAGGCATATTTCCCCATCGACGCACATAAGCCTTACCATAAAAACTTCCATCCCCATTTTTAATTAACCCCTAAAGGGTAAAATTTTTACATACTTTGAATGCCATATTTATTTATATCTAATCAAAATCCTAAAAAATAAGTTTTATGCTTCTAGCTTCAGAATGAGGAAACTTACATACAAACTTTTATCCCCAATTTCAACCCCTTACATCCATTATTTCGCATTAAAAAGTAGCCTATGTCCTTTCTCCGGCTCTAGACTATTTCTGTACCAAATATCATTTAAATCGGTTAAGTAGTTCAGGCGTGAAAGAGTAACAGACAGACAGAGTTACATTCACATTTATAATATGAGAACGTGATACGATTTCCCGTATTTTACACTTTTAGGAGTCGATTTTCAAAATAAATAAAAAAATAAGTATCTATATATTTTTAACGTAGAAGCTTAATCTAAAATTCCATAGTGTTAGCTTCAACATGACTTTTTTTTTTGTGTTTTTAAAAGTTTTTCAACCTTTTCACCCTCTTAAGGGACGAATCCTTTCTTCCGTTGGCCTTATAAAATGTACCTACTGTCCGGATTTCAAGTCTGTAGCTTTTGCCGTTTTGGCTCTGCGATGCTCTTTTCAGTCAGGAAGAACTCTTTTATATATATATATATATTTAAATTATAATACAAAAAAAAATTAGTGAACACCGAAAAATATTTTAAATTACCCCTACCTCTCTTGCTTTAAATAAAAAACTATACCACTACAAGCAATGAAAAGTCTTGGATTCAGTACTTGGTAGAGACTGTACTATTTCTAGGACAACGATTGGAAAGATAGGTGGTTTGTTCTGACCTGAGTTCATAATCAGCCAGCATGTTTCTTCCAATTAAGGGTACCAACGTTTTCAGAAGCTATGTGAGCCCAGGAGAGTCTGCCGATCGCGATTATTTTATCCAATTATTGGATTTCTGTGATATCCTTAAGGATTTCAGTATCATGTTATAATTTAATACTTTTAAATATAAAAGTATTTAAAAGCGTTTAATATCAAAATACTCAAATTTTAAATTATTATTATTTTTTTTTATTATTAACACCTGACACCTAATTGAATGGTGTAATAAGAATCGAATAAGTTTGATCATATCATTCTTTTCTGTTTATATGTTATAATTATTATTTCTATTTCTATGGTTAATTATAATCCCTGTTTATAGTTTTATTTTGGACTATAATACTAAGACACCTCGTGTGTGACGGGGATCCGGAGGCTACTGGAGAATCTCCAGATGCCTTGTGGTCCGTAATCAATGAATTCCTCGGGGCCCCTCATGCATCCCTTCCTATAAAGTTGGGGGTCTCTGGATCGTTTGTGTCGCCGAGGGCTTACTCCAAAGGTTCAGTCAAGTACAGATTAAATTTAATTAGTTTTCCATCAGCTGCCGTTTTTAAATATATTGATAATAAACTTTTTATTTTTTTATAGGATTGTTAAGTGTCAGTCTCCAGTTTCTTATAGTCTTAATGGTGGAACTGTAGCTCTGGTTATTGTATTGATAAGAGGAATATTCTGGAAAAAAAACGGCAATAAGACATTAATTGCTACTATAATGAATGGTAATAAAGTTACTTCATTGCTAATCTAATTAAAGGAGAAGTTATAGATAGTTATATTGTAAATGATAAAGCTAAGAACAAAAAAAATGTATATACAATCGAATTTCGTAAAGCTTTAACAGTATCTCATCGGCCATACATTTTCCAGGGTTATTACTTGCGTGTTGCATGAACTACGAAAGGTCTGCTCCTGATTATGCTTGCTAAATGTAAAATATTTGCAGGTTCGGATTTTTACATTTAGAAAAAATTCACTACTACCAGTTATTAATCTTAGTGTGAAGTGTCCCGATTCGAACAGTAGAGATGGGAAATCTTAAAGTATAAATCTTTTACACTGTAGTCTGACTATATCCCGGGTGTATCAAGGTTGAAGGTTGCATCGATTAATAGAACATATTTGGGATAATAATATAGGATAATACGACAATCAAATATTTTTTTAGTAACCAACCCATTATTAACCACTTGGGTGAGGGAAGGCGAAATCTGGTGTAGTAGTTAGCATAACAACCTATTACACCCAAGATCGCGGGTTCATAGCCCCGCAAGTAGCCCTATGATTATTATAAAGGGAGTAAAAAATCCTTGGTTATGTCCTTCGGAAGAGACGTAAAAATGTTTAAGATCTAAAGATTAAACCTAGAGAGGCAAAATTTAGGACTCTCACTTTATCATCGTCCGATTAGCCAATGCAGCATTAAGAAACGTTAAATGAACACAACAACGACTAACCAATTGAAATTGTGAATATTGTTAATTGATTAGTATTGGATAGTTGTTATTGCGGTTATTATGATTGGCTGTTGTTAGGTGTATGTTTGTGAATATAATAGTTTTATTAATATATTTAATGATGATTGGGGTTTGTTTCCTACCCAAAGTCTCACACATGTACCCTTGACCGTACGCCGTTACTCAACCAGCCCGCGATTCCGGGTGTCCGCGAAGTTTAAGGGAGGATCAGGTAACACCTATATCATTATCCAGCCTGGAATAAGGACTTCCTATAGTTCGTTTTTTTTTGGGGGGGGGGGTTGAGAGATGTTGCAAGACAACCAGGACATTGGCATTTCTTGCGAGCATAACTTTTCGTGGCAACCGATCGTTCGCACATAGCCTTTTATTACAGTAGTGATGGGTAGCGGAAAAGTCAGGAAAATTAGGCTACGTGTGACGAGTTCTAAAGCAGCGACATTCTTTAGCCGAGGCGA
Source organism: Troilus luridus (assembly GCA_964056705.1). Classification (NCBI taxonomy): domain Eukaryota; kingdom Metazoa; phylum Arthropoda; class Insecta; order Hemiptera; family Pentatomidae; genus Troilus; species Troilus luridus. Next base: position 111,226,183 of record OZ057413.1, on the reverse strand, counting down.
GGAGAACAGTTTGAGGGAGGAAATTACACCGTAAACAATCCCCTTCGCCACCGGCCGCCAAGTTTTTAATCCGCCCAATTTAAAGTTTTTTAACTCTCCCCCCACCACCATTCTCTCCAACTGCTCTCTCCGTCCGTTTCGGGATTTATAACTGAGGGTTGGCATAATGCAGGAAATTCAGTTGGAGTTTTATTATTATATTTTATTCTTTATATTTTATTTTGCACTCAGGGTTTTGCATTAGTTGTTTTTCCAATGGTCCGTTATGCCTCGCATTATTGTCTAATTAAATGTATTGAAATTTATATTTTTTTGATTATGTTGAATACATAATGAATGATGTTGATAATGTGTTGCTCTTAGACTCTACATCTTTTTGCACTGATGATGGCCTAATAAGTAGGGCGTAATTTTGGCATTAATATATTAATTTATGGACAGTACATACTTTAATCAGGGATTGGTACCCTACCAGAAAAGATAGGCTAGTTCCAAGTAAAAATTCTGCTCTGAAAAAGGTAAAGTTTGACCTTCAATTAAATTCGTTACCCATCATTTTATCTGAAACCACACGACCCAATAAAAAAAATCAAATACTTAATTATTGTACCAAGGAGAGTACGTCAGTGAGCAGAGCGCTAAGTTACTGAGCTATATGTCCCCGGTTCGATAAATGATTAAACTTGTTTACAGCCCTGCTATAACAGGACATTATTTAAAACATTGGGTATCCTTAATTGTAAGTATAACGACCATATCATCTCTTTGCACAACTGTTTGATTAGAAACAGCACAGTCTACAACAATATTTAAACTTGAAGATGGACTTAAAGTTTTCGTGGGTTTTAGACATAAGTTTTTTAATGTTATACCAAAACATTGTGTAACCAAAAGCGCCAAAATTTTTCAAACAGACTTCCGCCTTTCCCTGGAATGCATAAAACATACTAGACTTACTTAATTTTAACTATAAAGAAACATCATGTACGCTTTTGTTACAACCTATTCCGACCGTTTAAACATCACCCAAAATCAGCCTCAATGACGGTGTTCCGCGGCTATTTTCTGTTCAGTCACACATAGCTGATAGATATGAAGATAACGCTGTTACTTATTACTAAATATTTCTTTTTTTTTTAATGATAGCACTATAAATTAAAGTAGAAATCATAACAAGTATAAGGAGAGGTATTTAAATTTTGAGATTAGTCGAGAGGTACAGATGTTGCTGAGTATTAAAGATGTTGATCTAATCGGAGCTTTGAAGACGCCGAACTATTGATTGTAGTCTGGCTGGTTCTACCCTTGCCAGCCGTTTGACATCCCCTGATTACCTTACAGTCTCTGTCAAACAGAGCTATTTACTCAAGGACTAAGAAAAAAACACATCCCCTCTTTTTCTTTTATTTAAAATTTGCATAATACATTTTCAAACCTTTTTGCAATACGGTGAATATAAGCTTAGGTCGGATAAATAATTTTAGACGTATTCTGTCATTGAAGCTAAGCTAGTAAGAGTATGAAAAATCATAAAAGAACGGAACAGCAACTTGAAGTAAGTTGTTGCTTTGTACCCACAATAATGTTTTATATTAGTCCTTGCGCTCTAATCTTGAAATACCTAACAACTGAATATTCTAATTCAACGGTTGTGCAGGGAGGTGATTTGACCTTGATAGCACTTAACCACCAGGTTTTTATATCAATCAAGGATATCCTCTGTAAAGAAACCAGGTGATCCACAGAATGGTCTGAAGACCCGCAGTGTCCATTCATGACTGTTAAAATAATATTTTAAATAAATAATTATTTAAACTCGGGCCCTTCAGCGAACTCGTGTCATGTACACTATTATTATGCACAACATTTAAGAAATAATGCGAACAGAATAATTCTGATTGGCTGCATTAGTGTTCGGATCTCTTTTTTCGAATCGCTTCTTCGTAACATCAGTTATAAACTGATTTTTTTTAGCATCCCTTGCCGGCATTTTCGAACATGAGAACTTTACGTTTTGTTAAATGGTGATTATATTATTTAAAAATTGAACTAAGTAAGGTTTTTGTTTTTATAATAACGTTTATTATCTGGACAGTTCTTGCAATGACGGTCCCAGAATGTTCATTTCCAAATTCGGTTATATATAGTTTGTGCGTTTAGATAGTTTCTTGGAAAATGGCATGTCTAATTATTTTCACCACTTCGGACACATTTATGTCTCCCGCCAAATAAAATAAATAAATAAAAATAAGCAGAACCGTCGTGTGAATTTTACGTTTTATTTTCGATTAATATTACAATCAAGATGGTACAATAAATGACTAATTAATTAAACTTTTATAAATAAATTTATATTTTATTGATTACACAAGGTACTGACCATACAAAAGAGCTGTTGACTCTAAATATTGTCTATAAAACATGGACTGCATATATATTTTATAGTTTGAAAAAGTTTCTAATGCACTTTTTTTCAAATGCTGCAGCAACTGAATTTTATTTTCGTTTAACTTTTTTTTTTCTAAAAAGCTCTACCAAACTGGACCGAACGAGCATGAAAATATTTTACAGTGCCACTTTATTTAGAATTAAAGCACTGTTGTTTTTTTTCTCTCTCTTTCTCGCACTGTCCACCGTAATATTTCGCCATGGTAAACGAGCATTTGGAAGCGACGGGGGTTCACCGGTTGCACCATTGAGGGAAATTGCAGATATTTCTCGTCTCCTGCTGGCTATTTGTCAGAACCCCTCCTCGATCCCTTCTCAAACTGTTCCTAGCTGCCATCCGGGCCACGCTCCTCTGTCCCTATCGATCAGGGCGAGATGGCCACATCCCTCGAATGGAAGGAGGACAATGAATAATGGAGGAAACCTCTACCTGAGGCAAGACATTCCGAGGGATTTTGACAACGATGGGGAGGGATCGAGTGTGATAAAAACGAGCACTTGTCCTGTCAAAGTTCAATTATTCCATCAATACCGAAAACAAATTTCACAGCTATAATATGAGTGATTGAATTCCACGCATCTTTAATATCATACTGTATTATTTTATTAAACATTTTTATCTTCCACACAAATAGACATGGTGTGTAAGAGTGCTAATGTTAGATAAGGAACATTGAATTAAAGGCATTAAATTAAAGGAGGAAGGCTGTACGTCCGATATACTATAGATCGATAGTATAGGTTTGGATGAAACAGTGTGGGTGGAACGATCATGGAATGTTTCATAGAAATTTTAGTTTTGGGATAGATTCAGAGGAGGAATCTGATGATAACGACCATAGAATGTGGAAGTCCTGACCCTTTAAAAATTAATTTAGCACAACTTTGCTTAGGAAACAATCATTAGCTAAGCCGTTCTTCTGAAAGAACATAAAATGGCATTCCTGAACCTGTGTAATATCAGGTTCCTGTTAAATATCTCTATCCTAATTATGTCTGAATAGGCTCTCACACTCATATCCAACTCATGTCCAATTAGACTTACTAGCTTAAGAGTGACGTTAAATAAACAATTAAACCACACGAAATTACTAACTAAAATTGTTATAGGTGTTTTTAAGGTGTGCATTGATTCTTCCATATAAATTGATTTGTTATGCGAATATATAATTTAGGTTTTTATTTTCAATAGAATTTCAATTATTAAATTAAATCACGTTGCATATAGTAGATATAGATCTACTATGTAAAAGGATATTCGGCTCAACTTAACTCTACAACAACTCTCTACTCAAATATTTAAAACAAATAAGAATTTTTTTTTTTGTATAAAGTTAAACAAGATACCGGATCACCTAAAAATCTAAAAAAATAACTTTGCTTATCTTAATTGTACAAAAGCATGACAACTGCTACAATCAAAACAATTAACGTCACCGGTAATAAACTAATTAGTTGCCTTCTAGGAATTTTCTTTTAAAAGATCAAGCCAATTTCATGATTATATATATAAACGTCTATAAATTAGCTCTATTTGATCGATAAAGCGGTGTGAATGGCAACCGTTCAAATAATCAATAAAATTGGCTTCATCTCTAACTTTAATTAGCCATATTTATTTATATTTTAAAATTAATTTAGGAGATAAAATGAGTTGTTACTACATTTTTTGAATGATAGATCTCCACAATATTCGTCTTTTGGACCGTCTCCTAACTTCTTTTTGTAGGAGGGAATTCAGGGATATAAATATAAATTAACAATCGCAAAAATACACTTAAACATATATTCGAAGCGTATCCTCAGAATTATTCTCGGCCTTCTCACTCTGTCTAAAATAGTTTGGTACCCTCCGGGATAGTCATTTTTTTTTTTGCCTAAAATGGAATCAGTAAAGACGGTTTAGACCAAATGATTATGAATCGTTTAAGATGGACGGTAAATACAGCTCTGTCAAAAGAACAATGTTTGTTACTTAAAATCGTAATTTTTCATACAACTCAAAGTACGACTTTCTAAAGACATTTTGGAAATGGAATATCAGATAGGCCGTTCCTGAATTAAAAAGCTCCTACCAATACAATTGCTATTCAAGGCTTAACTCAAAAATGCAAAATTTTAGGTTATGTTGTTATTGATGGAGCGGTATGCCATTAAATGGATAGAAAAACATCACATAACTATACAATTCCAAATGATATCTATGTTTTGGTACAAGCTAACGTTTTAGATAGAACATAGAGACGGACAGTCTTAAATATCAATTTCATCCAATTTCGTGGATATATCTCTTACCCCATTAATAATAACCGACCCCAACAGCCAATCGTCCTTGATTAACTAGTATTAAATTTATTATAAAGTATTTTTTTTTAAACTCTAACATAATAGTTATAGATCAGATTATATATTGTTTAAAAATGGAAAACAGAAACAACTCATTGGAAATAGGGTTCTTAACGCAAAAATAAAGTAGATTAATTAGTAAATATTGAATGAAAACTTTTGTAAATAAAACTATGTTACAATATTAGTTATGTTAGGATTCACAAATTTAAATTTTAGGTGGCTCCTGTGAATGCTCATAAATAGGATTTTATGAGATTTATGAAGCCATGAATTGGAATCTCTTAGATTCATTCTAGAGTTCTAGAATGAACTCTTGGATTCGGGCTCAAGGTGGATGCTTCTAAGTTCGCAAAGGAAATTCTTTGATCAAAGCAAATCAGACAATAGCAGAGACGGATGTGGAGATTAAGAGATGAACTAATCTCTTATCCTCCGACAGGAGCCTAGAGCGTCGTATTAATGACACCATCAGTCCGTAACACCTACATTATCCCCCTCATTGATGACCCGTCTGCCGTAGGATTAAAAGAATTTACAGAACAGTGGAAATTTACAGTGATTCTAATGAGCACTTAATCTAACGATTTCACTGGCTATACTAACTACAAACACAGATTGATACGCACTACATTTGAACAGTTTTTCTTTCTTTTAAAACTTTCTTCCTTTAAATAGGAACCAAATAAATAATTACTATGTGCTTTAATTGTTAATTGACAGTGTCTGAAGAAATATAAATGAAACTTCATATGCTCCGATCGCATAACAGTGACAAAAGTTGTTATTTAGAATGGTTTCTAGGACCTATAGTATCGCACAACCAAAGACTTAAAGTATTGCTATTTTAGACTGATAAATGCATAAAAAAACTTTCTTCCAATAAAGCCATGGACATCCAAAGTTAGAAGTGGTCATTAAAGATATCTTCTCATCTGCTTCTCACTTATCATCTCTTTAATATTAAACTGATCGATTCTGTAATATCTTTTATTACACAATGTTATCCTTCCAAATATTCAGGCGACAGGCATTTCTTCAAATCATGCATTTACCTAATAATCTTTACAAAAAACTTTTTTTTTACAAAAACGTATGAGGTGTTTTATCATTTGACCCTGTAAATCAGTTACACGACCGCGACTCAATGTTGTTGTACGTGGATAATTTTGGACTATGAAGATATATGAATAGGGGGGTATTTATTGTCAGAAAATAGATGACTAGTGGTAGTGGAGTGCAGAAAGTCCACATGGTTGTGTGTAGCCAATCACCTTTTATATTCTCTTTCCAATATTCCCATCTTTATCCTATCATTCAACATTCTTATTTACCTTTCACCAACCACAAACAACATTATATAGCAATACCCAGAGTGGTCATATATATTAGTTACCAGCATAACCTTGGTGTAAGGGCAACCCAGGACAATATGGCTGAGACCCCAACACATATCTAATATATTTATCAAGTATATTTGATCACTATATACAAATTCTAGAAGATAATAGATTAGTAAGATATTGGCAAAAACTGGTAATCGCGTATTTTAATTTTAACTATTTTGATAATTCTACAGCCTCGATGAATAATTGGATAGGTCGAATTTGGCCCAGAATGAGTTGGTTATACTGAGGGAAGCGGAATCGTCATTGGCTTGTTATGGGATTTACAACACAAGCAATAATCCCATTTCGAACCAAGGCCTGATTTAGCCATACAATCACGAGAATGTTACGATTCCACTTCTCTCATTACAATCGGCTCATTCAAGAGAAAATTCGATGATAATTGATAAAGGATTGCCAGATTAGTTGATACTTGGTGAATGGGAGATATTTTATCGATACTTGAACAATGAATACTACGATCTTGAAATCAATGAATAAAAGTCACCTCCTTGCAGAACAGTTGTCCATGAAACTGTACAGTCTCTACCATGTACTGAACCCCAGACCGGTTCACGGGTTGTAGTGGTACAGATACAGGTGAATCAATGAATACTACGATCTAACCTGAAAATTTTAGTTTCTGTGTAAACAAAAAAATTCACAATCGGAAAAAGTGACTTATATCTTTAACTTAAGCACAAAAGAGCATAACAAACGGACTTCATATTGTTTATTCTGTGTAATTCATTACAAGGCTATAATATTTGCAGTATTTAAATAAAACTATATCGGAGGCATTACACAGTTGATAGCAAGAAATGTTTCGGAAAAGAGGATATGAGAAATAAGAAAAGATTTCCTCAAGGAGGTAGTTTTTAGTAGAGCGGTATAGAAGTTGGTTGGTTGCGTACTGGCATAAAAGGAGTAGGTAAGGATCTTCAGGTAAGGAGGTCAACAAGAAAGATATATTTTATGCGGTGTTTTTTTTTTAGATTGTAGAGGTAATCCAAGCGAAAATTATTTTTGGGCTTAAGAATTAATCCCCGTTATCTCTTACATTTATATTTGACTCCTTTTCGCACTCATAAAAATCTGATGTGCGTACCATACAACAAAATAATACCACTTCTCTCTCCACCCTATTAAAAATAATAATAAGGCTTGTGAACCCGACAGCTTGATGCCAACTGTTTACAAACTTCCGTCCACGGACAACTACCCAAACTCGAATCCGCCAGATCACTCACTCTATGCCCAATCCTCCCGCGTACGCTTCGGTTTACTCCTCAGACCGCACAGCTCATATTAACTTTTTAAGAATTCGTTCATTATCAACATTTCAATCACAAAGCTAAAAAATTCTAGGTTTTGACATTAAAACCATTTACAAAGACGTTACCCTTTAGAAAGTTGTCCAAATTTCTGAACAGATGTAAATCTGTTGGAGGTAATTTGGCAATAAGATGGGTATGGGAGGACTTCATAACCTTGCTCGTTCAGATTTTCAACTCTGTTGTGAAACATGATCTCTGGCATTGTCGTGCATAGGACCCTTCCGAGTAACCAATGTTCGTTGTTTTTGATAAGATTTGCTGCTTCATGTCAATATCACTGCAGTAAGATGTGGAAGAAAAAGTAAAAATGAGAAATGATTATTCCTGATATAGGCTTTCCTCATAAACCAATAATCTTTTTTGGTGCAAGTTTGGTAAGGGCAGCGGCGAATGTCCTGTTCGTTACTACACTTTTTCTAGAAAGCGATGATAATGTTCCTTATATATAAACACCCAATTGTTCGTAGTAGAAAGTATCTGTATAACTAAGTAAATTCAATTCCTTAAAAAAAATATTGGATTTTCTTCTTGCGCATGGTCCTTGGTGTACTTCGTTGATTCAGCGGCTAAAAATATGTTAATGTTAATAAAACTGTAATACTCTCAACAATCAGGAAGGTCACAGACCCTTTGCTATCCAAGCTCTAAGGGGGTGTGGAAGTAGGGAGGCCTGGAAGGGAGAGGGGGAGCGAAATTTATCCCGAGCTAAAGCCGCCCAAGGGTCCTTGTTTGAGTTAACTTGTGTGCACTCGATAAATACCAAATATCCTAACTCCTCCTCTTCCCCGGCTCCTTGTTCATTCCCTGGTCAAACCGCAACAGAACGGGCGATGAAAATGCAATACGGGATAAAGGAGACTTTAAGGAAGAAGACCTAACGACAATTTATCTCAAAGGATCTAAAACTTATCACGCCACTTTTTCCAGATTCCCTCCTCCTACCCTCTACGTCTTCCTTTTCTTCCTATAAATGGCCGTTTTCACATTCCGTTTTATTGCATGGGATCACTATATTTTCTTATATTTATATCGGTATACCTGAAAAATAGAGTATTATACGAAACCATTGCAATAAAGAATTATACTTCTCGCGTTCAGGATTTTATTTGTTCGAGGATTTAAATATAATTACACAGTGGGGTTTCTCAGCGTGTTGGGCACTAATTTGCTGTGATAAGGATCCCGGGTTATAGCTTTTTTTCTTAAGAAACAACTATATGAAGGGTCTTGGGTTTAGTACATGGTAGATACTTTAGGGGACTTGAAGGACTTGGAGAGAATTATTAAGATATTACTGTTTGTGAACTTCAAAAGTCGAAGGGTTTAACGAGTGCTGTTAATTGAAAAACCTTTATCAGGATAATTTGAACTTCAAATTTTAATGGTTTCCTGTTTATAGATTTTTTCAAAAGTTTAAGTACCTAATTATATTTGTGGATAAGAGGCGAAGATATTTGGATGGAGTTTTAGTGTAGACTAGTTGTTACTTGGTAAAATCAGTAATTTCATTCTTCAAAAGTAGGCACATACGATTGCAATTAACACCAGATATGTTGTTTCTTGGATTTGTATATATTAATATTCTATAAATCCTTAATATTAATATATATATATATTAGGGTGTCCCTTAAATTTCAATGTCAATATATTTTTACGCATACCTTCTAAAAACTTTTGTATTGACCTAATATAGTACAGAAATAAATATTAGCCCGATCTTTAAACGATAACCCGTGCCGACTTGAGTTTTTAACTTGTCCATACAAGTTGCGCGGGTGCAGTGCTGCGACCTGTTACTGCGAGTTTCAATTGTCATTTCATACGTGATTTCTAACATTATTAGTGCGTTGTTGTTTATTGTGTGAAGATGTCTGTGGAATTACGAAGTGATAAACAAAATATTTACATTATCGGACTGCCAAGCCACCAGATAAATGGTGCAAAATTACCATCTAATCGACAAGTTCTCACCGTTTTATTTTACAATATCCGTGAAGTCAAGCTGACTGTTAGTGAAAGTGCGAATCTTGTTATAAGAGAGTGCATTATATTTTGGGAAAAAGCCAGAATTCCTACGAAGGCATTTCCTAACTGGGTGAAGAAACTTGTTGATTTATATCATGTTTGGAGGGAGCTGCAAAAAAACTGTTAGAAAACTCAGGTGACGTTCAAGAACCGTGAAAATAATTTTGTAAAAGACCTTGATAACTTATTTGATATTGCACATGCTGATGCCTTCGACAGAATGAAGATAGAGGAAGTCAACGATTTTTTAAGGAAACAGAGAGAGGCAGGTCGACCGTAATGCTTAGGTGGAATTGACAAAAAAATGGCGGAGAAAGAAGAACGAGTTAGGCAAAGACGATTGGAAGAAGAGGAAAGAAAGGTAAAACAAAGAGAGTTATTGGCTGTTGCATCTACTTCTTCGATAGATAGCTTGGAATGTCTGGAGAATTCGGATGAGGAACAGATTTCGAACTCTGAACTTATTACTCAGATTCCTTGCCCTGTAAAAAGTTCTAAAAGAGGCACGAAAAGTTTCATAACTCCTAAACTGGTAGCAGCTTTAGATCGATGCCAATTAAGCATAAGAGACTCAGTTTACATTCTCCATGCGGTTGTAGAAGCGCTTGGTCTGAACAGCGATGATTTTCCTATTAACAAATCTTCGATTCAGCGAATTCGTACTCAGGTGAGAAAATCCAGGGCAGAAGCAATAAAAACTGACTTCCAGAATAATTTGCCTGACGTAGTCACAGTCCATTGGGATGGAAAACTATTACCTGGATTGGATGTACGAAGTTCAAAAGAAGAACGGTTGCCAATTCTTGCTTCATTTGACGACAGAGAACAGCTTCTTGCAGTGCCAAAATTAGAGAGTTCTTCTGGAAAACATCAAGCTAAAGCCATTTCAACTGCACTCTTTGACTGGAACCTCCATGATAAAGTACAGATAATGTGCTGCGATACAACAGCTTGGCCGTTTCAGTGGAGCTTGTGCTATTTTGGAGCAGACTTTAGAAAGGGAATTACTGCTTTTTGCTTGCCATCATCATATTTATGAGTTGGTCCTTAAAGCTGTTTTTGAAACAAAGGTTAAGCAAATTACAAGTAGCCCAGATATTCCAATTTTCAAAAAGTTAAGAAATAATTGGAAAAATATTAACACCGCTAATATTGAGCCACCTCTGAATTTCGTTAAAGCACATATTGCTGAGACAAAAATTACATCTTTGTTAACTTTTTATAAGACTGAAGTGGAAAAACCTTTTATTAGAGACGATTACCGCGAATTGGTGGAACTATGCGTTGTGTTCTTAGGAGGAGATACAGAGAATAAACTAAAACTCAGGCCCCCTGGAGCTTTGCATCAAGCGCGATGGATGGCGAGACCGATCTATTCTATAAAAATATGTTTGCTTCAATCGCAACTTAAAATTACTGCAAAGGACAAAAATGCTCTACATGTTTGCTTATTTATCGTAACCTTGTATACTAAACCTTGGCTCGAATGCACAGTGGCAATTAAAGCACCTAACCAAGACTTATGCTTTTTGAAAGCTCTAAAAGAATATGAAAAAGTAGACGCGACAAGTTCCAAGGCATCCATAAGCAAGTTTGTTCATCATTTATGGTATTTGTGTGAAGAAACAGTCATGTTATCACTCTTTGATGAAGAAGTTGATTTCAAAACCAAGACAAAAATGATTAATAATTTAAACAGAGATGAAAGTTCAGATTCCGCCAAACGCTATATCCCATCGAAGGAAGAAATTACGCAAAATTTCTTTAGTAAGCTTAATATTTTCTTGTTTCTTTTTTCAAAGTTTCGTGGCTTAGTTTTTTTTTTAAACTGTTTTTTCTTTCTTTCAGATATGACGCTGGATGATTTTGTGACTCAATGAAGCAAACAATTTCTATCTCGACTGCAGATTGACGACAGTTTTCTTCGGGAGGATGTATCTTCTTGGGGTGACAATCCTACTTTTTTGGAAGCTAGAAGACGAATAAGTCGTTTGAAGGTCGTAAATGACACTGCTGAAAGAGCTGTTAAATTAATGCAAGATTTTAATGGACTTATCACGGCTGAAGAAGAGCAAAAACAGTTTTTGTTGCGTTGTGTTCAGGAACATAGAAATCTGTATCCAGACTGTAAAAAAACTACACTAAAGAGAAGTTACCCTAATTAATTATTATTATTATTTGTATTTAAATAAAAGTTTATGTTGATCTTATTTTATTCTTACTCATATTTACTTTATTTGTTGCATTTTAATTAGTTTTGGATCAAACCTAAATGTCAGGCCAAAGCACCATGTTTTATTAAACTTTAGAGCTCGGTCGGCACGGGTTGCAATCATGCTACAAATATGAAATTTCATATTTAAGTACATTTTAGCATTTATAAAAAAAGTAGAGCATACCCTCTACGTTTTGAAATTAAAAAAAAAATTTTTTTTTGTCATATAAGGGACCGGGCTTAGCTCCAAGGGAGGTGAACAGGATCGCAGAAAAAACAAACGAGTTGGAAACAATGAAGTTGAAAAACGCCAATGCGCAAGACATTTAAAGAGAAATATCGGACCTGGAGAAATATAACGGCAATGTGGGGGAGCTAAACCACTTCCTCAAAGGCGGCGACGGAATCATGTACAGTATTCAATCCCAGGTCGCTGCGGATCTGTTGGAAGAACTTGACACCAAAAGACTACAGGTTGCCCTAGCACTTCGAGTAAGAAGAAGCGTGTAGTAAGGGCAAGTAATTAAAGAGAGACAAAAAAAGGCATATGGAGCGGGGCGATGTGCCCCAGAGGAAGATATGTTACAAATGTTTCGGGAGAGAAAAAGGCCGAACCAGACGAACGGCCAATATGCGGCAGGCCTCCTCGCTAGGTTGAACAAAATCAACGAAGAATTGCGAGAAGTGATAGATACGGGAGCAGTAGAGACATGGATGTTAGTCATGACAACAGTCCTAAAGGTCCAGTTGGCAAAGGGCACGGGGAAGAAAGATGTCCTGCCCAGAGACAAGACATTCGTCGAGTGCGCGCATTAAATGGTGGACGCAAGTGCTCGGGATGAAGAGGAGAGAGGCGAATTGGAGTCGAGGTGGAATAAAGAGTCCTACCGTAGAATCGAAATGGGAAGAAATCGACCCAGACAAGACTTCGGGAGAAGGAGGGACGGAGATTTCGGTAGAGATTCGGTAGTAAAGCTGCCTCCAAGACAAAAGAAGTGATTCTCAGATGGAAGAATTGGCGGAAATATGAGAAGTATCATGAGTGTGGCAAGACAGGGCATTTGTTAGCTCAGTGCCCGCGCACCCGCTGCTTTGAATGCCAGAACGAGGGACACATACCAAGACAATGCCCTTACATACGGCGCAAAGGAACAGGGGATGGAATGCAGGGAGTAGAACAGAAAAGGTAAGGAGAGAGGAAGGTCAAGAATGAGGTTCGTGTTAGTGGAGGGGCAACCACATTAATGTGAATAATATTGTAAAAGAGTGTAGTAGGTTGCCTGTTATTGAGTTTTTGAAGGGATGGATGTGTTTAGTGGACACGGGGAGTTCGTGCACGTTGGTAGATAAAGATAACCTAGAGGCGATATGTTCAGAAAAGAGGAAATTATAGGTTACAATTTGCCAATGTAAGTTAGTCACTCTGAGTGGTCCCTGTAGAGTTGAGAGGGAAATAGATACAGGGCTAGAAAAATGGGGATAGAAGGAAGAAGTGGCGACGCTACATGTCGTGGAGACCATGCCGCGAGAGTACGGTGATGTGAGGTTGTCACCTGATTGAGAAATTAGGGACAACTATCAGTAATTCAGGGTGTCATTGGTCGATTCGGGTAGGGGGAAAAAGTTATAACGTGATGCGAAACGTGAAAAGGGGTGTAAGGTGTGTCGGCGTAATCACCCCGGGCAAAGATTGTAGAGGACGAGCGTAATGGAGGAATACGCGGACATATTTTTTCACGAAGGGGAACTTCTGAGTGTGACGGGGGAAACTCTCTATGAAATCCACCTAAAGTCTGGCAAGGTGACGTACGTGAAGGAAGGACGATACCCACAGGCATTAAGGGGACACATTCGGGAGGAAATAGAGGAGTTGAAGCGACAGGGCATAATCATTGATACCACATCACTGTTAAACAGCCCTTATGGGCAGTTATGAAGAAAAACATAGAAGGTGAGACAAAGGAGCGCTATATGGTGGTGATTGACTTTAGACAATTAAATGATAATACGGTCGATGAGAAGTATCCCATTCCTAGGTTGGACGATATCTTGGATCGGCTGGGTTTTTGGGACCGTCAATTATTACCACCGTTTCGTTCCGGAGATGTCTCAAAACCTTGTGCCATTGAACGAATTTTTGAGAATGGGGCGTACGATTCGGGTTACACCAGAGATAGAGGCGAACGTCAGGAAGTGCATGATGCATCTACAAACTCAACCGGTCCTTGCATTCCCCGATTTTAACAAACCATTTTCTATCACGACGGATGCCGGTGAATATGCATTGGGGGCTGTATTATCTCAGGAGGCTGAGGGGGGAGAAAGACCCATAGCATACGCCAGTAGGAGGCTCACGGACGCGGAGACCAGGTATAGCGCGCTCGGATGCTTGGAAGGAGATTCTGAGCCAGTACAGTCTGGAGATAATGTACAAGCCAGGAAAGGACAACGTTGTGATAACCGACTGGTTATCACGTGCTCTACGTGTCAATGCGATCTAACCAGAAGTAGGAGAGCCTTCAGGGGATCTGCAGAGGTTCTCACGGGAATGGAGTCCAGACGGAGAAGGAGCACGCGGGGCACACCGTCGAGACAACGGAGACTCCCCTGACCATAACACCCGGGGACGAGAAGCCCACTGAGATGGAGGAATTAAACTAGGTTATTAGATAATGACAAACCTCGGCAGATTATTTGGAAGACAAGGACTATGGGGCGTTTGAAAATGGAAATCTGCAAATATGAGAAACACAGTAACTATTTGGTCCCAACCTGGAGTCAAAGAGGAACAAATCTGCGGGGGGCTGAATGACGCATCGAAAGTAGGCGCAACCCACTACCTCTAGGTCGATAAAGCGACAGTCGGGGATAAAATCCGTAATTTGTGGAGAACAGAGAAAATCGGAATTGAACGATCGCTTATCAGGTGCCGTCTTATGGGGGACCCAGAACAAAGAAAGGAGGTGACGCTCGCTTATCATCAAGAAAAAACGAGCCACCAAGGGATTAACGAAACAATGGCGGCGTTGAAACGGAGGTACTATTGGGTAGGGATGCGGAAAACGGTGGAAGGGATAATGAGGAACTTTCACATTTGCCATACCGCGAAGTACGATCGCCACCCCCCAGTATGACTACAAACGGAGACGGGTACCCCTACAGTGCCGTTAACCGATATCCAGATCGACACTTTCACGTGGCGGGGGGTTCAAATGGGTCAGAGTGGTGGACACATTCAGTAAAATAGCTATGGCCCACTCGGAGAAGGAGAAATCAGCGGCAGCAGTCAGTAGCGCCCTCCAAACGTGGTTTAAGTTTTACGGAACGCCAGATAAGATCTCCTCAGATGGGGGTAGAGAATTTGACAACGCGCAGCTACGGAAAGAAAGAGCTCGGCGTTGTATGGGATTGGAATACGCTTGGACATCCCAAAAGCAGTGGGGGAATCGTATAGCTTCACAATACTTTGGGAGAACATTTGAGGGTATTTCATGCGTACAAGGGATTGGAAGCAGATGCGGCGATGCTCCGAGCCATAGCTACAACTAGTTCATCCACATGGCTACCGGTTTATCTCCTTTCGAGATCCTTTTTGGTCAACACGCACGACGGAGGAATGGGGGTGGGGGGACGAGGACATGGCGGAGAGGCTGATCACCACCAGAATAGTGCTTGAAAGAATATGGAGGTAAGCGCACCGAAGGATGATCGCAGAAAAGATCAAGAGAGTCGCGCGGGATAACTCTGGAGTAAAGGATATTATGGGAGCTATAAAGATCAGTACCACCGTCTACAGGAAAATAGTGTCGTAAAATAGTAAAGTAGTGTAGTAGTAAAATACAGGAAAAACCGCGCAAAGGAGATCCTGCTATTAGAGAGCACAATTTAGCCACAGTTCAGAGGTTGGCTGGGCCCTGAAAGCATAGGACTGTTCATATCGAACAGCTCAAGTATCCAGCTGGGAAAACCAGCTCACAACCGGGTACTTTACTTAACATTTTTTTTGTATATATATTTTTTTTAATTTTGAATTTACAGGGGTGTTCGTAAACTGGCAGTAAACTTGGAGTTAAGTGGAGACTCATAATTTTATAGCCAATAATCCAAAACCGTTTCGTTAACACATGTTAATAAATGTTTTTTATAAAGCATTATTATTGAAATAAAGTTAGTGTTAAAACAGATTTCGTGAGTATCATTCTATGTCAATTTATTATTTTTTGGTGTTTTGCTCGAGGAAGCTCTTAAGTTATATATATATTCTTTATAAATATTTTTATTTGAAAAGAAAAGATATGTCCAGGACCGGGACTCGAACCCGGGTCTTCTTTTTATATATTCTTCTATTTATATATATTTTATATATTCTTTTCTATATTCATTTTAACTGTGACACTGCAACCCATTTTGCGAAACGACACGGTTGAGCAGAGAGGTGATTTGGCCGATTTAACCAGCAGGTTTTTATTCCAATTGAGAGTACCCAATTTCTATAGGCTGGTTCAATCTCTGGAGGCTCTACAGATCGCATTGGGACCAACTTTGGCTTTTAAAAGGTTAAATAATTTATCTGCCTGTCGGATTTGAACCCGTGAAAAGCAGCACACTAACTCAACGTTCTACACATCGAGTTACTCTGCTATCCAAGTGGAACATTAAAAAATTCATTACTAATTTTTTTTTAAATTATATTTTTAATATTCAAAATAGGTAATTTAATTTAAAATTATTTTATTAAATAGTTTTGATTATTTTAAATATTTACAGCTACATTAGACTGCGTACATATTGGCCTCAGAAAAAACCGATTTTGAAAGGTAAGTCGTGTTCGAATAGTCATTATAGACTGGACGGTTGTCATAAATTATATTGTATGTGCATGGTTGATTAATAAACAGTTTATTAGCGCTGAGCCGACAGGTTAACGTTTGTGGGGTGTACCGAGGATCGACGCAAGTTTGTAAGCTGAGATTAGTTTTATTGCCATTCAGCCTTCAGATTCACTATATTTGTACTTTAATATAAATATACGCATACTTAGTATATGACGATTGATCCATAGGTAATCTATTATTGGTAATTGATTGCGTAGGGCTATAGCCATTGAGAAGTATTGAACGCAGGAAAGCCAGCCAGGAACTGAAGTCTGAAAGGATCGTTATTGTTTAGGACTATGTGAGTAAGCCCTTGATATATGATGTGTACCTTCCGATCCGAGCTCCGACCCTGGCTGAGGAGATGGATGCTGCTGGCTGGGGGCTCTGACCCCCCTCACTTATGTTTTATTCTCTGAACAGTTCAAATATAAAGAGTATGCTATATTGGAATGCTAAGGCAAATCTTCGGGGTGGGTGGAAGGGAGGATTTATTACTCCTCGTTTATGATGATATGTCAACAAAAAAAAAGAAGGCAGTAGAACTTTTAGATTATTGCATTACTAAGATAATAATAAAAATAACTAACATTAATCCGTTGAAACCCACATATGGATACTGTGCAATCTCTACATCACACAGTCTCTATTTAGTGGGTAGCTTTAATTAAGGAAAAAGCCAAGCGCTTGAGCGTTATTTCAGACTAATCACCTCCCTTCACAACCGTTGTCTTAAGAACAGTACAGTCTCTAATACTTACTGGATCCAAGACCCTTCCTGGGTTGTAGTGAAGCAGGTTCTATCCACTTCATACCAGATAATAATCATAAAATCCAATCTGAAGGCTCATTACTGATAACACCAATCACGTCCAATATGTATTAATTGCCTTGTGATATTTTGAACGCACAAATTTTACATTAAAAAATTAAAATAATATGCATATTCTTACGATCGATCAGGTTGCATTTCTTGTTTATGCAAACAAACTATAATGTAAGTTGATAATACAAATTCTGTCGTTAATCAGAAAATAATATATTTTAATTTCATGATAAGTTTGAAAAATATTAAACTAGACACTACTTTCACTGCGTTTTATCAATTACCTTGGTTATACGTTTAAAAAAGTATTAATTTTGATACTAAAATGAAAATCAGGGACTTTTTATCCTTCAGGGAAATTTTTTTGTGTGTTTAGAGATTATACATGATATATATTTGCCCATGATTATATGAGTTTTCATGAAATGACCTTCATGAGAAGTGTTTCCATTAGGACAATTAGGCTAATCTTATACACTAGTAATTCATTATTAGTATATAATTAATCGGTAAAGACAATGAGGTCTTCCATGACAGTATAGACATCACTGCGCACAGCTTATTAAGAATAGAATTTGTTCACCAAATTCAGGCCCTTAACTCGACCATGCTCTTGAGATCATTTCTGCTTTTAACTATTGTTTTATGTTACTTTGACTCTAGCGCAGGTATTTCGGAAGTGAAAAATAGTAATGATGCGGCGTCTTAAGTATTCGTCACAGCATTGATAATTATAATTAACATAAAAGCGTGATGTAAAGACTTTCTTGAATTCAGAATCAAACGTATTCCCAATCAGATAAATTCCATGTTCAGGCTAAGCCGATTGCAGACGACAATCGTCGCTGCTCAAGTTGTCACATGCAATTTGGCACCCCAACATCCCAATAACGTCGTCCAAATCCCTCCCGTTAAAATCTGACGTCTCTGTCAGTAGGATTTGAAAGCCATATTTCAGAAAAAAAAGGTCTACTGAAGGAGAACTAATCCCCGATTTTCATTACACGCCATTCCCTGAAATTTTTACTTTGAAAAATAATTACATTAAGCATCTAAAAATTATGTTCAATAACACTAAGCAGAAATTATAATGGCCTGGTTCGTTTTGTATTATAACTTATAAATGTAGCTTATATTATTACTATCAAAATCTATTAAACATGTTTTTCGTGTAGATACCTGTACCACTACGACCCGTGAACGAGTCTGGGGGTTCAGTACATGGTTGAGACTGTACTGTTTCATGGACAACGGTTCTGCAAGGAGGTGACTTGTCCTAGGCCACGCTCAACCGCCAGGTTTTTCCCCCTTACTATGGGTACCCTATTTTTATAATATTTTATAGAGGCTGGGTGAGCCCCAGGATGGTCCTAGATCCTATAAGATTCATCTCCGGCTGCAAACAGACTAAATAAAAGTAACTGCCCGCAGCGGGATTTGAACCAGGATTTCCGGCATGGCAACTCAGTACTCAACCACTGAGCCACTCCGCTCCCGTATAGATAGTATAGATAGTATAAGAATTAACAGTCAAACCAAAAATCGACCCACCAAAGTTCTGAAACTAAAAAAAAAAAAAAATAACTAACAGTTTGTTTTTACATACAATAAATGTAATTAATAAAACCACAATAAACATTGTCTTTCACAGGAATTGAAAATTTATTCCGGTACTTATGGTGATCAACATAAAACCAATCTACAGTTATTTGTGTGTGCGTTATTTTTTTTTGTGTTATAGTCTTGTTAATTTTGTTTATATACATAAATAGAAATGAATTTGCATTATAAATATTAAATAAAACTAAATATAGCAACAATATTCAAATCACTGTTTTGTTTTTTTATAAATCGCACATCTAGATCTAAAGGGAGCTAAGTCAAAAATCTATGTGATCTGTTTAATAGATGATAATAACAAGTAATCAATTAATAAAAATAACTCTCTCTAGATCTAGATGTGCGATATATCTGTGGCTTGGATCTAAGACAAAAATCTATGTGATCTATTTAATAGATTACATAATAATAAGTAATCTATTAATAAAAATGGATCAAATCGATTTTTGACTTAGCTCTCTTTAGATCTAGATGTGCGATATAATGTGTGCGTTCAAAATACCACAAGGAAATTTATGGACTTTAGCCCATCATCATTAGCCCATTTTACTAATGGAACAAAAGTTGTAACTAAGTAATAAATGAGGCTCCTGAATTCATTCAAAAATAAGCAAGAGAGAAGAATAAATAAAAAGTCAATAAGTGATTGTAGGTTGAATTGACCAATTGTAATTTCAAGTAGACGAGAAGAAGATGGCCACGTGACCTTCTTAGTTGAACTAGTGATTTGAGTACTACCAGTGGGTAGTTTCTCAACTTGCCATTACTCATGTCATTTTGTATCACATAGCCTATTTACTGGATGTATTTTTTTTATTATACAGTTGTAAATATCAATAAATTAAATTAAAAAAAAAAAAAAAAAAAAAAAGTAGACGAGATTCATTGCTTTCAACTTGTACTTGGGGAACAATCGAGTTTTGAAATTTTAAAAAGCATAGGAATAGTATTAGTTGAGGTGTTTTTTTTTTGTTTTTTTTGTTTTTTTGTAGGATCCAATAGTAACGTAGCTATGTTTAAATGAAATTAACATAAACATAAACATACATTAAAACTGATTTTTGTATCCGATTAATTCACAAGAAATTTTTCTTTCTTTTTTTAAATACTTTACTAAAATATAATGTTTGATGGTTAATTACTGATTTGATGAAAAAAAAACATGACAAAAGCTTTCACCTACAATATTTAAAATGGGCAGTATAATAGAATAATAGAACGCATTAGTATTTTAAATATGAATGTATAATAAATAAAAAAATATATAAAAAAATAATTTCAGAAATCATAGTTAGATAACTACATGGCATTGGTGACATGAAAGTAGTTTTTACACCGTTGACCTAAAAAACATTTACTGGTGAAGGTAGATAAAATTTCGTATACCAAGATTATATTTTGGTTTTCAGTTTTTATGTAAAAATAAAAATATAATAAGGATATCAGTGAACTAACTAAAAGGTTTACATATGAAAAAAAGCAATGAGTTATGTTTATATATAAATTAGTATAAGTGCCACTATTCGTTATTTACACTGAATTTAAACCTACATATTAAACAAAATCACATGTTATTGAAATATCAATGCAACAAACGTTACGTTAATATTATGTTTACGATGCACCACTCTATAATATTATTGTTGTAATCAATTCAGTTGTATCCACTAACTACAATGCCCCGTTGAATTAGTCCAATTAGTTAAATTGCAAGGGCAGTCAGCTTGAATTATCCCTAATATCGATGAACCATCTAACGCATCGAACCTCCACCAAAGGGCGTATTAACATAATTTCAGGACCGTTAAAGAGAAATCTAATATATAGAAAACAAAAATGTAATAACCTGTAACGGCTTTTATTTTTTCATCGCTTATCTCGTCGGTGCTCCCACCTATCTGGGTAGACCGAAGGGATTTGAACCCCATCATCTCTAATTTATTTTCTATTCAACTGTCGTTGCGTATGGATGGTTACCTTACCTGAATTTTGTTTATATTTGGAAGTAGATAAAGTTTTCCTTATATTAACAGTTTTGTTTTTACGGCTCAGCGTTGGCCCTGTGCTAGGATATGTTATTGTTGCGTTAATGAAGTAATGCAACTTTGTTTTCTATGTACTTATGTAGTTTTTTTTAATTTCTTTATTTGGACCTTTGATCTGCAGCCTACAAACCTTGTGACCAGGTTAAAAGGTTTTAAGTCCAAGGTCCAAATGATGAAATAAAATAAAACAATAGAGCCAATAAAACGAAGTTGTATTATTTCATCACCGAAACAGAACAATAACTAGCAAAGCACAACACCAACACTAAACCACAAATATAAAATTCCATATGTGGAAGATTAATTGCAAACACTTTATTAGTGAAATGAAATAAAAAAAATTCTTATATAAGTAACAAAATAATTTTATATTTGGGCAAGAAGTTGCAGAGTATTTTCTTTATCTTAACATTTTTTTAAGCTCAGCATTTGAGCTATCCTAATTGTTTTTATGGTGAAATAATACAAAATTGGTACCGATGCAATTTTTAATTTTTAATTTGGACCATGGACCTAAAACCTACAAACCAAAGTTATTCTTAATAGCAGAGGAAAAGAAAGAAATGTAGGCCACCATAGATAACTGTTGAGTGACCAGATACAGTTCGTTTGAAATCGGAACAGGCAAACCTGCGTTAACGAAAATCAGGTATGGTAATGATATTGTGAAGATATAATATATATATTACAATAACAATTAGCAGATATAAAGCTATGCTAATTGTCTAAATATTGAAATACAACATCTGATTAAGCGTTGGAGGATAGGAGAAGGGGACAATAGGGAGGTGTGAACTGTTGCAATCTACAAGTACAAGGTTTGGATCGAGTAGTTTCAAACTAGTAATTGCCTCCAGCGGAAACTCCCTCTTTCGTCCCTTCCACCTCGAAATTGCGTCCCTTTGCCAATCCCTGATGAAATGTACAAACGTCGTTATTCAAAGGCTTCAAGCAGGCTTCATTGAGATTTGGGAAACGCTACTTATACGGAATTGGGTTTAAATATATATATATATATATATATATATATATATATATATATATATATATATATATATATATATATATATATATATATATATATATATATATATACACATATATTTAGGAGAAAAACATAAGAGCAGTTACAGAAAGGAAACAGCACGTTAGGTATACAAAATCGGAATTTCTATTTGGAATACTGAATTTCCATATTACGTTTATAATTAATCTTTGAATACTCACTCACCTATGTGTCATTCCATGACGAATAAACATAATCCCTAAACCTCCGAATTCGGTTCTCATATTTTTATTAGAATTAACTTATAAATACTTTCTTATGAGTTATGTTATTTATAGTAAAATAACATAACTCATAAGAACACAAAGATTTTCTTGAAATTCGACACCGTTGCACATTTTGTATAATCTTGGAAAAAGTGAAAAATCACTTCTAGATTTTAATAGCAGAACTGAATGACAATATTTAAATATGTTCAAATATTATATATTTAAATATGAGCCAGGGATAACGTAGGTGAATATTGAGCATACTCCACTTCGGGTTGTATTTCTTAAAAAGCATCTTACAATATAGAAAAAATTTCCAAAGACAAATTTGGATTACAAGTGATATAATGTTATGGATAATCAAAAATGGTTTATAAGAAAATTTATGGAGCTGAGACCATTGGTTCATGATCATAGATAATGAATTACGGTAACTAACTAATTTCTTAATTTTAGAAATTTCAAGAGGTTCGAAAACTTTCGAAAATGAAACACAACCTCTAGAAAAGAAATTTTGCAAATATACAACTTTGGATGGAGACTACAGCCCTTAATATAGTATACGTTTATATTTCTGTATATTTTTCGTAATAGCTACTATGATAGCGTAGCTATAAGTACTCGTAGTTAATAACAGAGCTTCTAAAAACAAACTTATATTATAAATAAAAATAGCTATTTGAAATAAGTATTTTTGTAAATATATTTTCTCATTCTATCATTGACGCGAACAAATGTGGTGGAAAAAAGCTAGATAATTAGTGAAAATAACCAATAATAAGAAATCTGTGAAAGTTGTAAATTAACTAGTGAAAGGAACATCCGACTTGACAGTATACTTAGAAAAAAAATTAAAACAATAGACATAAATAAAACAAGGTACAAACGTGTCAAAATACTGAAAAAGTTGAATTTCATATTCACAAAAATATTTTGAACAAACAATTTAAATTTAAACGATTCATAACAGGAAAATCAGTAAAAGGCAACAGGAAATTATGTAATTAAATCTTCATGAAAAATAAAGCGGATATTTTTAATTTTATAAATAATAAAACGAATATTTTTACCATACGAGAATTTATTGCTCAACACGCATATAAATTAACTACAATCGTAAACACTAAATGCATGTATCCTCTGTCACTAACATGTAACCCTTGATTCTCCTTTGCGTGTCTGCATTTATAACTCGTTAACAATTAGTTTTCATAACAAAATTATTTAATCTTCTTATATTCAACTTCCGGGATGGACCGTGTCTTGTTGATGTTATGAACCAAGCTTTCGCTCATCGTGCTGTGAGCTTCTTCAGGGTTAGTCAGTTAATTAAAATTATTTAAGCTCTACACGATTGCTTTAAGTACTTGATTTGGTTTCTCTCCGCCACTCATCCAAGTATTGTATAAAAAAAATAAAATTTCAAAAAATATACTACAAACATTAACAATTATAGTCATCCTATTTTCTTCCTTATGAATTTAAAATTTTATAATATTAGGAGGCGGTTTGGTGTTGCTGTTTCGAAGGTCTTTGGCTCACACCCGGTGTATGGTAACAGTGTTAAATCTGTTAACATACCCTTTGGATCTGGAGACTCTCTTGGGGCTCACTCGACTTCTATTAAGTGGGTACCCTTAGGAGAGGGAAAACTTTGAGGTGATCTCGGACAAATCACCTCCCTGCACAACTGATCTTTCCCTCGTATCCACTAATAAAATTAAATAAGAAACCTGTACCAATACAACCCAGGAAAGTTCAGCACATGGGAGAGACAGTACTGTTTCTTGGTCAACGGTTGTGTAGAGAGATGATTTGTCATAGATCACGTTTAACCGACAAATTTGTCCCCTTATTTTGAGAACCCACATTATACTGGCTAGGGGAGCCTCTGAGATGAGGACCCTGAAGATTTCTAGATCCCATAGGATGCATCTCAGGCCGCAAACAGATTAAATAAATGTCTGCCAGCGAGCTGGATTTGAACCAAGAACTTTGGTATGGCAGCTCAGCGCTCTAGCACTGAGCAATTCCACTCGCCTAATGAAAGAAAATGCATTATATAAATTTTTGTTAGATGTTATAACAGTATATGTATTTTATAAAGATAAAAACAGAAAAGGAACTGATAACTAATAGTAATTTTTTATTATGACACAGGGTTTTGAGACATATCCCGTATGATCCATCTCCCGCTGCTAAAAGATTAAAGAGTATATAAGAACAGTAATTAAATTTAAAGCAATTATTATAAACAGGAAACCAATAAAATTTGAGGTTCATATTATCCGGCTAAAAAAAGAGATTAAAGGTTTTTTAATAATGTGCACTCGTTAAACCCTTCAACTTTTGAAGTTCTCAAAAGGTAATATCAGGGTGTTCTTAATAAATTCTCTCCAAGGCTCTCGAGCCCTCGAGGAGAGTCTCACAATATCAAGGGCTTGTAATGAGTTTAGAAAAGGCATTGGAAAATAAAAAGGTAAAAGGTTGAGGATTTAAAAGGGCTTTAGATAAAAGAGGGAAGAAGCCATGCCCAGGGAGGGCACAATCAAACATACAAACTGGCGAGAGCTTTTGAGTTAAGGGCCTTCCCCGAAGCAGGTAAATGGGATGAGGCACCGCCGGTGACAAATCTCTTAAACCTCCTTCCACTCCCTTCATCAAGTTATTAATGCCCTTTCACCTTCCTAACCTCCTCCTCTAAATATTTATGTTTAATTATTTCTTCCTTTTGTTCCAATGCCCGATTGTTATTTGGGTACAGAGAGGCTAGGAGAATAGTAAGGATGCTTCAGCTACAACAATGGAAGTGACAGAATCAACAGAAATATCAAGATTAAATTGGAATATTTAAAATTCATCCTAATTATTATTCACTCCTCGTTACAGATGTACGTATCGCAATTCTCACACACCACAATATACGGTATCCATATTTGAAATGAGTTTTCGAGAGACTTTGTAGCGTTGTTACGTTAAACAACACCATAGTATACATATTATAATCTTTGAGGATACAGTCTGTAAAAAAAAAACAATGAAAATTCACCATATATTGTAACAATAGAAGAAAATACGCGAATTAGCGATTACGAAAACATGGAACTATTTCTATTCCAATGTTCTAAATGTATAATATAATATTTCGAACTACCATTGTTACCTGATTTTAATGTTTGTCTGACTATTGAAAGTACAAAAAAAAATTTGTTTACAACAAACTTTTATTTTATCCCTTATATGAAAAATAAAATAAACGGTTACATATAAAAGTAGTTATATGTAACTTTTCACCGGGCACCCCGCCCCCCCCCCTATCGACAGCTCTGATGAAGACCTGCAAAGTGGGTCGAAACGTTGGCTATTTAATAAACATTTGTCCCTATCTATTTATTGACCTCCACCCGGACCATTCTCTTCCACATAAAATTACTTACATATAACTCTAGCTGGCCCGATAGACAGTGCCCTGTTACTAAGTTTTAAATCTGAAAATAAAATAAATTGAATGAGAAAATAAATCATTAAAATTCCGATTGCCATCAAGTGCACAGTTATCACAACTTGATCTATCAATTACATATGAATAGATCTGTATACTATAAGCTTACATGTGTTAAACATAAACTTATACTGTGCCAATCAATTGCAAGAAAGAAATATCTCAAATAATTTTTATGACGTACTTTTTTTAACAGAAAAAATAAATTAACTAAAAAAACATTATCTACCTAATCGAATCGTGAATCAAAACCATTCTCGGACCTACTTGATCACACACAAAAAAATGGTAAGAGGGCGATGCGACTCAGTATGTAGGGTGATTACTGATAACGAAGTCCAAAGACCTGCTACGGCAGATAAATTATTTATTCTGTTAAAAGCCCTGAATCGATCCAGTGGGATCTGGAGGCCCTCCTGGGGATCAATCAGCCTGTATAAAGAGGGGGTCTTGATTAGAGGAAAAAAACTTGCAGCTGATCGTGTTCGTGGACAAATTACCTCAGTGCACAACCGTTGGCATTGAATGCACAACATTCTCTACATTTTGTTGAGCCCGATACCATTTATGGGTTGAACTGGTTAAAGTTCTTTTTAATTATATTTGTTTCTACTTCGAACTTAAAAAAAATGAAATCTTCCATCAT
Organism: Troilus luridus; assembly: GCA_964056705.1. Lineage (NCBI taxonomy): Eukaryota > Metazoa > Arthropoda > Insecta > Hemiptera > Pentatomidae > Troilus > Troilus luridus. The sequence goes on along the minus strand of OZ057413.1, from coordinate 111,199,636 downwards.
TCGTCAAACTATGTCAGTACTTGAAGATTAACGACTGAGTAACAAGTAAATACATGAAACCGAGTATTGTGGAACAAAACAAATGATGTAGATGTCAATTTCCAATTATTAGTTTATGGTCCTGCATGGCATGCCTGGATTTGATTTATTTCTTGGTCACCCTCAAGGCTTAATAGTCGGAAAAAATCATCCAAAAATAATTCCACTACCATTGTTCTTCGCTTTTTTGGTCTTTTTTTTTAGGACCGAAGAAAACTTACAACTAATAGATACACTACAACGCAGTTTTTCATTGCTGACTAAATATTACGTCATTAATTCACAGCATAGACATTTGCCATTCATAGATTACATCCTCACTTTTTACCACCTCCTAACACATACTTTGTAATTTTACCTAGTTTAGTAAAAATTACAACCTGTAATAAATACTCGTACGTTTTATTTATGGTTTTACCATTATGAAGAACCTGCAGTATATTTATAACATGTTATTTCTTTTATTGAATCTAAACCATGTTCAGTGTATTTTACCTATTTCGCTCTATTACTCAATATATAAATATTCATATTATTAAATACAATCTTCACTATCAGAGTGTGATTCCATATTCCATAAAAAGGGATCCTATATTTCCTCTTTGAATACAGATAAATTAAATAATAAACAGAGGTAAACGCAGGATAAAGAATCACTGTCTACTCTCTGACTTGCGATTTCGCCAATTCAAATACATCCTCACTTTTAAACAAAGACATGGCAATACTCCAAATCTTTTAAATAATTCCAGCACTTATGATTATAGCACATGTACCACAAGGGACCGGCTAGGGCGTGGAATACAAATGGGGATAGTAGAGCTTGGGAGGGGAACCGAAGAGAGAAACCACAGATAGTAAAGGAAAGGAGTAGGAAGTGATTGGGGGTGTGTATGGTCAGCATACCACGAACCAGTGCGGTCAGGCACGTGTTCATTGAAGACTGTACTGAACAACCGTTGGACTATACGTAATATGAAGTAATCAGTATATGGATATTGAGAAAAAAAGTTACATAATTAATTATTCACAGAAGAATTCGCCATAGTATAAGGGATGTCAGTTGCTAATATTTTTTTAAACTCCATTAAATCAAGGAAATGGAACAAAAAAAATCTCTGGGCCAAAAAAATACTATAATAATACCCCACAATAATAGTTATTGTACGTTATATTTAAATATGTTAACTGATGGCCCCTATAATATTTGGAGTCCGTCCTGATGCTCAACCAGCTTATATAAAGAGATCAACTTTAATTGGAAGAAAACCTGGAGGTTGATCACATCTCTGACAAATCTTCTATCTGCCCAAACGTTGTCCAAAAAACTGTACAGGCTCTTATAATATACTGAACCCAAGACACTTCATGGGGTGTTACAGTTTTTTTTTATATGTTATACTTATATACATCACAATTCTAACCTTCGAGGATTACAACCACATGATTCCAAATAACTTTTTCCTAACGATTTATTTTAATTAAAGCACTATTATAGAAACTTCAGCCATCAGACCTTATTCAAGATGATCTCGAAATATAATACCCTATATCAAAAATGCGTAAAAACAATGTATTCCTGATTATATTATTGAAAATGAAGCAGGCAGTCTTCTAACAAAAAAAATACTAGCATATATAAATTTAATAATATTAATAAACTTAGTAATATATTAATTAACTTAATAATATATAGCATTATTAGTAGTATATATATATTATTACACTAACTTATTTGTAATTTAAAAATCTGTTTTTTCATAGTTGTTCTAGAATGTAAAAGCAGATCGTTTTTTAAGGTAGTATTAAATTAAATATTTTAAGATGATTTTAAGATGAGGGCAAATGAAGTTATCAATGTATTAAGACTTTAAGGAACGATTTCCAGGAATTAATTGTTTCATTAAAATATTGACACTTGTTAATAAAAAAATTAACCTCCTCAAATAATATAATTTAATATATAAGAATATATGTATGTGTGTATATATCATCACTATCAAAATAAGTTTTCCCACTACTACTGCTATGCAATGTGAGGATCCTTACTCACACACACACACAGATATATATATATCTATATATATATATATATATATAATGTTCAATGTATGACCTACTTTTAGATAGGTATCACTCATATAATGCTTAAATGAGATTACAGAGATGTGTTTAAGTTTTAACTGCTTAAACTTAATGTAGATAAAAGGATAAAGAACATTTTTTTTTCTTTTAGGTCGATTTAGATCCAAATATCTTCTAGCGCAAAATTTGTTCTCAGTTTTGAGTACATTATTTTTGTTGATGCTTTGATTGATTAGTGGGTTGGCAACCTATAGATTAGGAGAATTAACTTTGTTTTTCTTCAATACCGTTATTTATGTTTTTTATTAATTTTATTTTTTGTTGAATATACCATCTTAGTGAATAAGCCATGCTTTTCAAGTTTTTATTTATTTTTTTGTCAACAAGCATTCTTTTATAAATAACTACAGGTTGTTAGTTATTTCATGTTTCTTTTTCACTTAATACCTAAGCTTAATTTTCATTTTACTCTGGCGATATGTTATGGAAAATACGAGGACCGATAACTAAATTGGCGGCAAATATAATAATAATATTATTCTATTCCTTTTTTTAGTTAACATATTTGAAAATGGAGCAAAATACATGAAAAATTAAAAGGTAAGCCATTTTTTAATAATTAAGGATATATATTAATGTCAATATTAATACCCGAACAGAAGGTATGAAATCGAAGATCGAATAAGAAGAGTACTGATATATTTTCAATGGAATATAATTTGACTTCATATCTACGAACCACAAAATATTTTTTTCTCAAAATAACACGAGAATTTTATATAAATCGTAAATTTGTAATCGTTTTATTTATTCCCTTTTAGTAAAGGGAATAAATAAAACGCATTCCAATCCAAGTTCGTAATTAAGTCCTGAAAGACTGAATAGGCAAAATATTGATAGATGTTTTTGCTTTAACTTTTTGATTTAGAGATTAAGGCTATTGGTTTGGATTTTTTCAATTCATGCTTGTCAAGAGATAGAGGCCCGAAAATGGTCAGAAATTTTATATTATTATATTTTATATTATATATAAATATATATAAGTTATAAGGACAAATAGACGCTAAAGATAAATAATATGTTCATAGAGATTAAGGTTGTTGTTATTTCGTTATAAACACTATTGACTATATATATGAGAGCTGAGATAAATAAAGTTTAGTTGTTATCTTGAGTCTGTGTCGTCACTATGCCCGAAACCCTATTTTTTTTATAGTTGTGTTTCAGTCTAATTATAACTGGTGCCGAAAGCCGGGAGATTTACAAAAAAGATAAATACGTACTTAATCCGCACTTCGGAGTTAAAGGTTAATTAGTTTTTCTCCGTAAAAGCCAGGCAGAAGAATAAATAACAATGACGGAAGGTGATGAGATTAAGAGGCTAGAGTATCAACTGGCCCAGGCAGCGGTGGAAAGGGCAAGCTTAGAAGCAAAACTGAAAACGGCCAATGAGACGACCCAGTTCGAGCTTGTCAAGATCAGAACCCAGAATTCCGCGTTCATCCACGAGGTAATTAGCCAATTGGAGCCATTCAATGGAGTTTTGGGTGATCTCGAACATTTTATAAAGGGGGCCGATCAAATTAAGCAGCTCATCGACTCCAAAAAGGATAACGGCACGCTTCAGGAATCCGATGTAGTGCTTCTAGAGGCGTCATTGGTGAGCCGGATTTCGAGGCGGGTCCTCAATGCCATCCAGGGGGACACTACTCACTCTTGGGATGTGCTCAAAATACGGCTGAAAAAGTTATATGGTGGAGGAAGATGGACGCCGGAAGAGGATATCTTCTACATGTTAAAGGAGCACCGGAAGCAGGGCCAAACGGAAGGAGAGTTCGCCGAGAAACTGTTGGTACTCTACAACAGGTTGGTGGAGAAGATGGTGGAGACGTTCGGTCAGTCGGAAGGCGCCCAGCGTACGGCATTTGTACGGGGTATTCTGAAGGTCCAATTGAACCACTATATGGACCGTCCGGGATCACTGCCACGAGACCGCGATTTCGTAGACTGCGCTCACGAGCTCATAGATGCCCACGAAAGGAACGAGACTCGATTCGAGAGACCGGAAGGAGAATGGACAGAGGTGAAGTCGCCGAGGAGGAGACACCAGAGCCCGCCTAGACGTAATAATAACGGCAGGTCGTTCGAAAAGCGATCCAACAGAATACCCGAGGACCGCAGAAGGAAACAAGAAAAGAGGTGCTACGAGTGTAATCAACCGGGCCACCTCGCAGCGCAATGTAATTTTACGAGGTGTTATGAATGTGGCAGGCGGGGACACGTCGCAAGAGAGTGTCCAAGGCGTAATCCACGTGCAACTAGGAGAGGTCCGCAACCAGAACCAATGGAGGTGAACAAGCAAGAGTGGAGCAGGAGACGGTCACACAGGAGAGATAGAGGGCAGTTTTCGAGCGCTGATTCTTCAGGAGAGGAGAGTGTTCGATCTGAGCGCAGCGTTCCGGCCTCGAGAGGACACGAGGTAAGAGGTGGGAGTCCCTGGAGGGGTGTTCCTTCCGGATCCGGGGTCGCGACGCGTCATGCTAAGCTAGATTGAGGGTACGACGACAGGCGGGGCAACCTCTCACGCGAACTTATCATTAATAATAACGGGATGGAAAGAGGAGGGACAAGGTTGCCCGTGGCGAAGTTGAGGGGGTTAGATCTCAGATTTCTCGTGGATACGGGCAGTACTAATTCACTGGTTAGTAAACAAGGGGCGGAAAAATTAGGCATGTGGGGGATGCGACGTCAATGTAGTTGCGTGATTTCTACGGTCAGCGGACGATGCAAAACCTTGGGGGAAGGTTACCTTAATTTCAGAAGGTTTGTGGGAAAGGACGTGAGAATCAAACTTCATATCACTGATGCCGTAATGCCAGGGTATGATCTAATAGCGGGATGCGATCTGTTGCAGCAAGCGGGCTTGGAAATGAAGGTTGAGCAAGGCCACTGTCGATTTCGGTTAGGCGAACGGACGTACCGAACCAAACTGGTGGGATCAGGTCACCGTGTCGAGATTGGCGCAGTCGAGTGCAGTCGGAAGGGCGTAGAGGACGTTGTCAATCAATACACGGATCTGTTTTATCGGGAAGACGAAATTCTGCCGACCACGGGAAAAACGGTTCATCGAATTATACTCAAAGCGGATAGACCGGTCTACGTTAAAGACAGAAGATACCCCCAAGCGATGAAGGATATTATACGGGAACAGTTAGCTGAACTTTTGAAACAGGGAATTATCCGACACAGCAACTCTCCCTTTAATAGCCCTCTGTGGGTCGTAGAGAAAAAGCAGAGCACACCGGGAGGAGGGAAACAATATAGAGTCGTGGTGGATTACCGCAAATTAAACGAGGCGACCCAAGACGAACGGTACCCCCTACCTCGCGTCGAAGACATACTGGATAAGTTAGCGGGTGCGACTATCTTTAGCACACTTGATCTCAAAAGTGGGTACCATCAAGTTCGGATGGCCGAAGAAGATATTGGAAAAACCGCTTTTTCATGGGAACGCGGGCATTACGAATTTGTTAGGATGCCATTTGGGTTGAAGGGGGCACCGTTAACGTTTCAACGTCTTATGGACGAGTTTCAAAGAGGTTTGGGGGAGGACTTTGCTCAGGTCTACATGGACGATCTTATAGTGTTCAGTCGGTCGGAAGCGGATCACATTAAACATTTACAGGCGGTATTTTACAGAGTCCGACAATTCGGTCTTAAACTGTCGCGGGAAAAATCGAAGTTTGGGTTACAGGAGATCAGATTTTTGGGTCATGTGGTTTCGCGATCGGGAGTTCGGCCTGATCAGGAACGAGTTAGGGCGATTCAGGAGGCTCCATTGCCGGTTAATGTTCGTGGCGTTAGGCGTTTTTTAGGCATGGTGAACTATTACCGACGTTTTATCCCAGCTATTGCGGAATTAACACAACCACTGACGGAAATACTGAAAAAAGGGAGGCGGTTTGTGCTCGGGCAAGCTCAGCTGGAAAGTATTAAACGTTGCCGGGAGGTCCTAACCTCGCAACCCTTACTAGCGTTCCCCGATTTCCGGTTGATGTTCCGAATTACTACAGATGCGAGTGAGGTCGCGATTGGTGCAGTTATATCCCAGAACTTTCCCGAGGGTGAGAAACCTATCGCTTATGCCAGCCGGAAGCTAAACGAAGCGGAAAGCCGTTACAGCGCGATAGAACGGGAGCTGCTAGCGGTCGTATGGGCGATAGAATATTTTCGACCTTATGTTTATGGTAGGGTGTTTGAGTTATTCACGGATCACAAACCCCTAGTTTACGTGAACACTCTGAAAGAATCTTCGGCGCGCATATCGAGGTGGAAGGAACGTCTAGCGGCCTATACCTTCAAGATTGTCCATAAGAAGGGGGCGGACAATGCCGTAGCGGATTGGTTATCGAGGGACCTCGTGGTGAATGCGATCGATGGGGAAGGATCTTCCGCAGAACCATTCGGCCTCAGATACTTACGGGACTGGGCGGAAAACGGACCCGAAATACCGCTGGTTCGTCAGGACTCTGAGGATAATTCCGTCACGTCGGAACGGTCTAGTGACTTACCTGAGGTCGACGAGATTATCAATGACAAACGACTACAGATCATCCTCCGGTCGAAACAAAGTTCGGGTGTCGAAACAAGAGCATTTACGGCCGAAGGGTCGTCGGTGGTTATCGTGCGTGCTCCGGCTACGGTGGATGACGACGCGCTGGAGCGGATATTTACTGAATTTGCCATCCCTGGTCGTGCCTGCCATATTTTTGTTGGGAATAAGCTCCTCACGGATAAACTACGTAGACTATGGCGTCAAGAGCGAATAGGGGTAGGGTACCCGATGATTCGTTGCCTACGAGAAGTCGAAACAGTTTCGGACAAGTCCAGACAACGTCGAATCATTTCCGACCACCATGAAGGCAAATCAAACCATCGAGGGGTCGATGAAACAGTACGGGCCCTAAAAAGACTGTATTTTTGGAAAGCCATGGGGAAAACTGTTCGCGAGTATATCGAGCGATGTTCGGTGTGTCAAAGGGCTAAATACGATAGACAGCCACCGGCGGCAGAACAAGTAGTCTCCCCCACAGCGTCGGAGCCCCTACGGTTAATCCAAATCGACATATATTCCAATGAGGGACAATCGTGGGTCACCGCCGTCGATTCGTTTAGCAAACTCGCGATGGCATATCCCATTGAGGAGAAAACCCCGGGAGCAGTTTGGGAGGGGGTACTTCAATGGTGCGCGACCTACGGAGTACCAGAAGAAATCGTTTCGGACTGCGGACGGGAATTCGATAACGCCCTGATAAGGGAGGAAGCTAAGATTCTGGGAGTTTCGTGGCGACTAAATACCCCCCATCACGTTACCGGCAGGGGCGCGGTTGAACGCCTCCATAATACTCTGGCGGAGCACATTCGACTTCTTAAGTTGGGGCGGAATTTGGAACCGTACGAAGCTATGCCGCGGGCGGTGATCGCCTATAACCATACTATACATTCGGTAACGGGGCTATCACCTGTTGAAATCGTGTTCGGACAGGTTCGCCGAGATCGGGGGATCTCTTAACGGCTAATAACGAGGTATTGCGACAACATCTTTTACGGGCTCGTGCGGCTCGCCGAGCGTCGTGGCGAAATGTCCGCGAGAAACTTATTCGCGAAAAATCGGTTCGAGTGGCTAAGGCCAACGAGAGATTGGGTGTCTGGACTCGAGGACCACTGCCACTGGGAACGGTCGTATACCGCCGATTAAGGACAGCGCGGAATAAAACGGCCGCACGGTACGATGGCCCCTATAAAATTATTACCATCCGTGAGCACAATCTCTATACCCTTCGCGACATCAATTTTCCCTCACGGGTCCGCACAGTACATCTCGAAGAGCTTCGAGTTCCCCGTAGAGTGTCCCAGCTCGGACCGGAACCTGTGCTTCAGGAATGAAGATTGTAAATTGTGTTAGATATAAATAATTTTTTTTTGTATTCTTTTCTCAGTGTTTTGCCAATTAGGTTAGTGATTAAGTATTTTTTTGTTACTGATGTACGTATTTTCTTTTTCTTTTGTAGCGATAAGTCGGAGTATGTTATGTTGCTTTTCTTATTATTAATTATGGGATTGTAGATTACTTTTATGTTCAGTTTTGTATTTTTATTTTTTATGTTACTTTTATTTTTGGTTTTAAAGAGTTCCTCCAGGAGAAGGAACTGGAGGGGGGGAGTTATAAGGACAAATAGACGCTAAAGATAAATAATATGTTCATAGAGATTAAGGTTGTTGTTATTTCGTTATAAACACTATTGACTATATATATGAGAGCTGAGATAAATAAAGTTTAGTTGTTATCTTGAGTCTGTGTCGTCACTATGCCCGAAACCCTATTTTTTTTATAGTTGTGTTTCAGTCTAATTATAACTTATATATATATATATATATATATATATATATATATATATATATATATATATATATATATATATATATATATATATACACACTTACAAGACATCAATTGAAAAATTCCAAATGGAAAAACGTACCGTTTCCCAGTGGAAAACCCTAAGATAAAAAAAAGAAACGAAACAAAATATCATTCAATATTTCGCCTATTCTAACAACTTCAGGACGGAAAGCGAATAATTGTAAAGGGAATAAATAAAACGCATTCCAATCCAAGTTCGTAATTAAGTACTGAAAGACTGAATAGGCAAAATATTGATAGATGTTTTTGCTTCAACTTTTTGTTTTAGAGATTAAGGCTTTTGGTTTGGATTTTTTTCAAGTCATGCTTTAACAAGTACTTTATGTCTATGTTGACTATTTCCTCTGTATTAAAATATATTTCGAAAAAAACATCCTGGGCGTTTTGAGTTTGATTTCGTGCAAAAAAAATAGACTTTCTTATTTTCGTTGAAATTGGTAAAATCTGAAGCGGTTCAGGGCCAAAAGCGGCTCTAAATTTCAAAAATTCTTTTTCACATTATTCGCTAGTTTGGTCAAAAAAGTCTTTTTGGCCCCGAGACTTTTGATTGAAATCCGAAATAAAACATAGAGAAATAATGTGGTAAAGTATTGTGGTATACAAAATTGATTAACTAAAATGATGAAAAAAAATCATATGTACATTAACATATAAATTTCGGTATATTTTATTCAATAATAAGAAAATATAGAAGTACCTTCTTCCTATAACTTCTTAATAAAAATATAAATAGTAATATATTCTAGTACATTGTATTTTATATAATAAAGTATATTCTAGATTCTAATATTCTATGTTATATATTTTCTTAACTATTAATCTCTTTACGTCCTGAAGATGATTGAATAGGCAAAATATTGACAGGTATTTTTTTCTTGATCTTAGTGCATGAAGTTTTTCCGTTTGGAATTTTTCTATTCATGTCTTTTAAATAAATACATTCAAGGTTATTATTAGTAAAGAAATAATTAAAACTTCTTAATAATTAAGTACCTTCATTCTTCTCTCATATACTGCACCAATAACGATCCATTGAAACAAACAGAAAACTCCTTAAAAGGATTTAACGCGAATTAATTTTCTTATAATTTAAATAATCCAATTAATCCCTGGATATATTCGCCTGTTGTAAAGCTCGGGACAATGGCGTTAAGATATAGGCGAAAACAATCCGGCCTATCTCGAGGGGGGATTCTGCCCTGACAAAAGGGAGAAGGATCTCCTCCGTAAAACAAAGAGCCCTGAAATTCTGTCTTGCGAGTTTTGCCCGTTTCTTGAGAATTCAAATGAGGCTGTTTAGGAGGCGTAGCTCTGGGGGGTTCTGGGGGTGGTTGTGGGGTCTACAACAGTATCCATTACCATACAATTACTCAAGCTTCACCGGTCAATAATGTAATCACAATAACTCCTCTTTAGCATGCTCTCCTAATGACGGGCATAACAAAACCCGAGCTTCGTTTCCTCCTGTTAGTACTGGGTTTTTTAAAAACTCTTTTCCGTCATTTGCGGCAAATTATCGTCACATCTGCACATTTTTGAAATTATTTATCTATAATGTAATACCTTATAATAGCTTATTTAATTTCTATAATTTTATTTTTAATAATTCATAAAATTTATTAAGGTCATTTAAGATGGACTTTAGTTACATTTTCATTGACATTCAATCCTGAAACCTGTTCCACTACAACCCATAAAGGGTCAGGGGTTCAGTACATGGTAGAGACTGTAGTGTATCTTGGACAGACCACGCTATTCCGTCAGGTTTCCCTTTATAGAGGCTGGGTGAGCCCTAGGGTCCTAGGTCCCATAGGATCCATCTCCGTCCGCTAACAGATTAAATAAAAGTATGCGAGCAAGCGGAATTTGAATCCAGATCCTTCGGCACAACTCAGCGCTCTACCACTGAGCCACTCGACCCCTTTTATGGATTAACAATAAGTCTAATAAATATTAAATTAAATTATTAGATTAAAGTCTATAATCTAAAGACATAAGATTAAATTAGACCGTGTTTTAAAATTTTAACTTCCTTTGAAGTTTACCGCTTTGCAACACACTTCACTGACACCGCTACAGTATTTTGGTAACTATTAAAACTAAACTATAACTAAAAATTAAATAGAATGATAATTCATTATTTAAAAATAATATTTTATAAGCTAATCGAGAAATAATCTGTCTCTTAATGGGCTTAATATTGTAATAAATGTAAACCTAAGAAGAAATTGGATATAGGTTAATATATATTACTATTCTGGAATAATTATTCATGTACAATTGGGGTAGCCAACTGGTTAATGAAACGCTAGTAAACCCCCCCCCCCTATCCTAATCATGTTTACAAGCTAACAAACTGATTGTAAACAATGGGGAAAACTTCAAAGGAAGTTAAAAAGTTAAAACCTGGTCTATGTTAATGGCTACTCCCTGTAGCTGCGGCCTTGTTGTTTTTTTAAATCGGCATAATTCATACTATCAGCGGCCGTTATAGAACAAAAAGTAAACATTTTTATAACATTTGGTAACGACATGATAGCTAGTTGTCTAGGTAATGATGATTCTTATATGTCGTAAAAATTTCATGTTCTTGAAATTCATTAAATAGTTCAAAACAAATTAAGCAACCTGCAAAAAATATTTGCTTCATTTTATTAATAATTAAAAAATTATAAATAGCTAGAAATGATTAAAATGCCAACGAAATTATGAAAGATAGTTCCGTGAAGTTACACTTAAATAAATATAATTATACTCGCCGCTCTTATAGCAATTAAAAAAATACGTGTATACAGTTCTTAAGAATAATTATTCAATAACTATATAAAATAGTTCTTTTCTTTACAGAATAAATCCGTCTACATGGACAATAAATAGTGTAGCCCAACTGTGTAATTACATGTCTATTTAGAGTAATTATGAATAAACAATTACAATTTTAAGTTTGTTTTATTATATATATTTTTAACATAACTTTACATATTAACGCTAAGAAGAAAATAAACATTTTAAGAATTTGTTTCTCGTCACTCTGTAATTCCCTAACTCCAGTTTACAGAAAATCCTAACTTTGAATTATCATTATGTTTTTAATTTATTCAGTTATAAGGAAACGGTGAGATCTTTTGTTGAATTCCTCCCCGGATAGAAGTATTTAATTATTCGAAAACAGTTCATATTTTATGGGAGCCCTCGAGTTAAACACTTCCTTTTTCTCGGCCCGAATATTTTTCAGTAGGGCTACGAGAGAACCCTTAATTGGACCCAAACAAAGGGTCATAATGCAAGAGTAAATATTTCCCTAAGGGCTAAGGGCAGGGGAAAACTGCTCTAAATAAAATATGAAAGAAATATTAAAGAGGATTAGAGGAGGCTTTGTTTAGCGTTCAAGCCCCATCATTCTCTTTTGACTTGTCTTAAACGAATTAAAATGGTCTCAATTTCACGTGCCATTTACAGTACTTCCGCATTTTAATTCTCTATTTCAATACGAATAAGATAAATTATTGTATATCATATATTTATTTTTAATTGAAACCTAAAATAAATAAATCACCCATAATTATAAAATCAAATAATTTTATTGCATGCAAACTCACTCACAAACACAAACACTACACTCATATATGTATGTATGTGTGTGTATATATATATACATATATATATATATATATATATATATATATATATATATACACACACACACACACATACATAGTTCTTAAATTTCTTTTGGCGAATGGAACTCGAGTATCACGAGTATATGTATGGATATTTTTTTAATATCCATTTTTATCACGTTCTATATAAAGTAAGAGAACTAATTATACAACGGTCTGGTGTAATTTTACAAATTACGCAACAGCTCATTTAATTGCACTACCGTAGTTGCATACCGTAGAATTATCCCGATATTATTCTAAAAATTGAAGTTCATTCAGTTCAGTACTTATTTTGCCCACCCCCCCCCAATGAGCCATTAAAAAAATTATGAGTAGTCATTTAGCAATGTTTTGAGGTATCGAGTATTTTTAAATTAATAAAATTATAATTATTGTTTATTTCAAGATCTTTTTTTTTTTATTTTGCTGCATTATCTGTTTTAAGACCTAAATATTGAAATAAGAAGTAGGTTCTTTTATTTTTATTTTTCATTTAAAATCTAAAACAGTACTATATTTCCTGCCAAAAAACTATGAGCTTTGGCTGCTTTGTCAATTTTTACAAACATTAATGATTTATGAGCACTATAAAATACTAAGCTAAAAGTACGTAGTTCCAGGATACGTTGCTAAGCAAATTAGATTAAATATTACACCACTAAAAACTTTATTATACAATATATATAGCACATAAGAAAATAAATTATACAATATTCAAAAATAGTCTACTTATTTATAACGGAAAAATGGCTTCGAATCTTGGTTCGTATCTTTCCAAATATTTTAATCTAGTTATATCAATATTAATACAAATTAACGTCTTTAATCAAACATCGCATAAATAATACAGATTCATAATGGATCAGTTAGTGTTATTTATATAAATTAAGATAAAAAATTGCATTTACTTAAACTTTAGCATACCTTGTTTTGAAGATCACAGCCAGCATTAGAAGATTTTCAAGATTGCTACTCTGGGCCCTGAAACAAAAATATGATCATGTGTCATAGATAAACGTCGGGATTGTTTTTTTGTTGAAGGAAATTCTGGACTCTAAACAAAATCATACACGACTTATCAACAAAAATTCTGAATCCATCAGATTTTTACAATTGTCGTTTCATCTTAATAATCACGTTGTACGTTCTGGTTTTTAATAAAAAATATATTTAACACCATCAAAAAGGCAATCCAATAAAATATTGAAGCCATCAAAAACCGCTGATAAAATATTTTAGGCTGCTTCCTTTTTTCTGGAATGCTAAAACTTCAGCAACATTTATTCTTTATAAGATTAAGCTAACGTTTCAAGATTAATATAATTTAGGGCTGATGTGTATTTATTTTAATTTATTACTAAATACCTTTTAAATAATATTTTCGAGTCTTTGAGTCGAATGATTTTGATTTTCAACATAAACTATTTTATATAATTATGAGAATTAACAGTTCCATCGATGATTACATTAAAGATATCTTGGATACAAATGCAAAGTATCGGATGTGAAAAATAATATTGTTCGTTTTTGATTTATAAAGTTTGGTTTAAGACTGATAATTGATATAAAAATCGTATTGAACCATCTATAAAGCACGGAAATAATAAACGGAGTTTTTCACTTTCGATACCTTATGTTTGTATCGACGATACAAATAAAATCGTTGTATTATATGCATAGCAACAAGTGAAAAATAATGGGGCCTGAAATTGGTCTGAAGGAATGTTAGAATGTACTTCAAAAACACGGTTGATAAACCAGGCACCAAGAAGTGTATGGGAGGATTGCTTAGCTCCTAAACTTGTTAGTATTTTATGATTTGTTGGAAGGAAAATATCCCTTGTGTTATCAGCATGTCACTTCGAGTATTTATTTGTTTTTTTCTAGTTTTCACATTTCTTTTCTAATATTTTTACAATATACTTGAGGATGAGTAAATCGTGTAGCTGTTTATATGAAAAACAGCTACACGTTTTCTTTTAATTTTTTTTTTCTGTTTCGGTTGCAAATAAGTATTAAGTACCTACAGTTAACTTATCCTGGCTAAAGGAAACTGAGATAAAAAAAAAAACTTAACCAAAACAAATTAGTGATTTCAGCCACGTTAAAAGTTTGATTTCATTATGATAGCGGAATTTGTTCTTAACTGGAAAGACCCCTTCATTTAATACTAAGACACAAAATATTTCATTATATTTCCCTCTTAATACTCACTAATTCAATTTAAAGTTTTTGATTGGTGGAGGGGAGCTAAGCATCACGTCAAGGGAAAAAAACTTATATCTAAATGAAGCTTTTTAAAAATAATCTATTTGGGGATTCTCAACTTTCTTCAGGGTACTTAGGGAAAATTAATCTTTCCAAAATAATCAACTTACGCCAACCAATAATTCCTGCCTAACGAAAGTTAGTCTTGGAAATTAATTACCTTTTAAAGTAAATAAAAAAAATAAATAAATAAGCTAGTGGTCATAAGACTACAAAAGAAATAAAAGGAAATAATGTGTAGGTGTGTTTAGATGACCATGACTAAACTTCCACGATTCTTAAGCAACTATTTATATTATTTATTTTGTTGTAAATATTATAGAATATTTTATAAATCCGTATTAGCAAAAAATATGATCACCTTGCGTTTGAAAAAATGTGTATAAAATTAATAACATTTTATTGTGTTCTATTGTATTTAGTCTAAAAATTGATTTGCAATCTCTGTGCATCCATCTCACCCTTATGACCATAAAACGAAGTCTGCGTGAGTTTTGTCTGCGTATGGAATACGTTTAAGTTTAGGTTTTCAAGAAACGATTAACCATTTTTGACCTTAACCTTAAGAAGAAAAAAGGATAACGATAAGAAATTTTAGGAAATAATACAATAAAAGCAAAACGCTGTATATTGTATTGTTGCATATTAAATATTATTCAAAACATATACACTATTGTCATAAAAAGTAATGGCTGGAGAGCCGGTAAAACGGAAACTGAAGTCAATAATTTCAACTATTATATGAGTTTAATCATTTAAACTTATTAGGAAAATTTTAAAATATTCTTAATCGTAACTTAATTATAAAAATATATGTACAGTGATGGTGTGATTTTAAAAAAAAATTAATTTTTTATGCTTTTATTTAAAATACAAAAAAAAATCTGAAAATATTTTCTTCATTTTAATGTCAATTGATTATGTAAAAGTGAACGTTGTGTAACGTGCTCAACATACCCGATTTTAATTTCTTCACTTCATTCGCTAAGTTTTTATAAATTATTGGGGTTGGATCAGCACAGTAATGTGTGAGTAAATAAAGGACTACAATAGATAATACAAATCATTGTATTATTTATTGTAGTCCTTTATAAACGCTCTTCAGTTGTATATTTGTGTAAAAGTAAAAACAATTGGAAAATCTAATACGGCTGTCAATTAAATAAATTGTTCAAAACATTTATTTGATTGTTTTTTAGTACTTGAGTTATTCGTAGAAGATAAATAGAGTGAAAAAATAGTTATAAAATGCGTGGTAAAACTATATCTATTGTCAATGTATTTAACTCTGTATTCCAGCCCCCATGGATTGAATTGAAACCAAGCTGAATAAATAAATAAACACATTTTATATTATCGGCACACATGCTTTTCGATTTATTAAGTTAAGTTGTAATAAATAAACAAGTATTAAATATTTCTATACTTTTCGATTTATTTATTCAATTGAGAATAAATAAATATTAATGTTTGGTTTCTTGTCCATAAATATTTTTTCTTTTTATTATTTTGAATAAATAAATATAGATATTAATTCAGTAATTAAAATTGCCCATGCGACATGCTCTTCTATTGTGATAAAAGAAAATATGGTTAATTTGGAAGATACAAGCGGTATGCGAGGATTTTAATATTAATACTTTCCCTGCTAATAAAAATACACCAATAAAATATTAAACGAAAGTCAATAAATCTGGAACATTTTGCCGTTTTAATATAACGCAATATATCTAAGGGAGGTTTTAAGCTGTACAAGTCGTAGTCAAGTATTATTGCCTGTTATTGCCCCATATCTACACTGCATTCGGTATTACCTCTCAAAGTACCTATAAAAACTTATATTGGTTTTCGAATGGTATTGTGTTGTTCACCATGAGGAAAGGGGAGAGCTTGGGACAAGCAGGCAAAGGTATTGTTAATGTTTTATAATAGATAATAGGTTTTAATAATTTAATGTGTCGTCAAACGTGAAATTTCTGTTATAGTAAATAAAAAAAGACAAATAACTCATAAATATATTTTATTCAAATATAAAATAAACTGGAGCAGAATAGCGCAGGATCACGAAGATAGTTGGCTGTGGTGGAGGAGGCCTGGGTTCTTGCAGAACCCTTGAGCCATAATTTGAATAATAATGCCTATTTTAAATAATTTATCGATGAGAAACAAGATAAAACAAACACAAATTATATTTTTCCTTCCTCTAAATAAGTTCAGAGGGGAGGGCAATTTCAAAGTCTAGTGTAGTTTCTACACTATTCATGGAACCAGGTTGCTAATGTCGCATATCAGCGTATTAGGCACCCTAAATATTTAAATAATAATAAATTATCATTACAAATAAAATTTATATAGCCTCGCTGGTCGGTTTTTTCTCCTTTTTCATAATTACCAGAGTCATCCCTCGATGGCTCCCTTCCAAAAATAATTTCCCATTGTTGAGAGAAAAATTCCTTGGTTCGAGCCCACTTTGTTTTGAGTCCTCCACCCTTTTCCGCTCTTCCCTCTCCCTCTTAAGGATAATGAAGGCAGGAATACAAATAAAAGGAGCACTTGATACTTAAGGGCGCTCCAAGAGACTGACCCCCTTTCATATTCCCGATATCACATTACTTTCCTAGGCGGGACTTCGGATTTTGTCTTCTTTTTTTTTTTGACAACGGGAAAACGGTAAAATAAAGGAGTGGGCAGTTAAAATAAAAATTCCGTTTAACCTGAGGTTCCCCGGCACCCCTCTAAGCCGGTTTACTTCGTCAAGTTAAGAGAGAATAAAAAAAGGGTTAGGAAGAGATGGATGAAAGAGGAGTGGCATCCTAAGCTGTAGACCCACTTACATTTGAAAAAAAACAGAGGAAAAAGGAAACTCGAAACCAAGAAAAAGGCAGACTGCAAACAAAGGATTCGGTGGTTTCGCATCGAGGACCGTTGGAAAAACCCTATCTACATACCTTACGGAGGTATTTGTGTATAAAATCATGGAAAATAATAAAATGGAAGGAGGTACCATGAATTTTTTAATTTTGAGTTGAGATTAATTAATTGAACTCTTACATGAGATGTGCTTCACTTTGTCTTCTTTGTTATTAGTGTCCTGCAGCTTCTGGATTTTCCACTTCTTAGTCCTTTCTTGTTTCTTATATTTCGCATTAGTGATTCTTGATACCACTAAGTAGTGGTCAGAATCAATGTTGGCTAAAGGTTCTTAAAGGATAGATCCAAAATTGCCAAAAGTTAATATTTTAGATTTTTAGCTAATTTAGTCAAGCAATTTTGTCGAACACGACACTTTTCCGCCATATTTCACATTGTTACAGTCCGGTTCTGACCCTTACGGACGTTACGGGAGAATTAAGCTTTGCTTGACTAAACTAAAAGCGAAAAAGTAAATTTTTCAAGTTATAGTTATCCGCTTTTGATCTTGAACGACTCTTATAAGTATTCATTATATACATTTATTAATGTTCTATTATAATATAATGAATTACTCAATAATATTTTACGCATTTTTAGATGATGAATGTATAAAGATTCAACTGATATTTGACATAGGAATGCCTCTATGTATAACTAGCCCTGATGCACTTGTTTGAATAAAAACGTATGCTTTTAGAATTTATTTCATTATATTAACTGTATTTAAATGCTGATATATTACATTAGCCACACCCTGACTTTGAATTATTCCATCATAAAAACTATATTTTCTTCATCAACTCCTTCTAAAGAAGTTTCTATTATGTTATAACCTATATAGGTATTTATTCTGATTAATTTCAAATTCAAGTAATTGTTGTTAATGTTATATAATTTAATTATACGCGATTTTTACAACGCTCTGATATAGATAATATTTGGAAAATCTATTTTATCATTTAGGTTTAAAAAACTTAGGAGTCAACTGCGTCCAATTTACACTAGTTAGGAGCTTCGTACTTCTTTATCGAAGGGACAGGGATAAAGAGGTGTTGAAAGTGGATAAGTTAAGGTGGACATTGTTTTATTAACGATCTGGCGATGCGGGACAGTAACCGGCCGAAGAAGGAACTTAGTCCCAAGCAGACTAATTGGAAAGGCTACTAGCTCCCGCACAACGGACTTCAAACTTAGCAAGCAATTTCCCCGGTAAACTGTTCTCTTGTCGATAATGGGAAGCGCATTTCTTACCTGTCTATGCCTACATAATAGAGCTCCCCGTTTAGCAATCTGTTAAACACGAGGGTATTCCTGCCGACAACGGATTAGAAATGAATGTTGTTTAGGCTGAATAGAATAGAACAATAATGTTTTATTAAATCTATACGAAATTTCTCAAATGAATATTGCTCATTTTTTTTTTGGTAAAACGTTCTTGAAAAATAATAAATTTATATTGACTACCTCTTGATTATTTATTACATCTTCCCCATCACATAATCGATTATTACCCAGAAATTTAGCCTTTATCTAATTCAAAGCGTAAATACCTATAAAACAGTATTATATAATTTATACCATAATTATACAATACTAATATGCAAAAATGTGTTTCTTACAAGATTATTGTATTTTTTTATTTTCTGTAAGTGTTAGTATGATTCTCATATTCAAGAGTAAAAAAGGAATATTACTCGACCCTTAATTGGGAGGAAACCCGGAGGTTCCCTGTACATCCGTTATCCTAGAAACAACCTCTACTAATTCTGAGCCCAAGAAGACTCTCCATGGGTTGAAGTGTCACAGTTTTTTTTATTATTATTATAGTTACCGTATATAATAAATTTATTATGTGTTTCTAGCTATCGATTAACCCTTGAAATATAACTAAAAAAAAGGCTGTGTGATATTTTAAATGAAATAAATACAATACGCCTCTTCAATTTTCCTATGATATTAAAATCACATACATCCACATTTATAGCCTTTATTCAATTTATTCAATTAAATTTATTCAAGTTCATTAACTTTATTTTAATAATTATTACCAGATAGTAGTCACTTAAAGGAATAATGAAGGGTACACATAATGTAAGTAACACTCGCTGATTAATTTATTTATGAGTCATATAAATCCTAAAAAGCTTTCAAAGAGTTGGAAATCGACTTACCTTCAAACGTAAAGAAAAGTTGAACCTAATGCCCTGTCTAAAATCCCATGAATCCTCAACATAAAGAGAGATGCTATGTAATGCGGCCATGCGATGAATGTTTTGAAGGAGCTACAGCTAAAAACATTAATGAAAATGGAACCTAATGAGAAAAGGCCGAAATCAAGAGCTAGCGGAAATGCTCTCAACCTTTTGCGCAAACTCCCCAACGCCCCTTCATTATTTTTTCTAATCCTCCTTCATTCCATTCATTTGTATTTTTTTTCTCGTCTTCTGGCTAGGATCGGCTTCCAGACTGCCTTATTCCTCTTGACTAATTATAGGACGTTTACTAAACAAATGAATAGAAAGGATTTGGGGACCAGTCGAGTTTATCATTCATTCCGCCTTCTTTCAATCAGGGGTTTTCGAGATAACCAATCTAATAAAAGCATTCTATACTGATCAGATTTTAGCTTTTTGGAATAAAAATATTTTATCCTGATATTAAATCCACCCACCCAAAAATTATAAACTCTATTTAATTCGCTCCTTCAAAAGGAAAAGAGAAACCTGTACCACTACAACCCATGGATGATCTTGGGTTCAGTATGTGTGGAGAGACTGTACTGTTTCTTGCACAACGCTTGTGTAGGGAAATGATTTATCCTAGATCACGCTCAGCCACCAAATGACCATTTATTTTGGATACCCACATATTTCAAGATATGTCGTTCTTGAATTAAAAAGCTTCAATCAATGCCATTGCTACTTTAGGTTTAACTAACATATGCCAATTTTTAAGTCATGTCGTAGTTCTTTTGAAGGAGGAAATTTATCAACCTTGTGAATAACATTAAATATTTTGAAACAATATTAATTTATAAATAGTCCAGAACAATTTAATGTGTTTTATAAAAGTATAAATTACTTTATGTGAACATCCCTTATCAAGCAATATTTATTTTACTACGATAATGATAACAAACCTTATTATTAGTTTTAAATAAAATTTAATTTTCCAACAGAGAAGTCATCTTTTTTGACGATTTCCTAGACAGAATAAAAAAATAAATAAAAAATAGTGAACATAATTTGAATCAATTTATCTTCTGAATTAGGTTTTTTACAATTTTCGTTAAGCGTATAGTTCATTAACGTTTTTGTAAAAAGATTAGTAAAACACGTTTTCAATAAAAGGGAATTCTAAATTACTTTCTGCGAAGTACTGTAACTGTAAATGATTTCGCAAACCATGTATGGTAAAACAAAATTTAACAAAAGAAAAAAACAACTTCATTCGTTTAGCATATCAAACACCAATGAAGATTCGTGGCTTTTACGTAATTATTATCAACAACGTAATTCATAAAAATTAGTTTTAAAATTTCCAAATCATCAAATTTTATCAAAACAACCATCATGAGCATTATTCAACGTGTTTTAAAAATTAATAACTACAATATTTTTAATTAAGCATCAGAAATAATATGACAGTCGCATATGGCCGACGGAGGCAAGGCAATACTATTGGTGCAATTACCTACTGCACCCACTGCAACTGCAGCTGTTCCCCCTCTTGGAGTGGGGGTAATATTTCCTATTCAGAGTTTTTGTCAACAATTATTTTATTTGTTTTAAAATCAACCCTGGAACTGTGGATTAATTATCAGTAGAATCCTAAACGAAAAAATATGAATTGTAGTGAACCACAATGTTTTATATAAAATGAAACTTTATTTTTATACCTATTTCTTTATTTTACTTTATCTTAAAATCATATTCAGAGAATGTATACCAATAATGCATAAAAATTAAACATACATATACATCAAAGAGTAGTTATACAAATTAAGGTCCCACGTTTCCAAACTGGTCAATGTTTGTGTATGTGGTAAATCCAACTCAATAAAGGAACATTTGTTCGAAAGTTATAATAGGTTTATACCAAAATCGACGGTACACCATAAACGTAACCACGCTTTTATATCATTTATTTTAAAAATTATTTTTTGCAACCAATCACATCGATTTTGATGAATCATTCCAAAAGCATTTTCCTTAAAGTCTTATACCTATCAAACCAAATCTGGAATAATCGTTGAAAATTGTTTATTTGTATATATCGATCGATGCCTTAGTTCACAAATGTGTTAAGTGCAAATTTTTCAAAAATAGGTTTTGTTATATAAATGATATTGTAAAGTTGTGATCAGGAAGTCATAGATCATTTGTTAATATATATTTAATAGAGGAGCTGTTAAGGTTACAAAAATATATTGTGTGCTTAAACATGACCTGTATTTCTTGTGTTAAATTATTATCAAAGTTGACTCATGTAAAATCTTGTTTTCGGCACTTAACAAATATGTGAACTAAGGCATCGATATAAACATTATAAATTCTCTCAATAAATATAAATTCTATGTATATACATATGAGACTAACCTAGTCTCGAAACGTCGCCTAAGAAATTGAAATAACTGACTGAAACTCGAGAACCATAAACAATATATATATATATATATATATATATATATATATATATATATATATATATATATGTATATATATATAGAGAGAGAGAGAGAGAGAGAGAGAGAGAGAGAGCGAAACAGAGTTTTTTTAAAAATTATTCTAAATATTTATTGAGAGAATTTATACATATGCCATTTGACACATACTGTATTTGTCATCTTCATAGGGATTCATGTTGATGCGTGCATGGAGAAACCTTTCATTGAATGCACTCCTAGCGTGTTTCGTCTCTCTGTATCCAAGACATTTCTTGTCGGATTCTATGTTAATGTCTATACTAGTAAGTGAGTCATGATAAGTGATATGTTCAGGTCTTTGTTTAAAGATTTATTAGTTTCTTGCTACTGTAAGGGACAATGAGTAACTACAGACTTTTGACTGAAAGATTTGTATGTTCTGTAAGTGAGCTTATTTGCATAAGCACCACATCTGCGTATGTTATTAGTCCACATCGCTTTAGGAATCATGCAGAATGTTATATTTTTTTAATTAGTAATAGTTTAATTTATCGTAAAATCGTTAGGAGTCGGTGATTTTCCACATTTTCTTCAATGTAGTAGACAGTCATGTGTAACTTCCGTGTCAGTCTTCCGTTTGGATATTCTTTTTTTTAACATTTTACATATTATGATAATGTGAAATTGGTTTTATTGTTTTACACTTAAAAATATCATTCTGTGAACTATCAAGAGAGGATTCTTGAGGGGGCTCAACGAATTCACCAGACAGCTCAAGGAGAATAAAAAAGGAGAAAAAAAAACGAAAGAGGGAATCGAAAGAGTGGGAGGAGAGAGAGGAGGGAGGAGAGAGAGAATCGTCCTTGTTAAAGGGCATTAGTGCTGATGGCTTAGCCGGAGCCAGGCTCTGATTAAGGGAGAGGGCAAACATGGAACTGGCCGAAGTCAAGGGAAGAAGAGGGATATTGGAACTGGAGACTGCAGAGCTGTAGGGCTAAAGGGCTGGAGGGGCACTGGAGATAATTACCAGGAAGGGGGAAATTGGCGACCGGCGTAGTCCCTTTTCCTACACACACCGCACTCCCACCTAGCAAGACTTCAACTTAATCCCCAAGTGCCTTTCCCTATGAACCCAATTCAATCCATAACGGACATATTTAACTCTTAAAAAAATGTTTTGCAAACAGCGATTAAGTAACAACACAATGAAGATATTTAAAAATTATAATTCTGGAAGGAGCGGAGAGGCTCAGTGGTAGAGGGCGGAGTTGCTTCCTTCACAGAACGAAGGGTCTGGGTTTGAAGGATCTTCATGGAGCTTACTCAGCCTCAATAATGTGGGTACTCAATATACGGGACAATCTGGGAGTTGATTGTGTTCTAGAACAAATCACCTCCCTAAACATCTGTTGTCCAAGAAACAGAACTGAACACAAGACCCTCATGGGTTGTAGTGGTACGGTTTTTTTTTTTATTGAGGTGTTTGGGGATCAAAAGTGGATTATTTCACATCCGAAATTTCAATAATTGACTTTTTCACACAGCCGATTATATGAAACTTCAGGTTTATAACCGGACTAAATGAATGAGAAAAAAGGCGGTGAAGTATCGTTTTCGACAAAGTTGCTTGATTAAAAAAAAAAAATATATATATATATATACCTGTACCCTATACTCAGAGTACTAACGTTATGCCACCTGGGTGAGTACCAGAAATATTTCCAGATAGCACAAATTCGATTCACGTCTGTTAACAGGATAAATTATCTGGACCAATGCACTTCTTTCCCTGCTCCCTTGTATTAAAATTTGTTATATAAACATATAAAATAAAAACTACAAATTTTAATTTAATATCTACAGCAGAGGTTTCCAGACTTGATTTTCCTGCCTTACTACATCTACATTTCAGATAACTTTTCAAATTTAAAATACAAAATCATTTTAATTTAAAAAGTATATTTAATGAACAAAATAATATCATAAAAAATCTCCCTATTAAATTAATCAAATTAAAAATAAAACAATAACAGCATGAAAATAATAGATAAATCAAAAACTCTGCACATAAAAGTTTTCAAATGGAAATGATTAGGATTCTAAGAAGAAGCATCGATAATTATTTATTTGTCCTGTTAAACGATTAGAGGCATTTTCTTTTTTATTTGTGTAGTTCATTCTACAATTAGTAATAATGTGTTTATAGAGTTTACTGTTTTCTTTATTATATCTTATCTATTTTTATAAACAATTTTTCACGACGTGGAAGAAAATGGTCCGGGTTGATGTAAAAGAAAATTCTCTTAAGTAGGAGAAAGGAAAATTTTCTTAGCTTTTTTTCCGGAAAGCCAACGTTTCGACCCACATTGCAGGTCTTCAGCGCTAGTAATGGAGCCAACAGTCTGTGTTACCGAAAACCCGAAACCCATTTTTTCACGAAGTTTTTTCCCAAAATATATAGACTGCAATATGAAATAATAGATTTATAAAAATTACAATAAATTGATCGTAATTCCAAAATAGACAATAGTTAACGATTTCTTATAATAGATTAGGTTTATAGATGGATCCGAAATGTGGACCAAAATACAATTTAATCAAATCATTGACCTGGTCATGTCAATAGTTCAACATAGTATCAAATAGTTACGAACATATGCTTATTAAACCATATATCACAACTCTTCAAGACACAGAATAAATCAATAAGTGTAACCCTCTTTAAAAAAGTGTTATACTACTTAACAGCACTTGAGACAGAAAGGTTAATATGAATTAACTTTTCACATGACGGCGACCCAATTCTATACAAGATAGAAGGAGATATGGACAAGGGAAGACGAGAAGTAATTTAGTTTGTGAGAGAAGGGAATATATTTGTTGAGATGTGTAGGGCCCCTGTGTCCGGCTCATATTGCCAGCAGCTGTTTCTGGCCTCTTTGATCTCGCCTTGATTCGAAATTCATGCGACTCTGGACAAGAAGCCAACACCTTTTCCTATTCCTCACTCCCTCTCTGACATTTTGTATTAAAGCTCTCTCCAGGGGCTGTTTTTTTTTACACAGGCGACACCTGTCACCCACATCACCTCTCCCCTTCACCTTAGGTAGCCTAGAATTTTTCAACACTCTCCTGAAAAATTCACGGAAGCAATAGGTCGGAAAATAAAAATTTCCATCGAGAGTAGCGTTTAAATTGCTATTTTAGACGTATTGATTTTCCGTCAGGCGCCTAACGCCTTTCAGATCCGATTTCCGCATAAGTATTACCTTGTCTTCGATCATGTATGATCCGAATTTTCCCAAAGTAAGAACCGGGTTCATAACGATCGTTATGGATGACTTTAGGTGGTATGTTTTTAGGTTATTACATTGTAAATTAATTTTTAGAACAAAAATTATCATATCCAATCATGCTTAGTATTAAGGTTTCTAACCTTTTTTTTCAAAATATTCATAGTTACTCCAAGGAGATGTGAAGTATAAGCTAGAAAGTATAATAATTAAATGGATATTCTTTCAAACACGACAATTTCATATGTGTGTAAATCTCAATTTCTATGTTCATTAAATCTAGATACCAACCTGAATTGACTAATGAACATTTAAGTGAATTTGAACGAACTATAAAAACGTAATTTTTTGTTGTGTTATTGAACGGTAATATTATGAGTAGAGTGAAAATGTAACTTGTTTTATCTATAAACTAAAAAATGTGCCAATCTTTTAAGAAAAAAGTAATTAATCTCCAAACAATGTATCTAGAACCTTTGAAATAGCTTTATGAAGTTAATGTTAGGAGCCACCCCGGCGACGTATCATCATTCATAAGCAAGTAAACATTTTTTTCACTTTCCCCCTCAAACTTCGAGGTCGCATTCTGTGTCCGATTAAATTAAGTCAGAGTTAATATTCTTATAAATACACTATATTAGTCAAAGTGTTGCATAACTATAATAAATAAGTGATCTAATGACAGTAATTAATTATAAAAAAACAAAGTAAACTATTTTAGAGCTTGGTTATTTCCATGCAAAGATAAAAAAACAATGAACACGAGGATGGTGCACACCGTTATTAATGATATAGCAACAATACATTATGTTTTACGAAACAATGGTGTAGTAACAGGTAGATATACTATATTATATACACTTTTCTATCTCCTTCTAAAAATTATAAATCATTTTCAAGGATAGTTTTTTTATGTAGAACTACATTGAATAAAGATTCATACACAAATTACCACGTTGAGGATAACCATCGTAACAACAACTTGTTCCTCGCTGTAAATGTTCAATATAAAATTTTCTAATACGTGTATATAATAAAATACATACAGCCAACATAAGTTGTATTTCTAATAAAATTAATTTCTTAATAAAATATTTACTTAAAAATAGAATGAGTTCCTGGCAGCTAACGTTCGAAACGCAAAGACACAAATGGTTATATTTTATCTATTCAGTTCGCAAGCAACTAATGTATCGATTAAAAAACACCAATGTCCGATTGTATTCATTTGTCTCCATTATTTCTTTAATTAAAAATGTCTATTTCGATCAATGAGAAATTTGTTATTTCTATTAATAACTCGATCATGCTTAGAGAAAGAATAAATGCCAATGTCGTTCGATTAAAACGATGTATTATTATTTATTCAGTTAATCTGGGTTGGACAAGGGAGGGGGTAGCAGTGATAGATTGCTACAGGCAGATAAATTATAACACGGTTTGCTGATTGGACAGGGGGTGGGGGTGGGAAGGGGGAGGATGTTTGTGGTCCAGCGGTTCTAAAAATCCAGGCTCTAATCAGGCCGATGGAGATTAGGCCTTCCAAATATGCTTGATTACAGAGCTGGTAACCGACCGATCGGCTATACTAATCATTACAAATGCCGCCCGCAAACTCGATTTTTTCGACCGATTTATTTTCAATTTTCATCCGCCTCATATTTCGCTGTCGACCCTATACGGTTCTATCATGGAATACCGCAATGAACGCTCTATTTCCGAGCCCTATATGCCTCTCGTTACAATTGAGTCAGCACGAGCAGACCAAAGGCAATCATAATTAGACGTATCAACGTCTCATTGTCGATTCATCCATTTTTCAGAATATTCTGTTTAATAATTGGTCCCCTACTCAGATAAACTCTTTTAAACAAACACACACACACACACTTACTCCTTGTATTCGTCTTTCTAAGCCTAAACGATCTTAGATTATTATCTTCTGGAATGATTTTTACTAGGTGTACGTAAATGTTTGCCCCTATTGTTTAATTACGGGTTCTATCGCTGCTGCTCTTACCTTCAATATTTTTCGGGAACATAACCTCCATTGTGCTAAAAGTTAAGGGTCCATGACTCGGAGGAGAAATAAAGGATGGGCAAGAACTTAGACCTGCAAACAGATACCTTTTTTTATTGGTCACATCTCTTCTAATTAATCTTTCCTAAAGCTCCAAATTTTTGAGATACCTCTCCGTTAATGCTGAAGTTAATAATGAAGTTATTGCTGATATTATAATACCGTTTCAAGCCACATCTACTGATTCTGGACAAAATTCGACTTTATCAACCGAAGCCACCCCTTAATTTTATTTACCCAGTCATGGACCCTTAACTTTAAGTCCAATGGATCAGATTCAGACAATGGAGGTCATATTCTTGAGAAACATTGAAAGTAAGACCAGCAGCGATAGGTAATACGCTGTAATAATAATATTAATAATAGGCAATACCGATAATATGACAATAAGGTCAAGCCTTTAGGTACGCCTAGTAAAAATCACTCCAGAAGGACGAATATAGAACGACCAGCAGGCTGACATAAAAGAAACGGGTGTGGGAAAGAAAACCATGAGAAGGACCATATATCGCCCGAGAGGAAGCATTCAGGAAGTGGGGATTATAAAAAGTAATCAATAATTGTAAACTTAACAAAACCGAAATCCAAATTTATATAATTAGACATGAGAAATTATTTACAATGATTTATCCACAATGCATACTCCTTATTGACTTCTAGATATGGTTCAGAAGAATACAGTATGCCTAAAACATTAGAAAAGGTCTTAAACAATGTACAAGTTTTCGAATATAAGCATTTTCCACAACTAAACATCTTTACATTTAACAGACAATGTTTAATATGTACAATCTTACAAAATAGGAAATCAAGTGTTATTATAAATCAGCAGTCCTTCTGTATATATATCCTTCTGTAAATATACGAATGTGCATATGCAGAAATATTTTAATAGGATGAAGAAGAGCAATATATTCAGTGCCTGTTCTAGGCTTAAGTAAACAGGCGGAAAACTATGATTACGAATATTCCGAGATTCATTTCTCTATTTGCATAAATTATCGTTCCTTATTCGTTCCCCAACTCTAGTTTCTGAATTATTCATCCTATGTAATCAAAATTCGATCAATTGAAGAGTTGGCCCTCCACAGAACCGATTCAGTTTATTCCCTTTCCTAAGCAAGTACTAATTATGTAACAAATGTTTCAGATTTACGAACAGAATCTGATTATATAAACATTTCTGACTTATTAATATTACTGGTATTTGAAATTTATATTCCACAATATACATATATTTTTATAACTTAATTAACTGAACTCAATTATAGCTGGGTCTCAACCGATAAGGTATGATAAACTTCAAGCGAAATTTGAATATTCAGACTGATATAAAATGGAAATCATAAAAAATCGTAGTTGAACGACTTCCTGAAGAATGGAAAATGTCGAACTTGAGAATGAATTTAAATAAGTATAAACTTTGAATTTCGATAATGCTACTATATTTCTTTGACAACACAATTGAATAGTTGATTAATATTCACTTATCCATATATTTCATTTTATGATTTTGCATTCAGTATTTTATTAGTAGTATAAATAATTCTGGGACTGGCGCCTACAAAAAACACAGAACTTAATTTTCAGTATTATAAAAGGTCATTTCGATTATGAATAGTTAATGCAATCAAAAACCATATGCGTTTTACTATTTTTAAAAACATTTGCTTTTAGCAATTTCATATTTAATGATTTTTGTGAAAAGGGAAAACAACTCAAACTTTACTAACTCTATATCGAACCAATCACTGACTACGGTCAAACCTATCGAAATAATATATTCAAGTAATTTAAAAAGCAATTGTTGCTAGCAGAACCACTGTTCCCGACAAAAAAAAAGTTAAAAATCATTTTTCATGAAAACGAAAACAGCATTTTCCGGGATGTGGTACTATTATAATGTTTACTGTTGCTGCGCCTGGTATTAGTATTCCTAAAAAAAAAAGCGACAATTATAACTTTGTTCAGCGAGCCTCATGAATCGTTTGCAATGTTAATGAGAAATATTCCCCTCTGCTCTCCCCTGTTTCGATAAAATTTAATTTTCAACAATTCGTAATTATTGCGGATCTACCAACGCTGAAATGAATTTTAAAGTATTGCTAGGTTTAGAGAGGAGAAGGTTACATAATCAACTGGTGTTCTACAACCAAATATTTATTTGCAAATATTATAGTATGTGTGAAAACAATGAACCTTAAAGAATTTATAAAAAACATGTAAAAACAGAAGCTCATTGAGAGATAATTATCTATTTACTTATCTAATTACTGCATCAATTACTTGATTTGACGGTAGCACAAAAAAGTAAATAAGATAAAGTACCGTTGGATCTTGGCAATAATAGCGTGCTATAATAAATTTAATATATAAGTGCGGCTGTAATAAAACTGCTTTAAAACAAGAGCTTTAAATACCATAAAATACTACGGGCCTATCGATCCATCCTTCATTTAATTACTCAACGACGTAATTTCCCAGATATTTGGTATCAAAATTTAAAAACATCTATCATGGAGTGAAATTGATGTATACATAATTTGCTTATTAACAAAATAATTGCTATATCAAATAATTAAAACCGTTACACATTAAAAATTAATATTCTATCAGATATATAAATTAATATTAAATTTAACGATATATGAATTTTTCAAAAAAGCTTATTTAATTATAAATTATTATTGTGACCAAAATATTCTGGGACGAGGTTTAAAAAAATCCTTAAATAATGATACATTATTTATTAGGAACTCTCAGATTTAGTTCATCTATATATCATTATAATCCTTCTCCATATGTATATGGTCAACTAATAATAATTCAAGTGATTGCTTATATACCTTCATTTTGAAGTGCCTGATTGTACAACCAGCTTTCGGTAATTCGGTAATTAAAATCTGTTGATAAAATTTGATCAGATATATTAAATTGTTTGCTAATTTAATACCTAAATCTATGATAAAGTGAGATTTGGATAGGCTTTTCAAAAATAGATAATAAAATCACCAATTTTTCTCTTAAAGTACCTTCCAACACCTTTTACATGCAAATGTGATCGTGTCAACTTCGTAGATTATCGCAACCTAAGCGTAGTAACGAGCATAGAGGTCTCAAAAACTGTTGATAAAGAATGTTGTGTTGTATAACCATTAGGCGATATACAAATTCCCATAAGGAGATTCTAATACTACAGAGGACAAGAAGAAATAGAGATAAAGTCCGGGTAGAGTGGGGGACGATTAGGAGAATTGGAGCGGTTTGCGCATGAGAGTGCCGCAAGGGAAAAGCATTGTCGACAATAAAGCGCAAAGTTTGTGGGCTTGGAACTGATAGAGACGGTAGCCGTAGTGTTTGCTCAGCTGAAGCCTTCTTGTCCTTAATTAGTGCTAACTTTTCAGTTCCTCGGCCTCTACTGCACCAGCAACTTATTAACAAGATTTAATGCTGCAACTTACAAATACTTCCAAATAATTTATTGACTCAACTTAATAAATATTGGTTTGTAAAAAAAAAAAAGTAAATAGTCATGAGGACTGCCGAAAGAAGTGAAAACTCAAAACTTTGTAATAACTGTGTCCTTTTTTAAATTTTAAAATCAATTAAAATCTGAATTATTGAAATTTCAAATTAGTAAATTTAAATTATTAACTGGTTTTCACATCTAATAACACTCGAAAAAAGGATTATATACGTTTTCAAATAGTTTATATATTAATCAAAACCTATGATGGGCTCCACAAGTTCAATATGAATATCAAGAATTTAATTTAAATAATAATTGGTATATTTTTAATTTATTTATAAATTGCATTTGTATTTGCATAGATGTTAATGAAGTTTATTTTTATTTTAGCATTATTATCATCATTGAGTTCAACAATACTAAGATCAATTTTAATTTCAATAGTTACCCATTCATCACTCTCACTTTTCACACTCTATAACTGATCACTGTAGGGTTGTCCAGTTATTGCATTATAGATTTAACTATCTTTATTGGAGTGCTACCGATGGGTAGTTTCTCCACAAGTCTTTTTCATATCATAATGTGCATAACAGCAGATTTACTTGTTATAATAATATTATAGTCAATATTATAGTTGTAAATGTCGATAAATTAAATTTTAAAAAAAGAAAAAGATTTAACTGTACAACGTTGAAGAAAAAACTGTAAACATGGAGAGTAATATTCGTTAAAATCGTTTGTGAGAAATATATTCTATCTCCAGTCCCCCAAAGCAGATACAAGTTATATGTACTACATCACCGAGCTTTCAAATAAAACAGACCAACAAACGCATTACACCCAAGTCCCCTCCAAGCTATCGCTCCCGAGGAGAAGATCTGTAGCTCCTTTATCGCCAGATGCATTTTCGATTAAGAGAAGATACGGAGAGACCGTGGTGTGGTCCGGCGATAAAGCGAGGAGAGGGTCCGATAAGTAATACGCCGGACTAATATTTCCAGGGTGGCGAGGAGTATGGAAGATAAAAACGGGGGGTGGTTGGGGGCGGTTTACCCCTAAATCACGACGAGAGCGGCCTCGGAGACTTATAAATCCTCGAGGGTTTCAGTATACATCATCCTCATCCCTTTTCTTTCGTCCTTTAAATGCCGGATTAAATAGTCCTCGCTCATTTCCACCCGGTGTCTGTTCCCGACATTCGCAGCTAGAATGCTTAATCTTGAAAACTAATTAAAATCCCATATCAGTGAGCGAGATGGTTCAATGGTCGAGCCGAGATGGTTGCCGTTCCGAAGGCCCAGGATCGAATTCCGGGATCTTTGTCAGATAATTCATTTTATCTGTAAACAACCTCAACAAAGAGGGTACCCTTAATACAGAAAAAACTTGGCGGTTGAACTTAATATCGAACAAATCCCCTATTTGCACAAACATTGTCCTAGAAACATTAAAGTCTAAAATATGAGTTTTTAACCTTCCCATTGCTTTTTTTCTATTATATCTTTCATAACATAGTACAGTTAGATTTAACCATCGCTTTGATAATTTTTTCAAACGATTGTACTCCATGTAAAGAATGAAAGACTACGAATAATTTTGCGAAAATAATAATTTTATTTACGTCCCATTAACACGATATAAAAATCGGATCTCGTAATTACAATAATATATTGTCAATATAATTATAAATTTTTGGAAAATATATACGTATATGTATATGTGTATATTGCATGTATTATATTGTAGTGTAAACACTTCTTAAATAAATGGAGTTTTGGAAACAAAAAAGGAAAGAAATAATGCCCAGATAGTTTTGCAAAGAAAAGTTATTAAATTATGGTTCACTTTACTTCAAGTTAAGTTAAGTTATGTAGTAGGAAACAAGTACCATTCCAAAAAGATATTCATTAATATCTAACATCGATATAAACGATTTGGAGAAACTATTAGGAATTTCTTCAGAAAAATACGGAAGTGTATTTTCTATTTTATTTTCTCCGTAACTTCCTGTTACGATAGGCTTTATAGGATGTATACAATATCAGCTTATTAATTTGTAGGCGTTTTAAGTTAAAACGATAGCTCTTATCACTATGCATTGCATATTAATATTTACTGAACAGTTCAACCTCTTTTTCTTTAGAGACATCTTTTCCCAGAATAAAAGCTATTTATATTTGTTTCCAATTTAAAATATTGAAACGTCTGGAATGCAAATTAATATTTTACTCTTTGCCTTCCCCTAAATAAATTTCAGTGTGGAGGAGCCTTGGTGTATTTGATATATAAAATAAATCTAATTAGGAAAAGAAAATAATTTTTCTGTGAATCAGGAATTCTTTAGAATATATCTTTTTTTTTTCTGGTGATGTGCAGGTAAAATTTATTTATTTATCTATGAAGTTTATTCATTTATCTAACTGATAAATGAATGATGCGTTTTTATTTATATATAAGTACATTTATATAATTATTTATATATATTTATTTTATTGACGCTTCACTCATCCAGTTAGATATTTTTAAAAACAAGTTATATTAGCTAATATTGTTCATATTTATGTTATTTTCTGCTGTTTTTGTTTCTACTGGACATTGTAATTATCTATTGTTTCTCTATATATAATTATTGTAATCTTATTTCTCTTATTTTGTATTTCTTTATTATTATTATTATTAAAACTTTCAGGTACCGCGAAACATGAAACAAGTTTTAAAATTGTCTATATAGTGGAAACATCTAATTGTAATACCATAGCAATAGAGTTGTTACTTATAATATCAATTATTTCATCAAAAGCACATTTATTATAAGTATACAATTTTAATTTTCTGTTAACACAAATATAATAAACAAATTATTCCGCTATAATTCGTCAGTAAACAGTTTTTGCATATGAAATCGTATTACCAATATTACCACCAACCGTTCAGTAGGTGATCGCGGTATTTAATGTTTTAAACTTTTTAGCATCGCTACAGAGTTATATACTACGACAATCATTTTAACTTAACTATTTTTGTAACTAATTATTTTCCATAACTTTATAACCTTTAAAATAGCTGATTTTTTTCTTATTTTAAATTCTATCGACAAATCTACGCCTCCGAATATTCTAGGGTCGAATTTTGTCCAGAGTGAATTAATTGTATTGAGGGAAGAGGAATCGTGCCATTCTCGTAGTTTTTGGCTTGAATGGGATTGTAACATAAGTATCCTGCTTCTTTAAGTATAAGAAATTATTTTGGACAAAATTCTATATAATCACTTGTTCACCGGGTGTAGATATTAGATGTCTTTATTTTTCACTCCTCTGATTTCCACAAATTCACCTTATAAATTGGAAATAGTGCTTTTTTTCTTTGAATTAAATATTGAATTCTTTCACATTACATTCATGCTTTATAACAATAAAGAATCGGTTCAAACGGGAGCAGGAAGCTGAGTTAGTCGAATGCCGAGCTGCTGAATCCGGGTTTGAATACGGCTGTGTTAGACAAATTATATAATCTGTTAATAGCCATAGATATGCCATAGTGGAATCTGCCTCTATAAATCGGGTGGCCATAATTAGGGTATGGATGTTGGTTGAGTGTGATCTTGGCCAACCCACCTCGTTACACAACCATTGGCTTAGAGATAGAACAGTTTCTGACATGAGCTAAAACCCCAAATCCTTTGTTTGTAATAATTTTACGGTTTTCTCTCTCTTTTCCTTGCGTATTATAACTACGAACTTAACATAACAGTGAAATTGGACAGTGAGTGACTTATTACTAACTTAAATACTGTTGTTCTAAACATGATTATGAGGTTCGCATAGTTTGAAACATGCACGATCCGTCGGAAATGATGGGAAGCATCTAGTGATTATAACTTTCTCAATAGCCGGTGAAGTTATTCGCGAAGGCTAGATTCCTACGCATAGTTATAAGGAATGCCTCCAGCTAACAGATCCTTTTCGACATAGCTCTCTTCATTAAACAGCTATTCGCTAAACTAGGCTCACAAGTTTACTGCAACCTGGTCAGCATTTCCACCTCGTTAGTAAACCGTAATGACTCCTCACCCCTTCCAGTCCTCTCGTTGCGAAAACTAGAAGTTTTATTTACAATATTTAACACCAGTCATCATAATTTTTCATTAATTGATATATTTTCATCATTAATGGAAATGGTCAACCAGAGAAGGAGCTACTTCTACAAAAAAAAAAAATTAATAACCACCTATGATGGAATTTTCATTATGAGACGTTATACCAGCAACGTAAATAAAAGAATAAAAAAAGATATTTTCAGTATGTTATTAACTACGATCAAATGTAGTTATACTCAAAATATTTATTGATAAGTTTCTGAAAGAGAGGTTATTTCTGTTAATTATACATACGTGAGAATAAGTTTGAATACTTTGAGAGATTTATTTATTTATGTGTAAACTCGAAAAAAAACTCCGACGCACGACTGGAGTTTACTCTATATGAATACTATATGAATTTATATTAAATTTACTTTTCACTATTTAAATATTGTGTAGATTATGTAAAAAGAGGGTAAATGAAAGTATCTTAAAAAATAATCAAACCATGTATAAATATTTATTCATAATATTTTCATCATTTCAATGAAATATATATCATCAACTATTTCACATAATAATAATTGGTCATATTTTTTTATAAACCATTCTATGGAAGATTCGTTTGTTCAACCATGAACATTTAGAATAGAATAGAATAGAAAAGTAACTTTATTTTAGGACTAAGTCCTTTTAGAATAACAGATATGAACAGCAAAAAAACATAATATTTATCTGGCCAGAAGGTTAAACGTTACAAATCATAAAGCGTGTAAAAAGTGACAGACGATTTAAAAAGAAATATTTAAACAAAAATAATAGTTAGTAAATAAAAAGTACAGTACAGATCTTGCCAAGATATTAAGCAATTAAAGAGAATAGATAAATCCATAGCTTTTGTTAGATTCATGAGCTAGCATGCAATAATTTCTTTACATGATGTTCAGCTTTTCAAAAAGCAAAATTAAAAGAACTAAATAACACAATGAGTTATTCTATACATTACATTCTAACCAAATGACTATCCTGCTTAGAGAGCGTCCATTTGGGAAGCTAAGAGGTGTTGAAAAAGCAAGGATTTAAATGATGATAGTGAGGGACTATGACGTATATTAGGTGGGATCGAGTTCCACACTGAGGTGGAGCGGGCGAGAAAGGAACGTTCGAATGCTTAGTTCTGTGTGAATGTATTAAATATGATTTTGAACAGTTAGTCCGTGACATCATCATTATTAAATACTGTGACAATAGGCTTGTGGTAACTAAATTACAATACGTGTACGCCAGAAGTTACATGGGTTATGAATCGTGAAAACATTGCATCAATTGTTGTACTATATCTAGTCGTCCCGAGTAATCTCCCAGAAATAAAGTTTAAATATAGCCCTAAATTAAGTTCATTTTTCAAGAATTGTACTAAGTGTAAACTTTCATCTTTAGTTAGTGAAAATTAAATTTACTTTTCACTATTAAAATTTTACTTAGTGACATTAAGTGAGTAAACAAATATCCACTGTGTATTTATCTTTGAAACAACCAACGATAAATGATTTCATACTAAAACTAGTTTCGCTGTAAGTAATTTTTTTTCAATTTTACAATTTGACAACACAAATTGACGGTTAGGTTGCTGTTGTATACATACATAACCTCAAAGTGAGAGGTGCGCATAGGAACGTAACATCTCTCAATATAATTATATTTTATTGTAAAGTTTATTGACTAAACCTCCTCCCTGACCATTTAAAACATTTGTAAATCTATTCTCATGATAACAAAACATAAAAAACATCTAAGCTCAAAAGTAACATTGAGGTTACATATTTATCTTCTTAAGTAGTTCAAACAAAGCTAACCTTAATTTGAGGTTTTTAAAAATTATCTCATTTCAACCCTTCCAGAATAAAGCAATAGAATACACTACCATAGATACCACAAGTATCTCTTCCCGATTAGTCCCGGAATTTAACTTTTAATGTCTATCTATTATGTAAAACAAATAATACAATATTATCGAAAAAGGAACGTAACGCACCACATTTAGCTAAAATTCGATTTCACTCCTCATAAAATTTTCATACCGCGGGCTAAATATGAAAATCGTTTCTTAAGGAGTAAACTCCAAAATGGAATTCAAGGGAAAACAAAACAAGATTATAAGAAGGAAATATTCCTATACCATCAAACCCGATGAAGCCCTTTGGGTTCAGTACATATAGAGACTTAATTTTTCAACCATGAGGGATAGACCGAGATATAAATGCACTAAGGATACTCTTACAAATCTGCATCGGCTTCGAAACTCGGGTCCGTTAAATCTTTTATTATTATTATAATTGCTAACAAGATGTCAATTCTTATTCTTGTTTTTTTTAATTTGTTTTCTGACATCTGTAAATTAAAAAAAAAAGTATAACAATAAAGGTTATAAATTATTTCAAAAAATAATTTATTCTCATCATAATAGAGATGTAACTGACACAGCTCGTTGTCACATAAATACAAAAAAGAATACTATTGAATTCAAAGACGGGT
Organism: Troilus luridus; assembly: GCA_964056705.1. Classification (NCBI taxonomy): domain Eukaryota; kingdom Metazoa; phylum Arthropoda; class Insecta; order Hemiptera; family Pentatomidae; genus Troilus; species Troilus luridus. The sequence goes on along the minus strand of OZ057413.1, from coordinate 111,162,082 downwards.
CCCCTACAATCCCCTGATTCCTCCAGACCTCTAACTAAACACGACCCAACGCCGACTTATTTAATTCACTCCCCCCCCCCCCAGTGGAGAAAATGGGTTGCCAGGGCTGGGAAAGGAGACCTAACAACTGGGGCTTTAAGTGGTCTTATAATTTCAAGGGGAACTTCCACTCTTCAAGTACGGATCGGGTCACGTCCCTCATTTAATGCCACATTTCAAAGAACAAATGCTAAGTGTTACATGCCGGCTTCAAATGTATTAATTTTCATTCAGAGACCCTCTCTTGCTTCAAAGGCACAAGCCCTTATTATCGTTATGCTTTAATTATGTGTTTGTATGACATAAACAATAAGTATTCCATGTCGTTGTTACTATTTTTTAAATTCTCATACACAATGAGTCACCTGCCATACGACCTTGTTTTAAAAAAATAAGTGAAACTCCTCCTTATAAAGAACCCATATAAATACCTTTTCGGCATCGCATTGTAAGAAAAAAGAATCTGAAATAAATAATACCGGGAAAATATATACTTGACTCGAATAAACTTTAGTCCAATTAAGGGTGCGGATATAATTATTTATAAATATGTATAAATCATGTCAGTAGTTTTCAAATATATTCAAATAGCAAAATCATATAAATATTTTTATATATTTGCTATCATTAATTTTAATTTTTCAGCCCCCCACTGTTAGGGATCCTAGAAATATATTGATACTACAAAAGAAATAATTCGAAAGATCATAATACAAATTTAAATAGTTTCAGAATTTTAACCTTTATTTTCTCCAACTAAATTGAATTAATAAACAGAAAAATAAATTTTTTCCAACAAAGAATTAAATTAACAACTTTTCCGTTTATTAATTTAATTTTTAAACAAATTAAAATTAAAAAAGTGTCAATAAGTGTGATGGGTTCTTTTAATGTTTCTATTAATAATAAAATTTGCACCATAAAGTGTACGTACATTCGTATGTTTAATTTTCATAAAAATTTAATAGTAGTTCTTTATTAATTTTCTTTCTGTATTTTTTCAACTAAAAATTGAATTAGGTGTTCTCAAGAACCTGTATTTTTTTTTACTATTATTAATAATTTAATTTATTTCCATAACATTCAGAGTTTAAAATCATGATATACATTTTGTCAATGAAACCATTGTTATTACTTTCATATTGTAATAATAGTAAAAACAAAAATGATTTTTTTATTCACTAGATGGTTCGGTTGATTTACCGTACCAGAAGACGTAGAACATATTCGAATAGAGTGCTCGATGATAAAACAATTTCATTATAATTATAATAAAAACAATTATTTCAAATTCGAATAAGCTATAATTTTAAGAACGAAAAGTATCTACATCTCATCAACAATAACGTATGAATTTTGCTAGTTATATATTTAAAATTCTATCACAAACAGGGTAAATATATTAACGAACGTTAAAACGGAATAGAATTAAAACATATCAGAGTTATTTTCGCTTAGTAAACAAATTCCCTTCATTATAAATGAAGTCGCAATGAGTGATAAAATTAACAGGCGAATCGAGGGCTATTAAGTGACACGACAATGTGTTAGTCTTAATTGAATTGTTGTTAATTACAAATTTGTAGAATTGTACAACGCCTGTTACAATTATCGCTAAAATTATTCATTCCGTTCCGAGTAGGTCATTAACAAGTCATTTAATTATTTGGTCGGAGGAAACGATGTCGGTAAATAATTATAAACGAACAACAGTAGTTTAAACAAAGTTATCAATTATAAATGTTTTTCATAAATATCGATTGTAAAAGCCGATAGTCGCTTATTATAAATTGAAAAGTTAATAAATATCCAATAAGTTTATACATTCTAAAAATATTCTGCGGGTCTTGTTCCGCTATTCTTCTTACGCCAACGACTAACCAAGTAATTCCTCTAAACTACAATTCTTCCAAATTACTCACGTTAGCTTTAATTTCTCATACTAAAATTCAAACTAGGATCCAAAAATCGATATTTATACATTAAATAAAAGCATATTTATTTGCCAACAATTTGTCAAAAAAAAATAGGGACTAGAAAAGAATTTATTAAAATAAATTAATATAGTATAAGTAGGCATGATTATGTTTTGTAGTGTGTTAACGCTCATTAAACTAGTATCATTACTTTTTTTCCCTCGATATATCGTTATTTTCAAATTTAAATAAATTAGTTTCATTACTTTTTTATATATATATTCATGTTTAATTATTTAGTTTGTAATTGATTTTGATTATAATGAACGAGAGAAAATATTGGAGTAATTGTACATACAACTTTATTTTGTAATTTGAATTTAGTAGATTATAGTTTATAGATTTAATGAATGAATTAATGAATCACATTAATTCACATGTCGACTTAACACGACCGCCGATTGTCTTGGTGACGGCGGCCAGTCACTTACAATCATTGTTGTATTGGACCTGATCGTATTGAGTTTATGCCGCCGGCCGCTCCGACTTTGTGCTTCTAATCAGGTATCTCTAATTAATACTAATAATAAAGGCCTTGTTGAAGAGAAGACGTCGGAGAGAATTTTTTGCTGTCGCTTAAGGACATTTAAATTGTTTTGTATTAAATTTAAATTAAGAGTTGATCTATTTCTTCATTTTTTAATTATCCATTTGAATTCTAATTTTTAATACCAGGCCTGTGTAGTAATTGATCATTAGTAATAGTTTATTTTTGGTTCTATATACTTCATTAATCATATGTTGTTGTTTTTTATCTTGCACATGTAATTTTCTCGTTCATTAAATTTAATTTTGTTCATTTCAATATTTCTTATTTTAATCTTTTTTTTTTCTAACAGCACATTAATCATTTTTTTTTTCATCCATGATCTCATTTACATGGTAAGTGCTCAAAATAACCGGCATTTATTTACACGGGGTCGGAGATTTACATCTGTTGGTTTATTACCTTTATAGTGTCGCTCTCCCCAACATAGTGAGTATGTTGTAAAAAATATATTAACACCGTAATAGAGTATTGTAGTGCGGCATAAAAAAAAGGAAACGCACACTAGAAAAAAACCCATTATAATAGAAATTGGACAAACAACCGAATTGGATTAACTAAATAATTGGACACCATTCAGACAACCACTTCGACTACCTACTACTCTAATATCAAATACAAAACTGCTATATTCATATACCAGACAGAGAATATTACTAATTTGTATGAGATGAAGATGACAGCAATCAGCCACTAGTCCTCCAGGTTGGGGGAAACCTAGTACCGGGGGCTATAGCCCGGTCACCCTTTCTCCTGAGGAGATATAAATATTCAGATCTGGAATGTGGACAGAAACGACATGGCGCTCATAGGGATTTACGAATCGGAAACTGGAACATTAAAACTCTGAAGAGGTAGAGCTGTTTGAAGGCCTATAAGATTGATATACTTGCCATTAGCGAGGTTAAGAAGAAAGGAGTCGGGGAAGACTGAACGAGGAATATGGCTTTATTTATCCTGGAGTTCCTAAAGGGTATTTATCCTTTGCAAAAGAAGGTGTGAGTATAGCTATGACCCCAACAATGTTTAAACGATTATTAAAGGATTGGGACCCTATCGCATCTAGGATAATTTCTGCTAATTTTGTGTTGGGCATCGGGAAAGTAACTTTGGTGCAGGCATATGCAGCAACAGAGGATGCAGGAACTATGGATAAGGAAGCCTTCTACTTAGACTTGCAAGGACTGATGAATAAAATCAAAGAAAAAGGACGTTTTGCAATACTGAGCGGAGACTTCAATGCTAGAACAGGTGATCCCTCTACTGTATTTGGTGCCCTTGGACTGCATGGGGGAGAGAGTGTAAGGAATAGAAACGGACAAAGCCTCATCGATGTCTGTGTGGATAATGATATGGTCGTGGGCAATTCCTTCTTTCCCCACAAAAGGAAACACAAGATAACTTTCTCGAGCCTGGAAAGAAACACCATCATAGACTATTTTATATATGACCCGGGCATTAGACAATACTTTGTTGACATTAAAGTTATAAGAGGAGCAGAAATCGGTAGTGATCATCTGCTACTAATAGCCGATACAAAAATCCCACAAAAGAGGCAAAGAAAGCAAAAGAGCTATCAAGCGTTGAACATAAGAGCTCTAGATGATCCAGAAAAGAGAACCTCCTACACAAATAAAATTGAAGAAAAATAAGGACATATGAGTCAAGGCGATGACGTAGAGCACCAATTGTGTCGCTTGAAATCATGTCTCCTCGAGACAGAAAGAGAAGTTTGTGACTTGCGCAGAATTTCAGGTTGACAAAAGCGTACAGAATGGTGGAATGATGAAGTGCGCCAAGCTGTTCAGATAAAGAAGAATGCGTGGAAAGCCTATCTTCAGAATAAACTCCCGAAAACTACAGTCCATATCCCCTAGCTAGAAACAATTGCAAAGGAGTGGTTCATCAAGCAAAAAAAGTGGCATGGGAGAGCTTTGGAAAATGTCTCAACGAAGACCACCGTGAAAGCATTAAGAATTTCTGGCGTAAAGTGAAGACACAGAGAGGGAAAAGAAATAAGCCAGTGAGAAATGTCAAAAACTCAAGCGGTAACATTATTACTGAAAAGGAGAAAATATTGGAACGATGGAAACAGTTCTATCAGATGCACTTTTCTGACAGAGAAGCTGTTAACACAGGAGAACATCTCATAGGAAATAATATCCTGGAGATCCTGGAAGTCATCGAGGAGGATTAGGTTGAATACCCCATCGGAAAAATTAATACAGGCAAAGCGGCAGGAAGGGTCGGCATAGCTCCAGAACTACTGAAATTCGGAAGTCAAGAGCTTATACAATTTCTGCAACAAATCTTCCAAGAAAGAATTGGGAATTCAGCATTATTATCCCGATTCACAAAAAAGGTAGGTCCACTGAGTGCGAGAACTATAGACCACTAAGCTGGCTTTCGGTGGCATACAAGTTATACACCTCAATCCTAGAAAGGAAACTAAGGCTAAAGGCAGCGACAAAAATAGCCGATAAAGGCAGGCGAAGAAAATATGAGAGAGCGAAAGGAGTAGTCAGGAACAATGGAAGGGAGTCCAAGTTTTTTCCTATAGAGAGAGGTTTGAGGCAGGGCAACAACTTGAGTCCTCTTCTATTTATATTATTTATGGATGAAATCCATAAAATCTGTAAGCGCCGTACTGCCTGGACGGTCATCGGCAAGTGGAACTTAAAAAATGTTATGTTTCAAAGCCGATAAAGTCGATGATTTATGTAGTATTATTTGCGGACACGAAAGACAAGCTGCAGCAGGTGGAATGGGAGGAAGAACACTCCGCAAAGGAATGACAATAAATTTCAATAAAAGCAAAGTACAAGTGGTATGAAGAGAGGAACTAGGTCCAGCTGATCTGTAATGGGGCGGTACTTGAAGTTGTGGAAGAGTAAACCTACTCGGAGGGACAATCATCAGCAGGAGGGGAAGAATTGACCCAGAAGTAGCTAAAGAACTATTGTAAAATCACATTAAAATATCAGAAGAGAGATTGATCACGTTTAGAAATCCAACTTTCAGAAAGATGAATAATGTTTGGAAATTATTTGTTGATCTATGTCTCTCATGATTTTCCAAACTACAGGAAGTATAGTTTTCAATTTCACGTGTGCAATTTCTCTAGGTACTACGACGGATTGTAGTTTGAATAACAAAGACAGATTTATCGGTTCCAACTCTACCTGTGACTAAGGGCAAAGAAGAGAGATGCCTAAGAAAGAGGTTTTAGGGCCTGGAAAAAGAGGCGCTAGGCCCTGGAGAAGGGAGAGGACAATCAATTGAACCCCCCTGGACATCAGTAATTTCCTTTCCAGCTTAATCTCCAGCCAACACTTTTATCAGGACAAATCGAACGGAATAATTGCCTCAGTGAAACAAACAACCTACGGGCCTTAGGGCGGTTATTGGCTTAGAATTTAATTATAACCTCAGGGAGATACATAATAGATTTTTCTATTTATTCGACTTTGCTTAGTTCTAACAGATATTTGGAAAGTTATTATTAACGAGCAAGGATAAGATCTAGACAGTCAAGAATTATTTTTATTAAATTTAAAAAATAAAAACGCTTCAAGGGAAAAACTCCTCGAATCAACTGAGTATTATAAACTCTTATTTTTTGAAGTCTGTACATGAGGAGTGTTGTATCCCTGAGTTTGAGTCTAATTCTCAACTGGGGTAGTAAATATTTATTGTTCGATGAACCAATCTTGTAGATACTATGTTGCACTCAAGGTATTGATAGTTATTTTTTAAAAATAAAGAAAAATATTTTGAGGGAAAATCTGCTCATTTGAGTATTTAAATACTCCTTTATGGTCAGAACCATCAGCGTTCTGGAATATCCTGACTTGGGTTCGATTCCCAACTGGGACAGTTAATATGCTTGACGAATCAATCTTGCCATACCCACTGAAGATAGAACTATGTTCAACTCCAGAATTGTAAGGGATTAGAAAAAAACGATTGTAATGTCCTTTTTATCGAACTGATTCTCCCCACCAATGCTATTACCGGTATTTTATGGAGTTAAAGACGATCTTAACTTCATAAGAACATAATCTTTTATACAACATAAAAAGAATATAGTAGGATCGAATGACTAAATTTGTTTATATAAGCAGATACATATAACTACCGATATTACCTGCGGTGTTGTTAGCATAACAACCTAGTCCGCCCAAGATCGTGGGGTCGAAGGCCGGCGTATAGCCCTGGTTTTTTTTTTTTTAATGGAATGTACGATGGGAGGTGCTAGTCAAAGGCCACTATCATAATTATGCCTGGATTGGCAAAATTGAGGACTCTTCCGGTATCATTGTCCGATTAGTTACAGCAGCATAAAGTGAGGATAAATGAAAATATAAACTAAGGTAATTACAATAACTACGCTAATTGCATAATAAACATTTACAGCAAATTACCCGTTAATCCTACAGTATTGAGGTAAATATTAATCTTAGGGATCTGGCTGGAAACCTAAAGAAAGATGGTTGAATTGAAAGATGATGTGCTTGTTTCACAAGAGTGTTTCCTACTATTTTTTATATGCCCTAAGACAAAATTTAAATAATTAATAGCTAGTGTTTTTTATATTTCTTATAGTAAACATCAGCATATCTATCTTTAAGCTTCATAAAAACATAACCATAACTAACTATAAACCTAAACAAAATACCTAAATAAATATTATTAATACTTAGTAACACTGAAAAAATAATAAATGCTAGAGAAAGAAACACAGTCTGTTACATTTTCATATAGCAAGTGATTAATCAATTCTGATAAATTTAATCTATAATTAATCCCATACACTCTATATTTCATTGTTGGTTTCAGAAAAGGCGATTATATTTCTAATTATTCGTGTTTTTTAGTTGTTGTTTTTGGAAGTATATAAATAACAATTGTAATTAACTAAATAATTATTCAGTTAATTGTTTATATCAAAAATATCAATATAAGTTCTGCATCCAATCTGCTTTAACTATTTTCTAGACACTTCAAAAACTATTCAAATCTGGTTTTACTACTCGCATGTGAAATGTCTGTCCATTGCAAGCATATTATGAAATTTGAATGTAACTGAGCTAAAAATCGTTTTATTCGATTTATAACATTTCAAAAGTAAAAATAAAGAAAATTTACAAATTGTTATATGCAATAGATGGGTAGTACCATAGGGTTTATTGAATAACTGTGATTGATACTTTGAAGGTTAGCATTATATGATGATTAAATACCTCAATATAATTTTATGAAATATGAGTGTGCAATAGATAGTATACCAAATATATATATTTACATTATATACATACAAGTTATATAATTATCTTTTGTCCAAACACTTTCATTTGCGATATTGTATTTCTGTAATCTTTCGGGAATATAGATACACAAATAGATGACCTTGTTATTCTCTGGACTGGAAAGATAATATGCTGGGTAGAGCTAGTTCGACTAAACTCCCTGTTTAATTTTAACAGTTTACATAGATATTTTCAATCATAATCATTTGAATATTCCAATTTGTATTTTATTTTAAAATAATTTGATGCTCATTCCTCTAATTGATTTTCCTTATTATAATTTATTGATAATGACGATTTTTATCAATTTTTACATCAATCTAAAGTCAGATTTATTTGCACTATATTAATTAATTACTTGAAAAATGGTATATAACTTTATTTAAATAAAATTCTCAAAAATCACATGTTTTTAAAAAGTTATTTTTTTTAATCTTCTCAAAACTTTCTATATTACATATAATTACAAGTATGTAAGGTGTTCACTGCAGTTTGTCTTCGATGCCTCCAGGAGGTCTCATGTGTCCCTCTTCTATCATGAGTTAAAGTGGCTCTTCCACTCCCTCTATTTCCTAGATTCATTCTTATGCCATACCATTAACTCACAACATCCCTCTTACATCTATAAACTTTTACAATTCAAATCCTCTATCCAATCCCACGGCACAAGATCTTGCTATTCCGAATTTTATACTCGTTCCCACCAAACCAAAGCATTAGAGCGTTCCTTGCCCGTTTCACCACACTTTGGAACTCACCCCGACATGGGGGCATGCTTCTTCCTTATCCACATTCAAATCCAAGATTTTCCTTCATCTCTTAAATTCCGAAACAGATGCTCTCTAATCTGTTATAATTTATGGCTTATACCACCAGAAGTAATGGATGAATTACTGTAAATTTTCTATTATTATTTGTTATTAACGATATTATTTTTTAGAATGTTAGGTGGATTCAATTTTTTTTCTCTCCTTAATTATTTTTATTCTATTTGTTTTATTTGCCAGCAGAATAAACCTTTTAGTTTATATTTATTTTCAAGTACTTAGGTAAATATTGTATCGTTATCATATTGTACAGATATATATTCATTAAATTTTGTACCCATCTGTTATTAGATAGATAGATATAGATGATATATTTATTCATATGATGATTAAACCCATCGTTGAATTCGAACGGCCAATAATGTTATTTTATTAGTTTGATTTAAATAATTATGGTAAGTAATGTTACTAAAGTAACATAAACTGAAAAGAAGTACCATACTTAATTGCGTAATACATACAATTCATAATTTTAATAAATATCTAATATTATAACACACTCATCACGTGCATTAAAATAATTTTCAATACAAGGTATGTTAATTTAAAATTTACCTCAACATATTGTGATAAGATTAATGTGAGTATAATTTGATATTTCCAAATTTAAGGATTTATAGATCATAAAAACTTATCAACTCCTTTAAGGGAATTAACTCGACCTCAGGATCAACTTTTACGGGCAAACTTTGGAAAAATAATAAAGAATGATCAAAGTAGTTTGTTAAAAACGGAGAATCTTTTTAAATTATAAAAATTTTCCGTATTCATTTATTTTTAACCTTTCACTTAGATCAGGCTAACCTATATAACGTAATAAATAATAATAGGAAAATGTAAAATTCAACGCTAAACACACTGAGCTACTCATTACACTTGATCTATGCTTTCCCGACTAATGTAATACTTGTTAAGTATGTACCAATATATATATATATATATATATATATATATATATATATATATATATATATATATATAACGTGGGTAATCTCTTTTCTTTCTGAGAGATCTCAAGCAGTTTCCATACCTAATCAATCTCTTTCCACTTTCCTCTCTCTGTCCTCAGGAGTGGCACAGGGCTCAAGCATCTCTCCTATTCTTTTCTACTGCTACGTCAATGATATTCCTTAATCGGTCCACCATTGTTCCTACCATCTATATTCTGACGACTTCCAAATCAATTTGTCCTTTCCTCCTTCTAAGATATTAACGGCGTTCGCCAGTATTCAGGAAGACCTAGACAGGATCAGTGCCTGGGCAAAGCAGAACAAACTGGAATAGAACCGCAATGAAAACTCAGGCCACCGTTTAAAGTTCCAATTCTCTCCTTACTTCCATCCACACCCTCCGAACATTAATCCTAAACGATCGCCCCATCACGTTCAGCTTCTCTGTGAAAAACCTAGGTCTTACTATTGATCAAAATCTTTCCTGGAAACTCCACATCGCCCAAATATACCGACGGTCAATTAGTTCCCTGAAATTATTCCAGCGGTCTCGACATCTCCTTACACAACCGTTCCGTAAGCTCCTCGTATCATCTCTCATCTTCACCCACTTTGACTACTGTATACGGAGTACGTATACGGAGGCCTTTTTAAAATGCTTGAAGACAAATTAAAGCTAATAATGAATTGCTCTCTAATATTCGTCCTTGGTACTCCGAGGATCCAAGAATCCAGGCGATCGCGCGTTTCCCACCTTTATGATGAGTTAAAGTGGCTCTTCCCTCCCTTCCTAATATTCCTAAGACAATATTTCCTAGGTTCATTCCTATACCAATCCATTAACTCTCAGCACCCTCACATATCTACAGCCTGATCCGATTCAAATCCTCTGTCCAGCACCATAAAACAAGATCTCGAATTTCTGATCACTATATTCGTTCCCACAGAACCCAAACATCCGTCATGCTCCCTCACTATCGTCATTTAAATCCTTGCTTTTCCAACATCTTCTGGCTTCTCAAAAAGATGTTCTTTAAGCAGGTTTGTCGTTTACCTAAAATTAAATGTATTGAATAATTGATTGTGTTACTTTCGTGTTTTAATTTACACCATGCTAGCTCATGCATTCAATAGATGTTATTGATCTTTCTATTATTTTAATTGTCAGGATTAGGATTATTAATCTTGTCAGGATTCTTACTGTTTATTTACTTATTACTATCATTGTTTATATTTTTTTTTATCATTTCTTTCTGTCACTTTTTATACGCTATATGAATTGTATCATGTAGCCTTCAGGCCATATATATATGGCTTTTGTTATTTTGATATTGTTTCTATTTCTGTTCATGTTTGTTATTCTAAAGGGACTTAGTCCCAGAATAAAGTTACTTTTCTATTCTATTCTATATATAAATATATATATATTTTTAACTGATTTAAAGCAGTTATTTCGAAGAACAATGAAACAAAAACAATTAATTAAGTTCACTTTTGTTTATATACGGTTTACTAAATTCCCTGAAGAGCATTTGTTTTTATGTAAAACTTTTAACATTTTTTAGAAATGTTTATTAAATGTGATAAATTGAAATAAAAATTAAAAAGACAAAGTAACACAAATAAGTAAATAACAAGCGATAAGAAAATTCCTTACATGATTAAAATAATGACAGAAAATAGAGTTCCCTCTCTGGCTTTGATAATTTCCAAGAGAAAATACCCCTTTTATTTACTCAAATATTTACTTTAAAATTTATATGAACCAACAGAACACATATTTTACATTACTCCTTTTATTTTTGTTTAACTGTCTCATGACAACCCATCAAGGACCTCGGGTTCAGTAATTGGAAGAAACTGTATTGAAAGGAAGAGCACTCTTTCTACAACGGTTATGCAGAAACTTGATTTATCTAAAACCACGCTCAATCACCAAATGCAGGACAGTTTTTTTTTCTGATTTTAAAAAACACGAGCCACAAAGCCCAAACTGATTTTAAATAAAGAGTATTTTATTTATAAATTATATTTTATTTATTTTTATTTGATGGTGATTATCCAAATAATTTTATTTTGAAGAGAAAAGATTTGTCCTGGCCGGGATTCGAACCAGGATCTTCCGCATCACTAGTGCGGTACTCTCCCTACTGAGCTATCAGGGGTGGTAACCACGCCAGACAAATCCTTTCTCCCCAGTTCTCGCAATCATATACATCTACGCAATCTTATAATATTGCGAGAACTCTGGATACAGGGTCGGTGAAGAGAAAGGATTTGTCTTGGCTGATTACGACCCCTGGTAGCTCAGTTGGGAGACCCGGGTTCGAATTCCGGCCAGGACAAATCTTTTCTCTTCAAAATAAAAAGAATATTTTAGAAAATAATAATGATATTGTGTATGAAGTTTCATCTGGAGCAAACTTGGTCGAGTCAATTAAGCTCTATTTGTAGAATTTTTTTTTTCTATACTATTAATTTTTAAAATTTATGATCGCCAATATTGGAAGAAGGCGTTGTCCGTCAAACTCAAAAATCTTTATTTTCGACTGGAGAATGTATAATTAAAGGAATTACAGTAATTATAGCCACATTTACCAATAACGGTCTTATTTTTATTTTCATATTTTTTTATTGCTTCTTTTTAATTAAACAGGTAAGATTGTTATTTTTATATTGAAAATGATTGATATTCCTAGCTGTAACATAATTATATTAAAAAAATAATAAAAGATTAGGCAAACCGGAGGATGGTGGCGATACCATCCTCTATTTACAATGATTCGTCCCACATAAACGTTCGAACCTGCATTTCTAAGTTTGCCATT